>JAJLTG010000001.1:0-459646 GCA_030568095.1 Naumovozyma baii
GGTAAACGATGAAACATGATGTTATTAATTTACTTAATTTGGCAAACGATGACATGTAGTTTTACAAATTCTAATCCAATATCCTAATGGGTATAAATAGACCAATAACTCGAGGTACCGTTTCTTGCTTTCCCTGTTGTTATTTTATTATATATATTTTTTTATTATAGTTTATTTTTTAATAGAACGAACTCTTTTACATATTACGAAGGAGATATTACCTGCTTAATTTACGCATAAACAAACAGAAAATTATTCATAATGGACTCATACAATACCAAAACAACAGGGAACGTAAGAATCGATGCTTCTGAGCGCATATTACCATAATTAGAAAATTAAACAATTACTTCGCATAGTGAAATGTGATGTGTCATAACTTTGACTCATTCTGTGACGAAGATGAAACAAAAACGGAAATAGGTGCAATGACAAAGAAACAAATGAAACAGAGAAAGTAAATCCCCAGACGTATAAATACTGGACTATTATTTGGAATGGCAAATTGAAAATAGAAATAAAGCTTAATATATATGTTATAGTTTTTAAATAGAGCAGCGAGAATTTATAATAAACAAATAAATTACTGAAGCAAATGAATACTACATACAATCATCCAGTATCAACCAATATCTTGGAACAAGAAAATCGTTATTGATACCTTATTTTTATTATTAGAGTCCTTAATTTGGTGATCGAGTCGTGGTTACCCTAACTTAGTTTAATGTCGTTATCATATGGAATGTAATAGAGTGTATGAGTGAGTAAGGGTTGTTGAAGTGGTTCTCTATTATCCTGATGGATAGTTTTCTTGCGTTCTAATTCGTCTGTCCCTCTTTTAATGGAACTTATATATCTATTATGTAACGTCGACTTATATATGCTTTCAAGTTCAAGCGGGTAATCGCAGATTGACTAATCGTCCATGAGATTTAGGGTTCATCCGTAATTAGGTAACCGATGTGTGACACTCGATTACTATATTACATGGAATCCAAATTACCGGGCGTGTGGCGTAGTTGGTAGCGCGCTCCCTTAGCATGGGAGAGGTCTTCGGTTCGATTCCGGACTCGTCCAAATTTTTTGCTTTTCAATGAAAATTTGCTAGGAATATAAAACTTTTCGGTAGAGATAAGAACTTATACTTACTTCTCTCTTCAGATAATGATTAACATATTAAGAAATGTTTAAAGAAGCACATAACCCATGAGACAAAATGTACAGAATTGTGAAATCTGCCATGAAAATGAGGGGAGATATAAATGTCCAAAATGTGGGGTTAGATATTGTTCTATAGTATGTTTCAAAAGTGAAGAGAAGCATCACCACGAAGAAAATGCAAAAAGCAAAGAAGGAATGAATAAAGTAAGAAAGAAGGAAAATAAATCTCTTGATAAGAATTTGCAAAATATAGCCACATTAAACCATGAAAAGTTAAATCAAATTTACCAAACAACGCCTGAACTTAAAGAGCTATTGCAATACAATACCGTAAAGTTTCATTTGGCTAAGGTCTACAAAATATTAAAATCCAATGCAACGGACGGAGATTCAAGGATGAATACTGAAGCGAAAGAACAGTTAGCTATTGATTACCTCAATACACTGAGATATGGTGGGATTCATTACAATGAGGCAATTGAAGAATTTTGCCAGATTTCTTTACATAAATTAGAAAATGTGCGTAATTGAATGTTAATATTTTTTTCTACGGATATTGACATATGCTACTTACATTTAGAGTCGACCCTAAACTATTACTCTCATACACTTTTTCGATGAGTCGATATAAAAACAAAGCATCCATTAAAGTTGGAAATCCTTCAAACTCAAAGCCCTGCATAACAAATTGACTGGGTAAATTTGGTATATTCTTTGTATTGAAATGGAAATCTGCTATAGATTGATAGAGGCGGAATATATTACCAATCACCGCATTATAATTCCTGAGATGATATACTTCCATCAACTCTTTACCAGAATCGTATCCTTGTTTTCCAGTCGGTGCACTCTCTGGACTGTCACTGACTTTAATACCACTATAATACAGTACAAGATTTGAGATTTCCGCAAAACCGGCATCTCCCTCTAATTTTATATCTCCTTTTGTACCATGTATATCAATAACTAAATTCTTAGTAAATTTTTTTGTGGGTTTACCACCTTTAAAACTACAGGATACCGGGACGTTACCATTTACTAAAGTTCCTTGAAATAACAGATGGTCTGGTACAGTTTTCGGAGCTTTTTGGCCCGATCGGTTACCAAATTCATCCACCAGCTCTTGTTCAGGAATATTATTGAACACCATTGCATTGATAATTGAAAAGTATGAACCTGTCATATATTGTAAAACATCTATAGTATGTCCAAATGCTGTCGTTACTAAATCTGTCCCGTGCCCAACTTCGTATATGTAAGAAGGAGATTTCAGCGGTCTTTCATAACCGAACCAACCACTATTACCTGCAATTTCTATAGAGTTGATATCACCAATGTATCCTTGTGAGATTAATTCTTTTGCACGAAGAATATACGGCGATTTTCTGCCTTGCAGAGAAATGATTGTTTGTATACCTCTATTTGCTGTTATTTTACAAATCTCTTCAGCTTCCTTTTCTGACGATCGCAGTGGCCATTCCACGAATAGATATCGTAAATTCAAGTTAGTCTCTGAAAACTCTAACAACGGCATTAATATGTCATAATGATTCCCACTTTCTAAACATATGACAATCATATCTACATTTGAGCTGGAGGCAAAGGAATCGAGGGTTGGGAATGCGGTAGCATTTTTTAATTTTAAATCTCTAATAGTACTAATAGACGATTCGATCGTACTATTGTATAATGCCCTTATCTCAAATTGAGAGGATAGCTGTAAAATGGAAGGATAATGCGTCTTTACTGCCCATCCTTTCTTTGAGTTTAGTCCAATTATACCAACCCTGATTGGATCTTCATTTGGAATGGTAGATACTGTTGATCTTAAATTATAAGTCATTTTTCTTGTTTCAAAACTTCAATATAACAATATTAACTTTAAGGGAAAGGGAAAATCGTAACTTATAATGTCAAACAGCTTTGAATGTTGGCTTAATCAAGAATATGATAAATGTTCAAGCTAATGATATCTGGATTAAATATATTTGAATATTAACTTTCCCACTTCCTCCAGACTAAAAAATAGGCTACCGGGCTTCACACTCCGTTACAGAAGTTTAATAACTTGAGAAACCTTTGCACCTTAAGAAAGGCCTTTAATGCTAATGTAAAGTCATTTTGATACAAGTATTCCTTTAGTTGTTTGTCCGGGACTGTGTGGTCCGAATCTACTTAATTGTGTCGCCTTGTTTTTATCCCACAGCGATATCTTCGCGTCGGACCAAGTTGCCCGAACTCTCTGTAACCCAATCTATAGAATGATAAATCTACTTGCTATGTAGAGATTTCTTAGTCAAGTTTCTAAAAGACGGAGTACAGAAGATGTATGTTAGCCGTTAATGTGTGAACCTAATCATAATCTACGAGAATAATGAGTATTCTCTTTAAAAGTCGACCGCATTTACAAGGAAAAATTTGAAAGATGCCTGAGTTCACATAAGAAACCATACCGATTTTACTACAGACAGATACGGTGAAATCTGAACTGTATAAAATTTAGATATGATTATTATGGAATTAAAATATTAATGTTAATGTGCCTATTTTATCTATACTAGTAGAGGAACGAATATGCAAGGGATGGGAACTAATGGCTTCATATATACTGAATAGTTTGATTATGCCCTCTTGTATGTTATATTATGACATCCAATCAAAAATATAGTTACAAAGCTTACGCAATAGCCAAAGATAGTTTCTATTATTTAGAAAATCTCTGCTTCTTTAGAATCGGTGATACAGAGTTATCCGGACCTTTGTGTTGCCCGGGCAGGTCATTCCCTTTTAAGCTAAACGTAGCCATATCCGTTACTGGCATGTTAGATACAGTATTATTTGCATTAGTACCCTCAAACCTATCAAATGCAAACTTTTTTCTTGATCTTGCTCGGTTTTGTTCATTCCAATTGTGTTCAACACTCATTGGTGGCATAGAAAGATTGAACTTCGGAACTACTATGTTCTGACTAAATTCATTGGCAATAGTTCCATTCTTATTACTAGAAATATCATCTTTAGTGGCACATCTTTGAAGAGTATTCACATTTTTTGGTGCCTTGGAAATTGAGAATAATGTTCCATTCCCTTGTTTTGGTGTTAGACGATCACCTCTTTGTTTAACAGTCCAACGCCGTATCGCGTGTACATCTGACAGTTGTGCCTCATCAATTAAAGTCCTTAGATCATCCAAGCACTGTAGATAGCCCTGGTGCTTTAATAACGAATTCTTTTCGTTCGCAACCCTATACAATTTGGTTACCGCATTTGCTGCTATTTTAAACTCTTGTGAAAGGTCATTTCCTAAGTTTTCAATAGCTTTGTCAGTTGGTGGTTGCTCTGGTGGTAAACTTGATTCTAATGATTTGAGATGGTCCATGTTTTACAGAGCAAAGTACCTTTTAATCAATAATATAGATATTCAAAAGTGTAGAAGATAACAATTTATAATTGAACTATGAAGATAGGTATGCGGGGTGCTTGGTTCCTTTATGTTCTGATGGCAACTTTATAGTAAAGAATTATTCTAGTTTTTTGATTCTTCTATGTGAAATGAAAATTTACGAACCATTATCCGAAATCTTAAAAGCTCCAACAAGAAACAATTTTTCCGTTGTAGGTATTTCTTTAAAACATATCGATTGCATGGCAGAGATAACCTAACGAACTCAAGATGACATTTGAAGAGAAACATATCCCAGAGTTGACAACGGCGAGCTTTAGAGAGACATTTTCCATGTTACAAAATGGTGAAAAAGCCATGGAAGAATTGGAAAATAAGGTCGATCAAATGGAGAAGAACATGGAAAGTATATTAGCTCAGATAGAAAAGATGGAGCAGGAAAATAAAAATCTGATCGTGAATAAGGAATCTGGGAAATAATCTATGCAAGAAATATGAGACATGTAACGTTGTTGTGAGAATAACAGAACGTTAAAGGAAATCAATGTGGCTAAGCGACCATTTTTATTAGAGCCAGGTCTCTCCAGAACCAAATCTATAAATATCTAAATGTTTGTAAATTATCTGCACAATAGAATATGAAAACTACGAAGTTGGTTGTATTGTTATGAATAACGGTTCAGTATCATCTTCAATGAAGGGGTTCGGACTTCTTTTGGGGTTGATAATTACAGTCTCAGGATCTACATCTAAAGTAACCTTGACTTGTTTACCATTCCCTATCCACCATTTTTTTATATCTGAACTAGGAGGAGGAAGTAATTTACCTCTTTTCTGTTCTGATGGAAACACTGAAGCCATTACGTTAGCAGGTGCTGTTGAAATTGAAGGTTCGAGTTCTTCTAATATCGAATATCTTTCGCTGAAGATGGAATCACGCTCATCCTCAGAGAGGTCCTTCAACTTGGCCATAATCTTTTCGTGAATTTTCAACGCCAAAGTTTCTTTCTTTTGTTCATCAAGAACTGTTACTTTAGCATTAAATGTTGCATAAACGGGTCTATGATCCGAGAACGTAACGTTTTCTGCACAGCCATAACTAGTTTGTTTTAATACTTCACCTCTATTCAAAATTCGATCTGTCCATGCTGGAATCCTCATCTTTTCACTTGTATCATACGTCTTCGTCCCAACATCAAATTTATATGTTGGTGGGAAATTAATAGTCATTTCATGATAATACGGGAACGATTCCCCTGCAATCATTTGTTGATTTAGCTGATCTTTCTCAAATAATTTATTATACTCTTTTCCTGCTATTAAGCTTCTAACGTCTTCATTAGACATTAAAATTCTATAATTGAAATCGCCCATCCATATAATAGCATCATGGTCCCTTATCCTTAACCCTCTTGCAAATTTTATGTTCTTGACAATCGTTTTATAATCATTATGTCTTTGTTCCACATTTACCAATCCAGCCGCCAGATGTGATACCAAAATACAAAATTTAGTTATAGAATAATTGAAGCTAACCGCAACAGCACCTTTATTAGACGCCATTCCCCCAAACCCGGTTTTTTTAACATCTCCTTCAATGTGCTTTATTTTCGAATATTCAGAACTACTCATAAATAACATCAATAATAGACCGCCCATTTGATTACTCCATGAACAAACATATTTCTCATATTTGCTGTTTAACAGAGCCAAAATTCGTTTTTCCCAGTATTGTTTTACAAATGGATCAGTTGATAACATATGCCCCGGCGTTAATTCGACAACTTCCTCCAATCCTATTATGTAGATACTTGCTGGATTTTGAAAGCCGCTGTTCTTTGGGAAAATCCATTCTGAAATATCCTCATGTGATATCTTCCCACTAATGTTAAAAGTCCCCGCAAATATTGTTATGTTCTTTTCAAATGTATATTGGGATCTCGTTTTTTTCAAATATTGGGAAATGTAGTAATGTAGTGGATCGTATAATCTGACTCGCGAATTGAATAATTTTGTGTAAATTTTTCCATATTTGCTTGGATTTTTGCTGTTTCTAGTGTATGTTCTATCTAACCAATAGTAATTCTCTACCCATAATTTATCATGCATTTCAAGGAAGGCAGATGTTATTTCAAAGCCACTAAGTTCCTGTGTTGCAAGTTCTAATACTTCTCTACTAACGATTTTCTCCACCATTATTGGTTTCTCAACAGAATCAATTGCACTTATTCTTAGTACACCAGTTTGTTTACCGAAATATATTCCTCTTGATATATCATAGGCAAATGCCCCGAATTCATATATATCTTGTTTCAATAGGTATATTAGTTTATGCTTCGATTTGTTAACAATAGAAGAACTATATTCAAGGTTTATTATTTTGGTTCCTTTGGATATAGCACACTTTTTGTATGCTATAGCCAGTACTTCTTGGGCATCACTTCTTGGCTTGACCAAATTCAAAATTGAAATAACACCGTATTTAGATTCTAGGTTATCAAAATGTTTATCAAATGCTGTCTGTGATTGTTCAGCTGATCTCGTCATTTTAACTTTTCGTCCATAAAGTAGTTGATTATCAGTAAATTCCCAATATAAAGGGACACTGGCATTCACTTGCGTATAGGAAAAGATAAACCTCATAGTTGCAATGACTATCTCAGTTTCTACAAAGTTTGCCACATTTCCCTCATCATCCAAACCATATTCAAACGCATCCTGTTTGTTTTCTGTAGACATCCTTGATATGATAGTAATAGAGGATGTATTTTCACCATCCTCAACTAAAACGGTTTTACAAAAGCCTCTAATTGCAAATGTCAAGAATCCAGCATTATCAAAACTTCTTTTTTCATCTATGGATATCCTGTTTCTCCAATTAATAATTTCTGTTGTGAGACTCGTATTCCAAATAAAACTTGAATCTTGATTATCAATTGTATACTCCAAATTATGCGACATACCATGACTTTTTACAATATTGGAAAGATCAAAATCCCTTGAAAAATAAAATGAACCATCAGAAAAAAGCTTCTTGAGGGAACCACATGGATGTTCACGGATCAATTTATCGTAATTTTGTTCATTCCTTTCCAGGAAAAGATGATCAAAAACTTCGGTATCTACACTGTAGAAATCGACATCCAATATCTTGTACACACTTTCAGAAGGAATAACTCTATTTTGTTCTAATCTCCATCGCGGATACCCAACGTTTTGAATACCTGAAATAACAGCGACAAATATATCACCATTTAACGAAATTAATCCGAGTAAACCATTGAAAATGGTTGTCTTTATTTCAGTGTATATTTTCTGATTTAGTAGGGCTTCGTCTGGGATAGATTTAACTACTATTGTCGGTGATTTGGTATATTGCTGTTGCCCTGCTGAGGATTTTTGGTACCTCCGGAACGTCAAATTATAACCATTGGATGATATAACTATTGACCTTGGATTTCTACCTATGAATACTTTCATATCCCGACATGTATTCTTCTTTCAATAATCTTTGGTGATAATAATGATCTTTCTAACTGAGGGAATTGAACTGTAATGAACTTTCATTTGCCATTTTTACATCTCCGGAATGTAAGTTTCATAATCTGGAAACTTCACGAAAAAAAGTAGAACTTTCAACAGAGATATTTGAAGCATCAGTATATTATTCAAATTGGATAGGTGCGTTGGAGCAAAAAAGAAACAACATCTATTGACATCAAAAGATATTTTATCATGAATACAGGGTATGTTTTAACTCTGAGGAAAAATAGCGTACTTTTGTTCATCATTTACTAACATGGTTCATATCATAGACTAAACAATGATAATCTGCATCAGAGAGACTCGAATAGGACATTGCTGTTTGGAACACGTTCCTCATTGGCAAACCCAAACTCCGGAAGGATATCTCCATACGATAAAGGACCGCAACTTGATTATTCTCAGAATAAGCTGTCACAACTAGAATCACAAAGTGAGGAACATATAGGACTAATGAGTCAAAAGGTGCAGGCACTCAAATCTCTATCAGTAAGAATGGGTGATGAAATAAGGGGCAGTAACCATACATTAAATGACCTTGGTAATACATTTGATTTTACAGCTAAGAAGCTTAAAAACACCTTTGGTGATATGATGGATATGGCAAAACGATCAAGAATAAGTATCAAGACGTGGCTATTAATATTTTTCATTGTTGGTGTACTATTTTTCTGGGTATGGATAACATAATGTCTCTTTTTCGTTATTAATAAACTTATATATATGTTGTGATAAGTAGAACGTATAATGGATACACGACAGAACCAGCAATGAAATTATTATTAATTTTTTTTTTAAATTTTTCAATTAGTATAACTGTATATGGAGTTTTGAATAATTTAAATACAAATGTAAGAGTAGACTGTGAACTTAATCTATGGACTTCTTTTGGTGAAATACTCCTAGAAGGCCTTGAGAGTTATATCTTCGATTGACTTTGTGTGTATGTAACATCTTTCTCAATTTTAAAACTGTAATTATCATGAAAAAGATTGTCAAATAGCCCCAAATACCATGTCTGTGAATCACATCAAGATGTTGGAAATAACTATTGTATGGTGAGTTAATCAACCTACCGTGTTTGATGTATTTAAGAATGTTGGTATCTGGGAAGTTCAAAGCTCGTAATAGTTCTCTTAGGGAATATGGAGAATTTCTTAGAATATTACCATCTGTACCCGATTCATAAAAATATTTAGTTTTCCTATCAATAACAATGATGTCTCCGGCTTGGTGTTCCTTAAGTGCTTTTATACCGAGAGTTATCAAAATATCTTTCTCTTTGGCAATGTCAACATACGTCAAGATCACAGTATTATCATCTTTATGCAGTATTTCCTTACGTAACTCATTTAAGATTCTTTCTCCTGGTGCATTTTGCTCCTTTAGTTTCTTAACTGCCTTTGCCTTCTTAGTTCTTTCGTCCATAGTCATATCAAACATCTTTTGTAAACGTATATGCTCATAGTCATAGTACCCCACCAATAAATTATTGATATGTTGTGCTTGTTCTTTAGGTTTAGACGAGTCGGTAAGGAGTATAGTTACGGTGCTGTAACGAGAAGGATTTAATTCCATAACTTCATTAAAATTTGACTCAGTAACTTCGGTAATAAATGAAGTAGCATATTCATTAACCCATTGCATTATTGCTTCAATATTTCTCATTTCAGTTGTGGAATACCCTGGGAAGACATGAGGCGTCTTGTCACCATCCTTGAATAAATAGAAAGTAGGTGATTGAGAAATTGTATTTAATGCAAATGCATTCTCGTCTATTGTCTTTTCTATCTCTGTTTCGTTGTAGTTTATAATATTATACATCTCTTCAAACGCAGAGTGTACAGTTGATTTCAAATCAGTTGTCGACTTGTAAAGATATATATTTGGAATTTTGGAAAGTGGTTCAATTAGATACTCTAAAATATCAAAATCTTCTGGGAAGACAGTCTTTGGATTATATGAGAATACCAAATGTAGTTTTTGTTTCTCTCTTGCATTAAGATCGATATTTTTATTAATAATGTCCATAATGTCCACCTGTGTTAACTCTGGAACGGCATTATTGGCATATAATCTCTCAGCAAAATCCTCGAATTTGGATATCTCTGTAGTTAATGGAGATTCATACAAAAAAAAATTATTTGTAGTCTTGTTTGGTACTATTAACGCGACTCTAGGTTCCCTGTTCTGTCCATCATTTCCTCCCTCTAATAAGTCCTCAAATCCCAGTTCCTTACAAATCACAGCATTGGATTCACAGTGTAAATGACCAGTTGCAATACGTTTTGGTTGCAAGGACTCCGATAGTTTCCCCCATGTCTTGCTAAAGGACAAACAATTTTCACAATTCTTAAATTTAACCACCTCATCAATATGTGTAGTCTCTTTTGAAGGCCAAAATGAAACTAAAAAACGGGTAGTGGTGGCACCTGCAAGCAATTTAGCAAACTCATGAGCTGAAAGTAATATACTTTGACTTTCAATTACTTCGGTATTTGAGGCATCAGCGGCTTCTTTCTTCATGAACGCAATGAGGGCTTCTTCTTTCCTCTTTCCTGAAAAATCTTTGATAAAACCATTCGGTCCATATAATTTAAGATTTGGATAATATTCAATATTTTCCTGAGCACATAAATCACCACTATCGATACAATTAACTTGATGCATTGAAATGTTCATCTTTTCACCTTCTTCGTGGAACGATTCCCAAGTCTTTTCCCAAATAGGAGCCAATGACTTACAATGTGAGCAGTAAGGACTATAAAACTCGACTAAATGTAAACCATTTTTCAATTCACTTGCAAAATTAGCAGAATTTAAGGGTATGGGGAAACCTACTGGTTGATCCGCTTTGATTAGATGACTGCATGCCGATAGCAGCAGCCATATTATATTATAGATTTTCATATCTATCCTTTTCTTATATTGTTCGATAATAGGAAAACAGTTGCACAAAGATAGTATTGATATAAAGGTGGCTGATCTAGGTATAATTCAAGAAAACGGATTTTTAGATGAGTACTTAATAGAATCTTGCTGTGAATAAATTTCGGTGAATGAAAAGCCGCTGCAAACCCGACATAATTGAAAGAAAAATATGACAAGATGAACTATAATAAATGGTTCATTTTTCGCGGTTAATAAGTTAGCATTACCCAAGTAGTAGTAGTATCATGGATTTTTAATTTCTGTGATTTTTTTATTGGCTGTTTTCTAATATTTATATATGTATATAGTTTAGAATATTTAGATGATAAATGTAAAGAAGTTATCAGTGCTGGTTTTTAGATGATAATGATGCAGCGGATGAGTTATGATGATTAATTTTCATCAAGGTATTTCTGAAATACTCAAATGAAACTAAAGTTATGGCAGAGGCAGGAACTGTTCGGAGTAAATTGGTGGCAAACCCGGAGTAAAAACCAAGTAATCCTTCGTACCTATACGTTCGCTTTATCATATCCAGTAGTTTATGTTTAGAAATATATCGTTTATTGGACTTTAATTGCATCCTAGTCCTTAGTATTTCATGAGGATATGTTAACACAGATGCAAGCATCTTCGAAAGAGAAGATGCAATTATTAGTCTTGTTAGATGTAAAGAATGTTCTTGTGTAATAGATCCGGCAGCAATAGTATCGCAGTGGAGTCTTGTTTTCAACTTTTCATAAACTGGGAAATGTATTGCTACGTGTAATAGACCAAACATTGAAGGTACCAACCCTGTATACAAAGTTCGCACACCCTCTTGGCTTATAATTTTTTTAAAGGCATCTATGGTTCCTCTATAATGCGTTCTTGTTTCTCCCAAGGGAGTTTGTAACATCAGTCTTGTCTTCACAACCCATATTGGATTGGTTAGTATGGTAGATGCTGCACCAGCAGTGATCGCGGAACAAGAATGTGAGATAAAATCTGAATTTGGGAAAACTTTTGGATAAAGATCCTTCGAAAACTCATATACTGAAAAGTATATCATCCAAGTTGGGAAATAACCCAGTATAATGGGTATTAACCCTTTATATAACCCCCTTACACCTTCATCACTGACAATTGTACCCATGGTGCCAACTACACCTCTATAATAAGGGTTCTCAATGGATTGAATCCCTTGTGCTTGTAATCTCGTCTTAGTGACGTCTAGTGGACAGACCATAATGCCAGATAAAAATCCCGCTAGTGCACCAGATAAAGCTGTGACCTTGGCGTCACTCATATGGAACGTCCTCGGGTTACGTCTCGAATTGACCACATTATCCTGTGATTGTAATAAAGTTTGATTTTTATCATGAGAATCAAGCAATTTAGTAGTAGAGCATAGATGAGAACTAAGAGAACCCGTATTTTCAGTCATGAGAAATTCATTTCTAGGTGTATCATTATGGATATGTTTTGAAGTTCCTGTATTGTTCCCCTCATGTTGCATGCCTTCATGAACCACCTCTAGCTGTGACTTGGTGAGTAATGGTAATACGAGCAAAAACCAATTGGTGTTATTTTTATATGATATGTGTTTACTTGAAGAAATGTTTTCTCTTGTAAGTAATTAATTGAGATATGAATCAATTTTAGTTGCATTTAATCGCCAAATTTCAAACTGTTCGATAATGGCAATTGGTCAAAATCAATCATTCAATTCAGTTAGGAGATAAATTTAGATGATAAATATTTTTGGTGACCTATATTTTAAAAATGTAGGGCTTTAGAAAATATGAGAGATGTTTTACTCTAATAAGTACTCACTTACCCGATACTTAGTTTCGAACTCGGGTTTATTATGAGGGCTTTGTATTTAGAAAACGATAATTGCTAAGTGAGATAAGTCTTTAGATAACTTTAAAGTTTAAAAAGAGTCTAGAACTAACATAAGGAGTCATATTTAATGAAAAAGTGAAGATAAATATAACAATTAAAATCGATTATAAATATTAGTATCCGAAGTTATATACAAGGGAGAAAAAATAGAAACTTAAAACAATATGAAACTCTGTGTTGTATTTTCTATTTAGTCTAATCACGATATATAAAGAAAATAAAGTCTTATACTGTAATGCATGTATTAGTATTTGTATATTAAATTATTATTTTAATATTATGAGTTATAAGTTTCTTCTCACCACCTAAAGGGAAAAAAAGAGACACACCGACCAAATAGGAGTGTTCATATAAAATTTCCAATAATTGTTTGTACATAATTGAACCAAAAACAAAGGTAATGCAAAAGAAAAATAGTCGTTTCTAATTATTTATTAATCGATCTGATGCGAGTATGGGATTTTCATTATCAATTGCTATCACTGGAACTATGTACAGAATTGCCACTTTCACTACGCAATACTGGGGTACTACGGTTTAATTCAGGACCAACTGGATCTAACACGTTAAGTACCGACCCTCTCTTATGTACTTGATCGTCTATTGAGAAATGTGTGTAAACGTGAGAATCCCTAAGAGATGGAAGTAACTGATTGCCAAATGATGAGACACCACCCATGTTCGTATCATTCTCTTTATATGGGGTTGGATACCTATTATCAGGACGGTTCAATACATCGACTACGTTCATCGTCCTTGCAGACTTGAGTTCGTAGCTGTTTGCAATATCATTCTTGGTCAATTCTAATTTGGAGGAAGGAGGGAGTTGTGTAGTCTCCTCATCATGTAAAGATGAAATTAGAGTCGGAGTCGATCGTTTTGATTCTGAAATAATTTCATTCAAATGCAATGGAGGTAAGATATGAGAATCTGTTAAAACAGGATCATTAGACATGAAATGGGGCATTCTGGATACAGGTGTTAATGCAGGTTGATAGTAGCGTGTGTTATTGTTGTTGTTATTTGTTTCAATTTGATCCAGTGGACTTGGTGGTGATATAATATGATTTATTGGATAAGTATGATGCAAAGGGTAAGAATGATTCACTGGAATGATCCCTGAATATGAATATGAATGTGATCTTTGATATGGAGTCTGAGAATAATGCGGACCTGATGAAGACATGGCATTCCTTATGACTGGTTGGGGGAATCTAGAATCAAACGAATTTCGAACGTTGACCCAATTAGAATTATTGACGTTTACATTTTGGAATTGCGGCATTATTACGTGATTTTTGTGAGGCACTGGCATGACTTGTGGTGGGATATCAGAAGATCTTCTGGTAAAACTGTCATTACTTGGATGTGCTATTATACCAGGTTGAAGGTTTAAGTTATTACAATCAGGTAAGACGGTGGTTGGTGATGTACTCCTATAGCTAGTATTAGAACTAGATGCACTGTTAGTGGTTGGCACAGTTACCTTTTGTTCTGTTATCTTTTCTGAGCTATTATTATTATTATTATTATTTTTTATTGTTCCTAACGTTATTGAATCAATTTGTGATAACAATGTGGTGCGTGGTCTAATACTGCTAAAAAATTCAGATTCTCTCGGCCGTATTAATTGATTTTGTTTCAAGTGAGATTCTGAATAATAAGATACCACGTGGAAACTTTCCCAAACTTGAGTATTTTCATTTTTCAATTTCACAGAAAACGTCTTCTTAACAAATCCAGTATACCTTGACGGGTAATATGTAATGTCATTATTAGTAGGCAAAAACTGGCCATTCTTAGTGGAATTGCTATTCATATCAAATTGGGTGCGATCAGTTTGAAAATTGACACCTAATGGAATCTGACCCTTTGCATAAATTGAGTTTGGGTAATTCTTATTCAATTCTTTGTAGACTAAAAATTTACCAGACACCCTAGATGGGGACCAAGATATACCGTCTGTCCATCTTTTAATTCCGGATGTTTCTTCCAAGAATACGAAGATGTTACCAGATACAATTAGTTGTGATCTTTCGATGTCATATAATCTTCTTGGAACGTGTTTCAACTTACCGTCAAGGATTGCTTGGATTATAAGTGCCGAGTCGTATTCGTCTTCAATATAGCCTTTAAATGTTGGCAAAACATTCATTTTTCCTTTTATTGAAACGGTAGTATTTGGGAAACTTAAAGTTTTCGCTTTCGCTTTCGTTTTCATTTTCGTTTTTTGTCCTTTAGAACGTTTTTCCTTTCTTTTTCTTTTCTTCTGCTTTTTTTTTTCCCTGGGATACGCCCGTTATAGCCAAATCAAGAAAATGACGTTTCGAGAAAGATAGCAGGTTATTTTTTTGTATGCTCTGTATTGTTCCAGTCCTTGCCTTCCTATACTTTTTTTTTGAAAATCTGGTATGCAAAGTGGCAGAACTTTCTTTGTACGTTCTTTTTTTGTTCTATTGTCTTAGAAAAAGCAGATAAATGTGTCAACTGGTAGCAATGATGTTCAAGGAATTATCAGAAGACTCTTTGCTTTTTTGAAATATTTCTTATCTTGCTGCGCTATGGTATGCTATATTTCGATAAATGGTTAATGTGTATTCTTCCTTTAGTTATAAAAGTTCAAAGCCTTTCAGTTAAGAGCGGACTTATGAATTGGAAAAATAACTTCCTATAAGTTATTAGAAAAAGCAATTAATTGTTAAAAGGAAAACTCTAAGTTATATATAGTTTAGAAAAAAATTTTACTATATTTTTTTTTTTTGTCCAAAGCATGTAGATGTATTGTTAAAAATCGAAAAGATAATTATTTCGGTGTTGAAACGTTACTCATCATTGTATTTTCGTATCGATCACGTATACGTAGAAAGAAAAGAGGAGATTATATAAGCCATGCAGCTATTTTTCCAAGCCTGGTTGTTTGTACGTCAAGTTGCTTCCAAAATTCTTCGAAGAAATAGTGCGTTGCACGAGATTTCTGAGGAGTTCGTGATTCCGAATTATTTTGCTTTTGTGCCTCATTTATTAAAGTTTGCGAATAGAAAAAAAAAAGGAACAAGAAAGGAAAACAGACGTTCTAGAAGCAAAAGGTTTTTCATTCCGAACAAAATAGAAACCTTAATTACGCAGCGGTCGACAGGTCCTATCGATGGGCTTAACAATAATCGGGCATCAACATATGTCCACTTATTCGGATATAATGGACCATCTCGAACACACCCAGAAACAAACAGAAAGTTTTTTTTCTTCTTTACTTCAACCGCGCTACGTCAATTGAGCAAAGATTTTTTCTCTTGTTTTTTTTTTTTTTTCTTTACTCCACTTCGTCCGCCATCGAAGATGTCAAACTCCTCTTCTTTGCTGTTTTTCGCTTCGACGCTTTCCAGATTTGAGGAAAAGAGGAGTTTCTTTCTGCGCAATTGTTAACAGAAAAAGTGGAGTAGTATTATTGTCATTTTTCCTTCCGCGGGATAGCAGTACCACAAGACATAGCTCAGAAAACGAAGTGGGAGGACAAAGTGTAACTTTACAATTTTACAGTTTTTGATAATAGTAGGTGCTCTCTATTACACATGTCGGCTTCTACTCCACAAAGTTTACCAGCGACCTGTTTTGGCCGCTATCACAAGAATTCTAGATCTGTGCTTTGCATTAGCACATTACTAATTCTACGTACGGGAAATGACATCAACTCTATTCTTTATCGGACTTTCTCGTTCGTCATCATTGCCCTCTCGTCTTATGTAAGCCGGTCTGAATGGGCAGAGATGGCTCTATTATTAATCCTCAACACGGGTTCCCCTCTGTAGGCACATCATATTGTCTCGATTTTTCACCCTGTCACTACGTGCTTTCCTCACACAGATCCGCCCTCCAACTACAGACATGCCATCTTTGGCAAACTGGCGATAGAAGCAAAATGGATCACTACATTTCATCACAGAAACATTCGTACAACTACCCGTTCTGTGTGTCCTCTTCATTTTTTGTTTCTTCAGAGGTGCGTCTTATTGGGGAAATACATGCTGGATCGGCTTTGAGAGCTGCCAAGACTAGTTTCCCATTTTCTTTTCTTGACTCTAACGTTCTCTCTCATTCATCATTATTTCGGACAAATTTTGGACTTTTTTTTTTTTTCTTTCGGATTTTATTTTCTTATCCTGGTTGGTGGCTTTTTCAGCAGTGAAAAAAAAAAAGAACAACCATTACGTAGCAAATAATCTTCTTTTTCATATCTGCTTTAAGATAAAAAGTACCAGCAAGAATCAGTTACGTACCTGGTCCCTAATCTTAAAATGACGGAAATGAGCCAAACAGAATCGGATTTTGTCCCGCCTAGTGTTGAATTAACTAATTTACAAATCAATGATGGTATAGAACGTCAATTGCAACAAATAGACAATTTAACAATTGCGCAATTGGTCAACTTGAAAGAATTGATAGAATCGGAATTATCAAAGAATATCGATCTACTGTCATCACAAAATGTTGATATGGACTCCGATTTAATAACTATGGAAGGTTTCCCAAGATCCGATGTTGATGTGATGCAAGTTAGATTAGCAAGAAGAAACATAAACATGTTGAGGAACGACTTAAACAAAGTTATTGTAAGGTCCCATGTCCTTTTAAACGAACATTTTAAGAAAGATCAAATGGATGACAGTGCTAATATTAGAAAGGATGAGGCTAAAAAATTTGATTATACAATCCCATTTGCAATTTTCACGGAAATTACAACTGGTAGTCCGATTGAAAAAGCTGGCATTCAATTAAACGATAAGTTAATATCAATGGGAGAGATTCATGCTGGTAACCATAGTAAACTAAGGAATATCCAAATGACTGTTCTAAGGAACGAATGTAAAAGATTGCCCCTACGGATCAGAAGAGGTGATGAAATATTGGATTTAACGTTAATTCCCTCCCAACAATGGGGTGGTAGGGGATTGCTAGGCTGTAAATTAGACGAATGTTGATTTTCCAATGAAGGAAAAAGAAAAACAATTTCATACCCACGGCTACCGCTAATTGCCAGGCCACTAAAACGCAATGCGGTAATACTCATTTATCGTCACTCAAAGAAAGTTGTACATTGCTGTTTTTATTTCACTAGTTATAGAATATTTATCTATATATGGTGGTTGCTTTTTACATTAAACTGAGCAATGAGTCCTTATTAATAAGTGGTTTGACATAATTATATATTTGTCCACTTTGAACTTTTTTTTTTAACTAGTCGTCCCTTGATCAGAATAGGTTTATCCGACTGTGTCTGAATAGCTCTGATTTCTATGTGAAGATGAAAATACGCCAAAAGGAAAAGTATATAAAAAGGACAAGAAATATGAGAAAGATAGATAGCAGTGTGAAGAAAAACCATTGTATATTATAAAAATGACCGGACATTATCAATCTACTATTGCTCCACAAGATAATAATTTAAAATCCTATTACTTTCACTTTTCATTTATTTGTTTTTCATTATGGTAATTTACATTTTTCCATAAATCCTAAGTTAAATTAAAAGTAAATACTTGATAAACCTACGGTAAATATATAAAATGTTACAATAAACTACTCCAAACTATTGAAATCTGTGACACATTTGTCGCAGAAATTATCACTCGCATAATATAATGAAGACGACGACACCATAATTAGGTTGGATAAAAATTTCTACTATAAAATAGAAAGAAATCGGAACAACTAGATTAGAAGGTCTTATTTTACCTGTATATTATTTTATACGTATTTTAGAAGAACGAACAGAATTTATTATATAAATTGCAACCTCACCATATTCTAATTATATCAATAAACCACAAATAGCCACTAACATTAATGCACCATTAGATGCAAATGATACTATTGATTCACCTTCTTATCATGTTACTTCTCGATAAAGAACAATCATTAATTTACGTTTAAAGAACATTTACTGTCGTAATTCATTATAGTACAATCTTAAATTCTTGTTTCCCAATGGCAATATTCTATTGCGAACTTTATATTTTTCAATCCTCACATATTATCGCTGCTATTTGACCGTTTTTTGGAAAAAAAAAAATTGACTGATTTCTCCAGAAACTTCTTGAAAAATTAAAAGCACTCTTGCAAGAATAGTTCAACCTTCAATATATTAAGATCTGTATGGAATGAATTATGTGATAGGTGATAGAGTACAGATAAAAGATGAATTATGCACTATCCTTTTTATTGGACAGATCGAGAAATGGCCTACAACTACATGTTACGGTGTTGAATGGGATCGACCAGAAAGAGGTAACCATTCTGGATCTTTAGATGGTAAGGAATATTTCAAGACATCTATTCCCGGTTCTGGCTCATTCATGAAAGAAAATAAATTTAGGAGAGAAGTCATTGAATCAAAAACCCTTTTAGAAGCGCTACGAAATAAATACGGTTCGTCCTCTGATCAAAATATGGCGTTATATATAGGCTCAAAGAAAATTGAAAATTATGGATTTGATGAGTTAGATAAGAGAAATAACAATTTTCAAGAATTAAGTGTCATTTCCCTTTCCAAATGCTCCATTGGGAAAGCGTTTTCAGGTGACGATGATATTGATAAGATAGGAAGATATTTTCTAAATGTCAAGCAATTAAGCTTATCATTCAATCTTTTTAATGATATTAGTGACATATATGAGCTATTACAATATTTTCCAAAATTGGAATCTCTGAACTTATCAGGGAATAAATTTTTGAAAGGATGGAGAAACCTGCCTTCTCCTCATTTGAATTCAATAAAAATATTGTCTTTTTCATCATGCGATCTAAAACTATCAAACTTACCTCTAATATTCAAATTGTTTCCTAATATTCAAAACCTTGATATTAGTGGTAACAATATGAGTGATATTCATATATCAGAATTGCAATTCCCAAAATTTTTGAAAGAATTGAACTTATCTGAGAGTGGAATAATTGATCTTTCACCCAAATTAGGTATACAACACATCAAAAAGCTAAACCTCTCCGGAAACAATATAACTGATGGACTGGACATAAAATCTACATGTCTAACGACACTAACCGTTTCACATAACAAAATCAAAAGTTGGGAAGTTCTTGATAAATTGAATGTCAATATGTCAGCACTTAAATCTCTACATATCGATGGAAACCCCTTGTTTTCTTCAGAAATTAGATATAATAATGAACCTTTCTTCGAAACTATGGCTAGACTTGGAAACTTAACCGTATTGAATGGCTCCATTTTTGATAGCAAAGAAAGAAGAGAAGCCGAATTGTATTTCATATCAAAAGTTTTAGATGGCACTACTAGTATTCCACCTACTTTAGAAAGGTGGAAGGATCTGATGATCAAATATAACGTACATCCTAAAGATGTCAAAGAAAGCTACAGTGAAATATTTCCACAAACCATCAATATCTCAATTATTCTGGAGGAAAACCAAAAATCATTTACTTTATCAATTTTACCCCATTATACAATTTGGTACGTGAAAGGTATCATCAGTCGACGAATTTCCTTGAGTGCGTGTGATTTGAGGGTATTTAATGATATTATTGCTGGCGTTAGGGAAGAAATTGTAAGGGACTTCTGTACTGTGGAGGATATCGGCCTAAAAGATGGTAACGTAATATATGTACAAACAAGGAAAAGCTCAGGTTCTTAAATGTTACAACCATATTATATATATATGAGAAATAGTTGAATAATTAATATTACACTATATAATGTCCTTGTAAGATAAATAGTCTCTCAAAAAGCTATGTACCTTATCAAAAATCCGATTCTGAATCCGATTCCAAAATACTGGCCAAATCTTCATTAACAATATTTACTGATGTTTCTCTACTTTTTTGTTCAGGTAGAAAATGAATGTTTTCGTTTCCAACAACAAATGATATAGTTGTGTTGCTTTCCCTCAAAATACCTTTTTCTAAACCCTTTGCCATACAGAAAATCTTATTCATGTCAATTTTCTGCTCTAGAGTCTGATTGTGTATACTCTTAAACAACGTAATCATACCTTGTGTATAACTTGTATGGGGGGTATACGACGACTTAGAAAATGCTCCAAATTGTGCAGTAGATGAAATTGTATATTCGGAAGGACTATAATGGCTCATAAAATATGCTTTTTCTTCTGCAGTCAATATTAAATCTTTCTTAGAGAAAAACTTTTCACCTTCGGCTTTAGGTCGCACTTTTATTGCTCTCATAAATGATGACCTTGGTGTTTTCTCTGATTCCTCTAATTCACTTAAAGTTCTATTATCACCTTCGTTATCCTGGCCGGTCCTATCAAGATTCATTTTAATTCCATCTTTTACAAATGGACCGATTTGTATTCGCATTTGTTCTTGAGAAGCATTTGATCCATTATCAATGATATTTTGCAAATCTTCCTCGATCTTCTTCTTTATGGCGTAATTTTTCTTGACGTGCGCTACAGGGATCCTATTTTGGGGATCCTCTGTATTTCTCGATCCTGCACTCACAGTCTTTAAAAGATTTTTTTCCGACTCTGAATCTGAGGATAACGAATCATTTTCTAAGTCATCTAACACAGCAAATTTCCGCCGTTTGTGTGGTCTTTCAATCTTCGGTTCGATTTTCACTTTATCAACCTTCCCATCAACAATTTTGTTAACAAGCCATCGAGATGGCACAATTCCTGTTTCAACATTATCTGGAAGGAAAAATTTCTTTTCAGTTTTAGCCTTCTTCTTAGTGGTAGTTGATTTCTTTTTTTCCTTTACTTTTGTCGGTTTACTCATCATATGCTGAGTTGCATATCTTATCACCTCATCCGAATCTTCCATTGCATTAACTTCCTGATCCTCTTCATTTATATCAATAAACTTCTTCTCACATTCTGGAATAATGTTACTAGGCAATATTCGGTCGGATTTTTTATATTCAACACAATGCTGGGCAATTAACTTCTGAAGATTCGAGTAATTTTCCATTGCTGATTCAAATTTGGAACCTTCGTTACTACTGAATAAAAGGACAATTTTACCGTCACGTTTTCTACCAGTTCTACCCATTCTTTGAATATTCTTAATTGGACTGCTTGTAGTATCATAACAGACTATTAAGTCGACTTCTCCAATATCTAAACCTTCTTCACCAATGGAAGTACAGACTAGCACATTATAAACACCGTTCTTAAATTTTTTAATCACTTCTTTCTGTTGTTTTTGATTCATCCCATTAATTTGTGCATCCTCTGATGATCCGGTCCTCCTCGCATCCCTCTCTAGACGTTCCTGTTCTTTTTTTCTTTTTTCCCCCTCCTCTAACTGTTTTTCTTCTTCCAAACGTTTTAATCTATCTACTTTTTTTCTTCCCTTAAGTTGATGTTTACGAGTGTATGAAACCTCATCAAAACCTTCTTTCCCTTTGGCTTGCCCAATGAATATATGTGGTATAATGTTTGGATTATCCATGCCATCGATGCATTTTACAATTTCCAGTGCGCTTTCTCTCAATTCAGTAAAAATGATTACCCTTGAGTCACTAGCACCACCACTAAAAAACTCTTCCAACTCATTTCTGATATGCTGTAACTTTCCATGCCCAAGGAACTTTGGATTAGCAAGTAATTTCCTATTATTATCCATTAATGTCTTCAAAATGGGATGATAATAGAAGCCGGCAGCTATTTTGTTCGTGGATTTACCTATAGCATACTTCGTAGTGAATTCTGTAAATTTATTCGTGAAATAACTATAGAAGGTTTTCAACCCATAGATCTTAAGTCTTTTTAACATTTGCCCTACATGGTTTAATAGTTGTAAAATAAAGAAATTCCTCCATTTTAAACCCTCTGGGATAGATGGATTTGCAATTATTTTTTGACTTTGTTGCATTGCCTTGAAAGCATTGATGCGAGAAGGTTCACATTCTTCATAAATTCCTAATTCTACTGCTTGCTGAAGAACCGGTAAAATTGCTATACCTAGTTGTTCTATTACATCTTCAATTTCGACCGTTAAACTCACTTGGATCTTTTCTACTTCCCTTTTCTTCATATATTTAACAATGTCCATACTCTCCTCTGTCCTAATCTCAATTTTTGAAATATCTAGATTATTCACAACTTCCTGTACAGATTCCAAATCAGAGCCTGGTGTGGCAGTCAATGCTAATATCCTATAGGAACTATTGAATCTGTCGATAAATTTGACTAGATTAGTATAAGCATATGAGCCGGTTGCTCGATGGGCTTCATCAATAACCAAACAGACAATATCCTTTGGATTTAATACACCTCTTTTCAAATCGTTCTCCACAACTTGAGGTGTTGTGAAGAATACTCGTTTATTAAGCCAAATTTCCTCTCTATTTTTTCGACTCTTATCTAGCAAAATAGCTGCTTGATCCATAGGTATACCTGTTATACCCAAACATGCTTTAATTTGTTGTGCCACCAATGGCCTTGTTGGGGCAGTAAAAATAATTTTACCTGTTTGTGTCCATAGAAAATAATTCAACATAACAGTACTAGCAATGAAAGTCTTACCCATCCCAGTTGGTATCGCACATAAAATATTTGTAAACAAGGATTTCTTAACAATATCAAATTGGTAATCTCTAACCTCGAAATTTGTTGGATAGACATATGTACTTAAGGCATCTTCATTGAATTTGTGATGAGTTGGGCCGAATGTTACTTCTCGCCGTATTTCTTCGTAAAAAGCTTTCTCTCCTGGAAGAATATTATTATGGAGATCCCGTTGAACCTTCAAAGCCTTTCTAATAATAGTCTCCTTCACGTTTTTGTTGATATTTTTTTGGTATAATGAATCTAATTCGTCATCATCGAAATCGCTCAGACCATCCTCATTTTCCATTCTTGGTCAAAGAGAAACACCTCTTCAAAAACTTCAAACGTTCTAAAATCTCCTGTTGAAAGAATTATTTCAATTGTCTTATTATCCCAAGTTAGTGGACTAATAAGGATTAGATGAGAAGAAATAATCAATGTTTTAGTTGAAGGTTATTAAAAAGTGGTGGTCACGTGCGTAAACAAGAACATTGTTTCTGTTCAACTTGTGTTTATTTTGAGTGAAACAATTGTTAATTAGCATTAAAATACATATCAATTACGAACAAAACCAAATCTACTTAATTTGGTTTTGATCGAAGACCATTTTTATACATTGAGATTTTTTCAAGAATTTCTTTTGAAAACGGATTGGAAATAGTTCGATTCAAAAAGTTTCAAGAACACATCAATATATCGAGATAAGGTGTAGTATTCCCTAAAAAAGGTTTTATCTCTAAAATGTCAAATATCAGCACACCTAAATTACCTGAAAGACCTATCAGAAGAAAGACCATACCCGACCTTCCATCAATGGACTGCAGTTTGCAGAATGAAAATGAACATGCATCCCCTGAAAAGTCAAATTCTACAACTTCGCCACAAGAAGTACCTAAAGTACCATCATCAAGACCAATATTAAAAAGTAAGACTATTGGTGAGATTATAAGGTCAGAAGAATCTATTGAAATACCACATATCCCAGCACAAAGGCCTGCAAAACGTTCTACTTTGGAGGGAATTGAAAGTCTTATCGAGAACACCGATCATGAATTAAAAGAAATGGAGGAAATGTTAAACTCATATCATAAAACAAAGGATCCGCTAGCCAGTGTACCCACTATTCCACAAAGACCGCAAAGGAAAGGAAAAGAAATAGATACGAAAACTACATCCGAACCAGTTCACACTGAGATTTTGGATGATGTCGATAATGCAGACACGAACGCTCCATGTACAAATGATATAGAAAATGGCGATAGTTCAGTGGAGAAAAATTATCAAGATGATATGAATTCTATTCCGAAAATGTGCACTGAACATTCTTTGGAAGCCGTCAATAATCTGACTGGCAATAAATTGGAAGGCTATGAAGAAGGAGAACTTAATAAGGAAGATAGTCATGGTATATCTCAGGAGAATACTGTTGCTGTTGCTGTTGCTGTTGCTGCTGCCATTACCGCCGATGTGGAGAAGGACTATAACAATAATATAGTAACAGCCGGAAATAAAAACACCCTGGAGGACATTACATCAGGAGAACCAACCCCGCTTATATCTGAACCTATTCATGTTCCTGCAAGATATATCAAGGAAGATGTATCAACAGATTCTGCAATTGATAAAAGTGAACAAGTTCAAGAGAAGATCATTGACGAATCCCAAAAGAATCCAGAACCTGCTAAACCACTAAGCGAAGAACCATCAAGAGTTGAAAATGTAGATGAGAATGCTAGTAGACAAGAAAGTACTGCATATGAGGTTGAAGATGCCAAAAATTACGACAATAATGATACAACTTCAAAAACCAGCATTACCAAAGAGAATCTTACCAAGAAAGATGATTCATCAAGCGAATTTTTTGAGAACCCAGAACAGCAAGAAGTTGTTTCCGAAAGTCAGTTCAAATCAACTGACAGTGTCGAGGGATCTAAAATGCCAGTAGTTCTCTCAATGCCTAAAAAACGTGCACCACCTCCTGTTCCAAAAAAGCCGTCTTCGAGAATAGCTGCTTTTCATGAAATTCTGAAGCAACAACAGCACAAAGATATTTCAAATAAAGACAATCCAGTATCGAAGTCATCATTGAATAACAAACCAGCCCAAAATAGTGAGGAAAGGGCCAACTTTGCGAAAAGTCTAAATGGCTTATTTGCACCCCAAGGAATGACACTACCAGGTGAACAACCATCGGAATCGAGCCAAAAACTACACACATCCGCTACTGAGACTAGAGATGATTCAAAAAAAGAAAACGATAATCATAATCCAGTCATAAACCAAAGGAGAGCCAGAGGGCCTCGAGGAAGAAAGTTACCATCAAAAATTGCGATTACTGAGAAGATTGTTATTAATACATCAAACTGTCAACTTGAAAGTTTTAATCTTTGGACAATAAAAACTTCCACCAATAAAGAACAGGTACTCAGTTCTGCAGGTGAAAAGGCATCATCTCCTAGTGAGAGCATGAAATCAGTTAATTTTAATGAAGCAAATGAAAAAATCTTACAAACACCCTCTGAAAAACAAAATTCTATTGTTTCCGATTTGGAGACTGAAATTGATGATGGCAATGTAAAAGGGAACCAAAGCGATCCAAGTATAGAAGAAAGAGTTATGCCAATGGATGAAGCCATAGATTCTAAAGATCAGGATGAAAATATTGATATTCTTTAACAAGAGTTAGAGGACCAAGTTGGAAAAGAGATGCAAGTGAGTATATTACAAGAGGACAAAGAGACGCATTATATAGATTATGAGGAAATAGAGAATAAGGTTTTTGGGCTGGACTTTATCTTTTGTATATAATTACTGTTAATTTCCCAGATAGACGTATATAATGATATTATATACACATGGAGTGTTGATACCCATTTAAGTTTGATGTAATCCAAATCAGTACCATTCTTAACAAAGAATAAAAATTAACAGTCACTATCTATTGACAACACTAGAGATGGTAAACGATACAGCATATTATGATTTATTAGGTGTATCACCAACAGCAACGGCAATCGAGATTAAGAAGGCTTATAGAAAGAAATCTATACAAGAGCATCCAGATAAAAATCCAAGTGATCCAACGGCTACAGAAAGATTTCAATCGATCTCTGAGGCTTACCAAGTGTTGAGTAATGATGAACTAAGACTAAAGTATGATAAATATGGTAAAAAAGAAGCTGTTCCTACAGGCGGCTTTGAGGATGCTGCGGAACAATTTTCAGCCATCTTTGGAGGAGATGCCTTTGCAGCATATATTGGTGAGTTAACCTTACTGAAGAATTTACAAAAGACGGAAGAATTGAGTGCCCAAGATGAAGCTGAGAAAGGTAAGGAGGAAGAGGAGAGGAAGAAGAACAATGAGACAAAAAAAACTCATACACAAATGTCTAATGGAAGGACTCAAATTCCCCCCCATAACAATGAAAATACTCATACAGTAGCGAGTACTCAGCAGAAAAATGACACTCCAAAGAAAAAAACCAAACTGGAGCTATTTGAAGAAGAACAAAAAGCTGAAAAGGAAAAGAGCATCGAAAAGTTAAGCCAAATCCTTATAGAAAGGTTATCAATACTAACTGAGAGTATGTATGATGAAGCATGCAAAGATTCTTTTCAAAAGAAATTTATCGAAGAAGCCAATCTTTTGAAAATGGAGTCATTCGGGGTCGATATACTTCACACAATAGGAGCTATATATTTTGAAAAGGCGAACATCTTCCTCGGGTCTCAAAATCTATTTGGACTCACTGGTATATTCCATTCAGTGAAGGCAAAGGGTGGCATATTTATGGACACATTGAGAACTGTTTCTGCTGCCATCGATGCTCAAAATACAATGAAAGAACTGGAGAAAATGAAGGAAGCCAGTGAGATTGATACTGACGGGATACCCAAACCGACAGTGGATGATGTTGCGAAACAAGAACACTTGTTAATGGGGAAAGTCCTTTCTGCAGCATGGTATGGTTCACGCTATGAAATAACGTCAACCTTAAGAAGTGTATGTGATAAGGTATTGGAAGATAAATGCGTTCCAGCAAGTACCTTAAATAGAAGAGCAGAGGCTTTGAAATTGCTTGGGAAAGCCTTTTTAGGTGTTTATAGGACAAAAGCTGAACAGGAAGAGGCTCAAATATTTGAAGAATTAGTTGCAGAGGCCACCAAAAAGAAACACAAATAATAATATCACTTTTCTAGAACGTACCACCATAAACAGCCTATAATAGGGAAACTTACCCAACGAATGCATTAATTTCCGAAAGAACGTCTACGAATGGACAAGAGTGTACTATCAATCATATATTAGCGAAGACGAGACGTACACACACACATATATATATATTAATAAAGTAATCTGTGCTAAATAATGTCTTCATTATATTCTATACGTATTCTCTTACGATGATAACGGTAATTTCCTGCCTACAAAAGGCAATATTTATTTAAAGAGTGGTAACGCAAGTTTATGTCATCTGCTGAAGACTCTTTCAACACATCTTTCCATCTCTTCATTATAACCGTTGAAAATACTTAGAATATCTGTATGGGTCATTTATTGGGCAGAATTATCCAGGCAAGCTCACATTCACTAGGTTAGACAGTCTGGAGGGACGTCATTGCAAGGCAGGACAGGGAACGACGTGAATTCTGTACTATCTTACGGATACATACTTCTGTTAATATGGTCAATGTTTCTGAAGATAGTCAAAGAAATTTTTGACGCCCTGTTGCCCTCGACCTAAACCAAATAATCAAGAAGCAAGTGTGGCATACCATTGAGTATCACTATTAATATCCTAATCGAACGCATCTCTTATTGGCGGGGTGCTTACACGGCTTTATGGCTACTAAATTATTACCATATCATATCTAAATTCTGTTATTATCATGTCTGCGCTTCAACTTACAGGTGTTTTTTTTTTGAAATAAATAACAAAATAAGTCACATCGTCAACCTTTCATCAAAAAAGAATTTTTGGTAGAAATCTCTTCGGTTTTGACAGCATCTTGGGATCACAGGATATGTGTGAGATAAATAAATCTGAAAGTGATTCTATATCTGAACAATATCAAATCCAAGTTCATTGAGATCCAGATTCTAACAAAATATGCTGCCATTGTAGTCTCAGGGTGATTAACAAATTTCTTGCTCTTCATGGCGCTACCAAGTGTAACATGGTTCTCTAGGTACCAATTTAAATGTCAGTGAAGATTTTGGGGGTATAATTGAAGAGATTATTGCCTAGAATGATTAGTATAAGTTAAGTAGAAGATCTGTGAATGAACTGTACTTGTGTTACATTATGGTATTTTGTTAGACTATCCTTATTTAGTTCAAATGCATTTTGATTGATGTTTTTCACAATTCTGAAAGAAACAACATAAAATGGCTGTACCTTTAAATTTTTTTAATCTAATAATAGACATCTCAATGTTCCTAGACGTATCATTGATTGAGGTGTTCTTGACCGTGATTTAGTTTAATTCCTAAATTTACACACCAATCTATAACCATTATCTTCCTTCTCAATCAGGAGTATTGGAGACGAGGCAGGACTTTTGGAGTAACGATAAAATCTTCTTCAATAAATCATTGATCAGTTGGGGACTTTTATGCTTCAACTTGGAAGTTAGTCGATAGAAGTTCTATCTAAATGATATTCCTCTATCCTCTAAAACGATCTCAGGACCTCCTTCCTCAATTTTTTACGTGAAAAGTGTTTCATATTGCTATTAATTTCCTGCCAAATAGTATTGATTCAGTAGCTTAATTTCTTATCGGTAACTTTGACTATTCATTTCTTTTACTTTATGAATATATGAGAAAAATGTCAGATCTTATCCACACACTCTTCAGAACTATTCAGGTATCTTTAGTATTATTAAATAGGAACGATGAACTGCAAATTCACTTGCAAAATATTATAACAGGAATCAATGATAATTAAAATTATTATTACTATTTGTGTCAGGTCAGTTACTAAAAATGTCTACGGCAAATTCCAGAAGATTTAAAGATCGCGCGATAGCCACTTCAATGAAATCTGAAAGACAATAGAATGCAAATATCGCAAATTGAGAAGCACTTCGAAGATAGTTAAAATGATCACAAACATTCTAAGAGCAGATTATCTATGAATAAAGCAAGAACAATTGAAAAAATTAATGAAAGGGAGCTAGAAAGTGGAATTTTATCGACTGAACAGTCTTGGCATTATCAATATAAAGATCAGGCATATGTATATATTGGCGGTTTAGATAAAGACTTAACAGAAGGGGACATAATAACAGTATTCTCACAGTTTGGAATACCTGTAGATCTCTTTCTTGCAAAGGATACCCAATCAGGAGAATCCAAGGGGTTTGCATTTCTCAAATATGAAGATCAAAGATCGTCAATCCTGGCAGTTGACAATCTAAATGGGGTTAAAATTGGTACCAAGAACATTCACGTGGATCATACGTTTTATGAACCGAAAGAAAACCAGTCAGAATACAGGGAGTTGATGAAGAAGGAGCTTGCGAAAGATTTTATAGACCAACTATGATAGAGAAATGACCGAAAATACAATTGTATACATACTCCTAAGGAGAACTATTTAAAGTTTGATAAATGAAAATTTCGTTATCTCGAAAGAAAAAGAAATAGAATTAGTTTATTTTAATTTGTTATAATTGCCAGTTTATTACTCTGGAAATGCCAAAAGTATTTAATATTAATCAACAACATTATTATAAACTGATAAGATAATTCAATATTAATATCCCCAGATAACAATCTGGACAAATTCGTTGACACATTTCGTCTAATAATTTTTTATTATATACAGACAATCTACCTATGCCGTATAAAGGATAGTGTATGCTTATATGGAGGTTAATAAGCTGCGCTGTAAATTAAAATTTAAATATGAGCTTTGAAATTGTTTACTTCATACCCCTCTTTTTAAACCTTTCAGCTTCCTTTCTTAATTTTATTTTCTGAAGTTGCTCTATCAAATTTCTTTCTTCCTCATCAGTAGATATATTGTAACCTGAATTGTCAGTAGAATTTGTCTTAGCATCAGTTACCACAGTCAAATTATTTGGCATTGATAAACCCGCATTGTCGAATGGGCTATCATCAAATTCAATTAAATTTTGCTGTTCAATAAAAGGCGAACTGGTCCGAATTCCATTTTCGTATACACTGGGCTTACCTTGAACAATGCTCGAGTTAGTAACACTGTGTCCTTTTTCCTCTATTTGGGCCAAGCGCTCTTGCATCTTTTTCTGAGTCTGTTCTTTTATATCAGCACTTCGATTCTGAGAATCAGATATAGTAGGAAGTCGATCAAAGTCTTGAGCAACATACATGTCTTTCCTCAGTTTTTGAATATAAGCAAATATTTCTTCCTCAATGCCGATCCCCATTTCCCACTTGTTAAAGGTCGAAAAGTGCATGCCATTTGCACTTTCTGGATTCAAATTAAATGCAACTTCAGATATGGATGACTGAATGTCACTTATAATTTTTCTATTTTCATTGAACTCCAATATAACTTTCGATACCTCATCTGCATTTGCATTTTGCTTAGATTTCCCCATCAACATGTCCATCTTAGCCTTTAATAGTGCCTTATTTTTTGCCTTTCTCTTATCATTTTCTGTAACCTGCCCGTTAGGTCCTGTTCCAATAATTAGCGGCTCATTCTTGAGCTTAATTAACTGAATTTTTGCATCTTTTATAGCTGTATCCGTAAGTTCTATTTCCTTGAATAATAGGCTTGCTGTTGTCAATATTGATATATATTTCTTCGCAAGTTGAGATGGAAATCGTAACTCCTTTTCTTTAAGATTCTTAAAAGCGTTTTCGATTTTTAATCTTAGTTGATTTATCACGGTTTCATTATCAAAATTGCTTTTCTGAGAACCTGCCATCTCATCAATATTCTTTTCTGAATGAACGGATGATTTAATAGTATGGGTTGCATTTAGTTCAACAGAGTGTTCAACGCGCTTTACAGCCTTCTTTCTACGATTTCTAAAAGTAGGCAACTTATCCTCTTCATCGTTATTCTTAAAATTTAAAGCATCTGTCTTTGTGTATAAGCGGTTTCCACTATTTGAATTGATATTTATCTTTAGCTGACTTTTCATATTATCTATAATTTTTGTACTAGAAGGAACCAGTTTTGATGATAATCTATTTGGTAAAGGTTTACCATTCAAACACCCATATACTAAATGCATACCAACAACAAACTCCTGCTTACTCAGTTGTCCATTGTTAGAAGTATCACACAAATTCCAAATAGTCTCCAGGTCACCTCTATTTAGCCCCGATTTCCTGAATATTTCTACCGCAGTTGCAGAATCTAGATATCCTTTATGATCTGTAGCATATGTGTCGAAAATTTTATAAAATAATGACTTTTCTTCCGCACTGATGATATCATTATCTTTTTTTACAACTTTATTGATAAAGTTGGATTGATTATAAAGTTCATTATTACCATATCCGGTTTTTTGAGATACTAGGGGCAACGTTAGATTGAAATTAGATGGTGGAAGATATCCGGTTACCTGCGGTTGTAGTGAAGAAACATTTTGTTGATTATATGCCATATTATTTTGATCTAGTGGTTGGGTATAGCCACCAGTTGGCTGATGCTGGACCTCTTGATTCTCTGCCGTATGGTTAGGTATTCCAAATGAAGTCTGAGGTATAGATCCGATTGGTTGTTGAATAAATGCATTAGGTAAATTATGAATCTTTTCATCTGTGCGAGCTGTGAAATCCTGTATATAGGTAGCTGGCCGTACATTTGCATCATATTGTCTATTGTGTTCTTGACCTATATCCTGAGTACTACTCGTCTTTGATACTGGCACATAACCAGTATTTTGATGTTGTACTGGAGTTTGATACAACCCCGTACTGGTAGACTGAGGATTCTGTGGTTGCATTAATGACTGATTATTTACAGACCCCATCCCACTAACTTGTGAAATCATATTATACCCCGTTGATTGTTGTTGGAACAATCCCTGTGATACGCTGTCTGGAATAAAGGAAGATATTGGCCGAAGAATAGAAGTATCCATGTTCTGATTAGAATTTTCAACGTTCAAACCTCCCCCCAAACTTATTTGTTGTTGTACAGTTGAAAATGGTATATTTAATTGATCAGGGTTTCTTTTAGTCACTTTTGAAGAATTTGGTTGACTTGAAGTGGGACTATCAACCAAATGATCAAACGGTGTTTTTTGCTGCTTGATATTTGTGGATGCAGAAGCACGGTCTGTTTCATCCACAATACTTAAGTTGATGGCGTCTATAAAACTTTCAACTTCATTTTTGGTCTTAGTATCAAGCTCGTATGGAATTGAATCACCCTGCAAAACTTCATTAATGAGGTGCAGGGCTAATGCAAATTCAGGGAATAACAATTCCCCTGCCTTTGTCGTATCGCAAAGGGACCAAATTTTTGCTAAATCTGATGGAGATAATCCAGATTTGACAAGTATCTTTCTGCAGCTTTGACCTGAAGCGGTATTTGATCCTTTTCTAACAATGGATCTGAATAATCTTTCAAACTTGGCTTGATCTTCTTGTACTAAAAATGAAAGTCTAATTGGCGGTATAATAATATCATTATTAATTCCATTATTAGCAAAGGAGTTCACAAACCCAGTAGCATTTGGTTTTAAAGGTTCTAGTTGCTGATGTCTAGAGTTTTGAACATAATAACCGGTTTGCTGTGGTTGTAGTGCTTGCAATGGGACTACATTGAAATTATTATTAGATGCATTTTGTGTAGCATTACTATTTGAAATTCCATCAGATAAAGTCGAAGGAGGAGGTGGATAATAACCTGTAACTTGTTGTCTTAGAGGTTGTTGCTGATGTGGTGATATGTCACTATTACCAATTACATTTATATGTCTGTGCGTATTTGAATTCATCGGCGTATATCCTGTAGCTGTTGAGTTGATAAACTGTTGCGAGCCAATTTTAAACTGATTAGGATTAGAGTCGCTTGGTAGATCAGAAGCGCTAAGATATGAATCTTGACTATGGGAACCTAAATTTTGACTACCTGCCACGTTGCTACTAGCAAAATGGGGAGTCATTGGTCCATTTGTACCATAAGTATCTGAATTATTCGATTGTTCTGTGTGGGCTGTTGCGCTCGGCGCAAGTTGTGTCAATTGAAACTCTAAGTTGTTCATAACATTTGGAGTAGGTATACTGACTTTCTCATTATTATATAATTGTTGGTTATATCCTGCAAAGTTTGGAGCCACTGGTATCAGTTCATCCGTGTGCTGATGATACTGATAATTATTCGAATAATCAGGTTTCACACTCGTTTGATTGGTTGTCCAGAAGTCGTCTTCACGATGGCCATTGGTAAATGATTGTTGATTGGTACTCATCCCTTGATTTGGGAGCTGACCCGATATTCCAAGATGTTTTTATCAATTCGAAACAGAATTGAATCTTTGGACTAATTCTAGCTAGAATGTAACTAAGATTTAAGGAAATTAAAGGATTTTGTTTCCGATTTTCGCCAATGTTGCTTCTACCATTATTATCATCTAATTTTACCCTGTCGCTCTAAATTTTAGAACTTGAAATTGCAAAAGGCTCTTCGGATTTGGATCATATACTGGAGTAATTGCAATGAGGGTCTAGATGCGCTGCTCACAAGTCTCCAAATAAATACCCTATATACACACAGAAACCATTAAGTTTGTATTGTTGATTCATTCCAACAACTAGAGTGCTGCAATCAAGACATTCATGTGGAATATTAAACAAATTTATTCCACTATCCTGAGCTGTTAAACAATATTAATTCGAGTCGAAAAGTAAATACTGGCGTAAGAGTTTAATCAACATGGCTCGAAAAAGGCCAATGAATTTACATGGCCATCTACCTGTAGATACGATGTCCTCTTCACCAATTCAAGAGAAATCTCTAAAAGTTAATCCACTTAATATAAATTCAAACATTATTCCAACGAAACAGTATAAGTTCAGAAAAGATCCTAAGGTGGTTCATGAGCTAAACAACTCATCAAAAGATTCCTTATTTTTAATAAGCGATTTGAATAAGGAGCGTACTCCCGTTAAATCAAACCAAAGTAATATGATGATAGATAATGAAGATTCAAGCGGTACCAGTGATGAATTTGAATCGTTAGATGATTCACCTCCAATGAAACGTAGACAAATAAATTTAAGAGAGAAATTTACAGGACTAATAGCACCCTCTTACAGGCCTAAAAGTACAGTCAATTGTTCTATGACACATAAACGGAATTTTTTGGGAGATTTTAGTATCTTGGATTTCAGAGGAAATCGAGAGAGTATATCTGGAGTGATAATGACATATTATATAGATAAAAGATCTTGTAGAATGCAATTTAGTTACAGAAGCAATGAAATTAAAGGAAGCACAATCAATATTCCAGATGACTGTAAAGAAGTCTTTATCGAAAAAGCTTTCGCCTCATTTGGTATCCAGTTCAATAGATCCAAACATGTCGCAGTTTCTTCCACGAATTCAAGGAGAATCGAGGCAAAAGGTATCCTATGGCAAAGTATGAACTCATCTGATGAAGATTTTCCTGAAGAGATATATGATGATCTGTCGACGGGGAAAAATCTCAATATCAAAAAAGGTTTGAGAAAGAACGAAGTATTAACACAATTAGAAGAAGCTATCGCCAGGGCTTCAAAAATATCTTTATCACAACGAACAAGGAAATATGAGTTCGAAAAAGCCAATATACTGTCAAGTTTTCTTCATAAGGCCGATTCCTTAACATCTTTAAATAAACGAACCGCTCGAAAGGGAATTACTCAGTGTTCTTCCTCGGCAACAAAAATTCCCATACCGAAAGAAAAATCTACTATTTCTCTAACTAACATCCATCCCAACAAATTCTATTCTAATTCTACTAAGACATCTGTCTTTTTTAATCAAAATGAGCCTTTACCTCTACCGTCAGATATAAATCTCCGGCGATCAGCTAGAAAATCAAGGCATCAACAAATAATGGCTGGCCTTGAAGACATCGATTCAGAACATGAGACACCTCAGCTTTTCAAACCTTCGTTATGTTATAAATTTGAAGACTCAACCAGTTACACAATTACAAATCAAGATTTTAAATGTCTTTACAATAAGGACTGGATAAATGATACCATCCTAGATTTTTTCACCAAATACTTTATAGAGAAATCTATCCGGAATAATATTATTTCCAAAGATGAAGTGTCAATAATGTCTTCTTTCTTTTATACCAAACTTATAAGCAACCCAATAAATTACTATAATAATGTCAAAAAATGGGTTTCTAATTCAAACTTATTTGAAAAAAAATACGTCGTCATTCCTATCAATATGAACTTTCACTGGTTTGGATGCATTATAACCAATCTAGACGTCTTACTAAGATTTATCCAAGCAAATTCTATAAAAATGCAAACCGAAAAGAATGCTAACGATGATGCCATAGATAATCCTAAACAAAGAAAACCACCAGAGCAGTCTGCAGAAAAAACCGCTGATAGTATTAAACCTTCTACTATGAATGACCAGAATGCAGCAATAAATGATGAAAATGCCAAAGCTCAATCGGAGAAGTTTACAGAAGAAGTAGAAAAATTACGAACATCACCAAATAGCAGCGATACAGTAACAATAAATGAACAGCAAAAACCAGAAAATGATAGAGCACACCATTTGGAGATTGAAAAACTCAAGATTGAAACACCAATTATACAAATTTTGACATTTGACTCTTTAAGACAAACACATACACATGAAATAGATGCTATTAAAGAATTCATAATTGGTTATGCTAGAGATAAATACTCTCTGGAAATAGATAAGTCGTTGATAAAAATGAAAACATGTTTAGTTCCCCAACAACCAAATATGAGTGACTGCGGCGTTCATGTCATTTTAAACACAAGGAAATTTTTTGAAAATCCAGAAGAAACATTGGAGATATGGAGAAATACCAAGGTAAGAAGTAAATCTTCATCGAGACAGGTAAACATGTATTTTGAAAAAAACTCTAGAGGACAGGCGAGAAAAAAATTGAGGCATATTCTTTTAGGTTTGCAGAAGAAATACGTAGACTATTTGAAAGAGAATAATTTATTTGTTGATGATGATGCAAAAATAAAAGAATCACAATCTGATTCTAACGAAGATATCGAAATTATAGAAAATTATGAAGAGCAATCGGAAAATCAAGTACAGAATGATTTAAGTGGGCACGGAAACACCGAATTACCTAATACAACCAAAATGCTAAAATCTCGAGAATCAGATGATAATTCTCGATTACATGGAAATGACATCATGGATACAAATGAATTCGAGCTTTCAGCGGCAAGGGATAATCTGACTTCGGAACCTCCAAGTCCCGCACTTTCTTCAATCGGACAAAATAGTGATATCGAAGAGAATTCGGATGCAGATGCTTCATCAGGTAAATATTTAGTGAAAAAAGATGAGACACTCAGAGGACAAGACAAAGAGCATTTCCATAACCCTATTGAGGGACCACAATCTGATGCGTCCGATAATGTTCAATTTAGAATTCTAAAAACGTCGACCGAGTCTCCTAGGATACTACTCAAGTCAAATGTATTAGACAGTTCGCCAATACAACGACATCGAGGTCAAGCTGAAAATTCAATAGGTGCAGTGAAGACTACGTCTAAATATTTTGAAACCTTTTCCTTGAGGAATCGAGGTCAAGATTTTCCCACCATCCATTCCTATTTATCTTCATCATCTCTATCAGATGTTGACGACCGGAAATATTCAGATTCAGAAAAAACTCCCGTATCTGATGTAATTATCCATGGAATACCTGATATTGAAAGACACATGCCATCATTAAAGGGAAAAGTTATTTCAGAATTGAAAACTAAAGAATCAAACCACAATTATACTGATGTGAACCTGATTACAACAGATACAGAAAAAGATATGGAAGATAGTAAAAGAAATTCTGAAGGCAGTGAAGAGATAGATGATAAACTGGAAGTGATTAAACAAAATGTAGAACGAGAACTGAAAAATTCAAGTTCAGAAGCGGTGATATTAGATATATCTAGGGACACACAACAAGCAACACAACGATTAGCTAGCCCAATAGCGTATGTTGAAGAAGAAGAATCAGGTCAGGAGAATTATGAAGTAAAACCAACGGTAGAAATACATACTATTTCCTTAGATGATGATTAACTTATATAGATAGATGGATAGATTTACATTATAATATAGATAATATACACATATTGGTTTGCATTCAAATTGTGCTGCTATGATTCTATTTGATCTAATGCAATATTAATTTCATTAAATTTAAACCTCATTCCCTTTGCCGTCTAATTTTCCTGAAGATTTTCCAATGATCTGCCCTTAGCGTAGACTTCATCTTTTACATTTTGACTCAAAGTGCTTGTCCAATTTTTTATTATACCAATAAACCTCGTTACAGTTATAATAGCGGTGGCTGTTGCTACCATACAGTAATATGATTGTTGCAAGAAAAACCAATAAGTAGGCGTATTGTCCCAGCTATCAATACTTGATCCGTATATTACTGAGAGAACTGCATCTGTAAAATCAATATACTTATTAGGATTGTGCCAATATTCACTTGCTGAATACGTAAAAAAAACCACAATTAATTCTTTAATCATACTATGGCCAATCTGTTTTTGGTTTTCTGCTATTTCCTTTACAAACAACCTACATAATTGTAAAGGTCCTTCGTTTCTCCTAGTAGTATATATTAAAAACATTTTCACAGATCTTCTGATAATCGATATAAGTAAAGGTATTTGAACGAGGCCAACCTGTAATGGTGACATTTGGAAAGGGTGGATAGCTTTAATTACGTTGAAGGGTAAAATAACCGAGAAATAATTCCATGTAATCAGAATACTGAAAATAAAAATCGAGAAATAACGAATGATATTTACCAACGCTTCAAAAACAAGGAAGACGATCATCAAGTTAAATTTGAAAAAATAATTATTGAATAAAGTGTCAATAATACCACGTGGTCTTAGTTGCTCACCATTATGGTCATCATTACGAAGACGTGCATTGACATTCGCGTCATCTTCCTGCTCTAGATTTACCTGTTCTTGCAAGGGCTCCTGTTCCTCTTCATGTATTGCTTGTTCTTGAGCGTTCCTTTGATGTAAGTCTCTGAATTCTTTGTATTTCATATAATAGTCAATTAATAAGGTTAGTATCATAGCACCACCGCAGCACATTGCAAAGGAAAGCTGTGTAGATAAAAAGAAATTTTTAGCCTTTGCGTAATTTACAGTTTCCCCAAAAACAGTACCATTCATCAGTGAAAAAATAAGAACAAACGTGACTGAGAAAAATTTTAGAGTCTGATTACTGATAAATGCAGAACCCAATATTAAAATGGAAGCAAACAGCCACATTAATGCGATCAATGTTATATATCTTGCGCGGAAATGCGGAGGGACGTAACAAATAAAATATTCATCAAATTCAGTATTCTGCTGATCCAGGTAACCGAACTCACCAGCATTACGTATGTTTCTCTCTTTAATACGCTCAAGAGCTAAAGGTTTCAATAATTGGTCATCTTTAGTCACTGGTACAAACATTGTTTGTACATAATTTCTTGATACTATATCTGATGATGGAACACGCAGTAGAACGCCATCCGGAATGAAATAGGCATGTACTGATGGATTTTCTTTAAATAATTTGGCGGTTTGGCTAGGAGTCTTCGGGCTGGAGAATAACTCTTGATTGGACCACTTAGCTCTATTTGATGCAAGTAGCTTATAGAATAAATTGCGATAAACAATATGACCCCTTTCTGTAGTGACATCTTTTCCTAATATGAAGGATGATAATCTTAAGTTTCTAGAACATACATTAAAAATGTAGGTCCAATATCGTTTTACAATTAGTTTCAAATTAGTACTTTGTTCTAATGTTCTTTTTGTGATGTAAAACAGATTTAGTAAACTGATTCTAGCAAAAACTGATTCGGTTTCAGTTTTTGTTGATTCTAAGAACCGAGAATTCAGGACAAATGGGAAGAAGAATCTGGTGTGGAATCCAAAACCTACAATAATGAAAACAGCGTAGATAAACATCGAAAGACACAATCTCGATAGTTGAATATTCATTGGGTGGATCAAACTATCATGTAGAATTCTAATATTTGGATCATCTGGAGACCTAATAAAAAATAGAACACCTGGTCTAATGATATCTTGTCTAACCATGCCAATGTATTTGGCGAACCAATACATATACAAAGTGCCAATGCTCCAATAAAGGAGAAAGATAGCGGGCTTCCATGAAGTACAAACAGATGGGATCCACAGCCATGTTTTATGGGAGATCAAACATGGAGCAATCAGTGAGAAGTCTAACATTAGTCCTGCCAGTATAGGGAACCCTGCCAATTCGATAAAGAATAAGGTAAATACTTTAAATGTACATTTGAAAGCAAACAATAATTGGAAAGTAAGACGTTTTATTTTTCCTGGCATACCATGTTTGCGGCTGTACCCTTTTGCTAGCCATTCGGATGAAAGACATACCAAGGCAATTGCAGTTAGATAAGTGGTTAGTGTTGGAAGGGCTCTCACATACAATGATGACTTCATAGTATTATTATTATAAGCAACATAATAATACAAAATAGTTTCAAAGACATTTGTCACAATCCAATCATTGACCATCTTAATATAGACAACCCTTTCTAGCAATAGTCTATATAAGTTGTTAACTCTTGTAACTGAAAAAAGATATATTAAACCACGAGAAACAGCCTTAAAAACACCAAAATAACACCTTAACAATATGAAACCAATAGCGGTCGGAAGACAATAAGATATTAGTAAGTATAAGAAGCTAAAAACAATTCCGATGAGAGAATAAAATAGAACATCAAATAATTTCAGTCTAATATTCAACATTAAAGGGGCTGCTGGTGCTACCGCTTGTCCGCCTTGTGCAAATCCTTGGTTAGGCAGTTGGATTGGCACTGGTTCAGCATTATCGTTAGCTCTTTGTTCAAGTCTTTCTTGTATCATTGCATCGAATTGACGCTGATTTTGTCTATTTATCATAGGATTTTCAAATTCGTTCAAATTTTCTACTTCTTCGTGAATGTCTTCCAATTCGGATTCCGAAGATGTATCATCATCATGAGGTATGAAATCAGGGTCGTCATTCTCTTCCAAATCTGGATCTGCAAGGTCGTTATCGAATAATTGTTGAGGTCTTACATGCTCTTCCTCAGCTGCTTGATGTATTTCTTGGTTCACAACTGGATGCACGGCATTGTTATCGTCATCGTTGTGATTTGCACCCATTTCATGCGTTCTCATTGCTCTTGCCAAATGATCCAACATTTCATCATCCATCATTGGAAATCTCGCTTGCAATTTCGCTTTTATATCATTAGCACTAAATTTGGGACCAATCTTATGATAAACCATCTTGTTAAAAACATCTTCCCTAACAATCATATCGTATTGGAAATAGAGTGCGATGTGTAATATAACGATTAGGAAGATTTGTAATATCGTAAATTTCATATTGAATAATGTCTGAATTAAAAAAGCAGCCCAAGTAATATTCTCAGGTACGGGACTATCAGTAAAACCGAACACTAAACTCTTCCACAACTGGCCTTCAAATGGTAGCTCATCATCTAGCATGAAAGTTAGAAGTTTTGCACTGAAATTCCATGATAGAGGTATGCAAACACCTAGTAACAATACAGTTAGGAATAGGATAAGAACCACACGAGCCTGATCTAATATAGATAAAACACTTCTTTTAAGCAACATTGAGATGGGGATCTCATTTGGCATATTTTCCATATAGATAGTTTTAAATTTCATTGGGTAGTGACATATGTCACACTTGACCATGGTACCTCGCTTAGAGATATCTACATTCTTAGAAGCAATCCACTCTAAGAGGCATGATTCGTGAACATATTTGATAGACCCTTTACACTTACATGGATGATACAATGGGTTGTCGTCTGTAGATTCACCTCTACAGACTCTACAACTTGCATCTGATGGTAAAAAATCAGACTCCTTACTAGAATCGTGTGGGATGGATGACATCGGTGGTGAAGATATAATGTTTCCCTTATATTGAATGCTAACAGTTACTTCCCTCAGTAGATAAAATAGCTAACTAACTTTTGATATAATCGACTACACTGGATGATAGATAATCTCTAAATATTACCTTCTTGTCCAATTGATTTGAGTAAAGAAGGTTAATTTCACCTTTAATTGAGACATAAACTGAAGATTTGTTATGAATGGGTAAGCCAAGCCCAAAGAAAACACCATGGAACGAAAATGTACCAACTTTATAACCGGGTAACACTAAATTATTTTAAAAATTTAAAAAAAAACAGCCCTGTAGGGGGCTCGAACCCCTAACCTTATGATTAAGAGTCATACGCGCTACCGATTGCGCCAACAAGGCCTGTTTTCTAGCTTTTTTTCAAGTTTATTATCTATTGACAACTCATTTGAATCACATGATTTTTCTTATTGATTTCCTTTTGGTTGTTACGACATATATAAAGCCAAAAAATAAAAATAAAAGAGGGATTGAGTATAGACAAGGAACAGACAAAGTGGAAATACTCCCGAAACTTAGATAGCAAGGTATTTTATATGAATTGTAAGATTGAAAATGTAGAAAATCGCTTTATTTAAAAATATATATTCCATAATCAAGATAGCGAGGATTTAATATAATAAATTTTTAAGAAGCATAAATAATACTATAAATAAACATGGATGTACCTGTTATAGCAAATATCCAATTTCAATTGCCTCTTTGCTTGTCGATGCCAGTCGTCAGCGTCATAAGTAGATATGTAAATGTTATCGACTATCTGAAATACATAGTTAAATCCAGTTTCTTCTAAATTAAATATTAACGTCCATATGCAACATTCAATGTGTATTATAACAATGATATCTAGGAAAGTGCTCATCTCAATATATAAAACTTGATATGTATTGCTCACACATTTTATTACTATTTAACTTTTCATTTTTGCTTTTTCCTCTCATCGATAGAATTTTTTGTTAGCCATTCCTTTATGTTCTTCCTCTTCTCATGTACATCCACAAAACTTGGGGTATAAGATATCTCACCAGTAGGATCAGAACCTATTAAATTATCCACATCACTAGCTTTATTGAATGAGATATCTTGCAAATACTGATGACTTATCAATCCAACTTGATCATGGTTACATAATGGATAATATTTTTTCTTATTGAATGATGAAAAGATTGATATTATAATTAGCGCTAATCCAACAAATATCTCATATTGGATGTCTCTTGGTAAAGCTAGTGGCTTTTCAGTGATTATGTTCTTTAAAATTTGATGGAATTCATAACTGGAGAATCCTGCATGTAATATCTGAAATGCTCCTATTAAAAAGAGAGACTTTGAAATGATTGACATTTTTACGTTACTGATTGTAATGACTAGAAGTTAAAGTGACAATTGCATTAATGTCCTAGGAAAAGAACTTCCCAATCGTTAAACAATTTGATAGAATTCACATATTAAATTGTTTTTTAAAATTCTGCGCGAAAGCAAGCTGGAACAAACACCTAACATTATCGTTCTATGTCATTAATTATAATGGGCGGTTAAAAAGGAAAATCCTTCAAATATTTTCGTAAGCTCTATCACTTAGTTATATACATACGTAGATATCTTGAATATATAGGTTTAAATAAAGAAAATAATTTGTTTCGAAGTAAAACGCAAATCCAATTAAAATAGATAGTATAGCAATAATGCTCTTTTTTTTTTTTTTCTTTTAAATTCGTAATTCATCTATTCCATCCATACCAATATTGTTTAAGATTCCTTGTAAGTTTCAAAATTCTGGAGTTATACAAATTATCTGGATATACGTGATTCCGCGGTTCATTTTGCCAGCAGTCGTCATTAGACGTGTCAATCAGAAATGTATCTTTATCATCAATCTCTTCACCACTACTTAATTCACTTTGTGAGGAAATGTTAATATAATCACCTTCCTTTATAAATTTGTTTCGGTTTACGGAAGGCCTGAGTTCCGATTTGTCTGTATTATCTGCATTTTCTTTCACTTGAAAAACCTCTCTCTCATGATCATTCTCCATTTCCTTTCCAAAATCCTCTAAAATTAGTGTTGAAGTTAAAATTTCTTCTTGAACATTAAACATTCTTTTTCTTGCTACTAATTGGGTAGGTATTCTTTGTAAATCTAGCACATTATTGAGAAACCCGTGATAATCTGTGTCTGTAGGGAAACACGGGAATGTTACCCACAACTCCTTATTAACAATAAATTTAAAATTCATTTTAGTCCCTAGACACATAGATAGACTAACTTTATAAACATTTTTCTCGTTCTCAAAGGATAATATATACCTTGGATCAGAATGTTCCCAGTTGTCAAAATCTCCAGTAATACTAATGGTAGCAATTTTCATTCCCTTCAGTTCGTTAAGAACAATATCTCCCGGTACGTAAAGCAAAAAATTCTCATCTGCTGTAACATTCATCTCTATCAAACGTTAGGACTGTATTGAACTGAATTGTCTATCAACGGTACGAATTATTACAATAAAGACTAAACAAAAATAAATACGTTAATTATGAACTCCGAGGTTATATTTTTTTTTTCTTAGAAAAAAATTATGCTAACGCCACCATCATTGCAAAGCCAGAAACAGCACAAATCATGCTTACTATCCATTTCCCTACCTGATTCATCTTATTCTTAGATGATATACCTTCCTTTCCTTGTTCCAGAATGGTTGGAATCAATCCCATGGTAGCCATATATATGAACCCACCTGTCATTAATGACATTTTGTTATCAATATGACTATCTTGATTCCAATCTACAGACATTTCATTCATGATGCATCCAATCACTGTCCCAAAGATTGCTCCTAGAGCAGTAATAATTTGTGATTTAAACGCCTTTGAGAAATTAAAACCGTTAGATAGTAAGATCGCAAAATCGCTTATTTCATGAGGAATTTCATGGAATGTAATAGCCAGTGTTGTTATTATACCGACATGTTTGGAATTATAAAACGATGTGGAAAGGGCCATGCCATCAGTTATGTTATGAAGCAGGCCAGCTAGAACATTTAGGTAGGCTGATGCATTCGATTTATTGTCCTTTCCTGATTTTGAGGAGTGCGAGTCCGCAGAAGAATGAGAGTGCGTATGTTGATTTCCATTCCCATCTCTTGATAAAATTTGCAATATTTTGTCCAATGTTAAAAATAATAAAAACCCTGCAAATATAGAATAAGTCGATTGTTGACTATTTAGCGAATGCTCGAATATTTCAGGTAGGAGATGTAATGATATATCTCCAAACAATGTTCCCAGCGCAAAGGGCGATAACACTTGTAGTAATGGATTATTTGTGTCCTCTCCAGAGGACCTAAATCCAGGAATTGATATTACCATAATACATGGCAGGATTTGAATAAATGAGGTAGCAATGATCGAATTATACCGAGCCGAGAAACGAAATACTGAGTTTTCGAGATATTGGATTACCGTCGTGAGCAACCAATGATTTATGTTCAAATGGTCATGGGAATGAGCATGAGAGTTAGAATGTGAATGTATGCGATTCCCATTGGATTCCACATGATGTTCATGATGCGCGATCGCCAAACTTCCAAAGATTGCAAAGAATAACAAGCTTGAATAAAAGAATTTATAATTGCATATCACCATTGTGGATACTACCTTCGCCTTCAATGGATGGAGAGCTTTTTAAAAGTGTTTTCCGTTACCTTAAAAAATTATTCATTGCAATGTTTCATTTTTTAGTTTTCCTTCGTTGTAAAAATTACCCGCACAATAATTTTTAGATTTAACACAGGCATCCCTTACCTCCTTGAGCGAAGACATTGATTTGGAACATATGGAAAGTTCATTTAAGTTGAACCTGTTTTCAAGCTAGTTCAAATTAGGTTAATTAATTAAAGCTCAATTAAATATCTTTACAAAGGACACATCATTTGCTTGAACATCTAGATAGTTGGTAAATATCCCACATCTTTCATTTAGGAAAAAGGAAGTTCATATTATAGAGTTCTGTCGAAGAAAAATAATGCCATTAGAACAAACACAACAGACCGAATTGGATGAATACCTTGCTAGGGTAGATGTAATACAACCAATAGATCTCGTTCAATTTTCAGCAAATTATTTCAATAGAAGACTAGAACAGCAGCGAGAATTTATTAAAAATCAAGAAAGATTAGCAATTGCTAATGGTATAATTTTATTTCCGGCCCCAACAAGAACTGAATCTAACGCTGCATCTGCATCTGCTACACCAATACCAGGTATTAGAAATGATGCTATGAGAACAAGTAGTGTTATGTTCAAGTCTCCATTCTCAGACCAAGATCGAGATCCTAAACATAAAAAAGAGCATACTGAAACCCCTCCTGCCATTCGTGCTGAAGCAACTTCTCAGGATTCAAATTCAGGTGAAATTTTCAAAGGTGGGTTTAGTGTTAATCAGGAAAGTAAAACTGAGAGAATTACCTCACCATTGGACCCTAGTAATGGCACTGGTGCTTCTCACCAAAACTCTACAATAGTACCTGGTAAAGATATTCTTCCTCATTTTGAACAACACATGCCAATAAAATTTAATGCAGAAAGACGTACTTCTGTTAGTGGTGAAAGTCTTCAACCAGAAAATTTTGATGATTGGATACCTGAACATTACACGGAAAAAGCCGAGGAACAATTGAAGAGATTAGAAAAGGCAATTGGAAATAATTTCCTTTTTAATAAGTTAGATTTGGATTCCAAGAAACTAGTTATAAATTGTCTCGAAGAGAAGAAAATTAATAAAGGCGATATAATTATTAAGCAAGGGGATGAAGGCGATTATTTTTATGTGGTTGAAGTAGGTACTGTTGAGTTCTATGTTAATGATAATAAAGTGAGTACTTCAGGGCCTGGATCGAGTTTTGGTGAATTAGCTCTGATGTATAATAGTCCCAGAACTGCCACAGTTTTGGCAACCAGTGATTGTACTCTTTGGGCTTTGGATAGATTAACCTTTAGGAAAATCCTACTGGGTAGTTCTTTCAAAAAGAGAATCATTTATGACAATTTGTTGAAGAGCTTACCAATACTAAGTAATTTGACAATTTTTGAAAGAGCTAAACTTGCAGATGCCTTAGATACTCAATATTATGAACCAGGTGAAACCATTATCCATGAAGGTGACCCAGGTGAGAACTTTTATTTAATTGAATATGGTGAATGTTCCGTTACCAAGAAGAATGAAGGACGTGTGGCTGCTCTTCATGATCATGATTATTTTGGTGAGATTGCTCTGCTGAAAGATATTCCAAGACAAGCTACGGTTACCGCAGAGAAGAAGACAAAGGTGGCAACACTGGGAAGAAGCAGCTTCCAAAGGTTATTGGGGCCTTTAGTGGTGGATACATTGAAACTCAATGATCCTACCAAAAAATAGACCTAAATTTCTAGCTAGCTCTACAGCCACACAACTTTATGCTCGTTTATGTCTTAGTTTTGATAACAATGAGCAGCTTAAAATTTCTAATGAATTTTTAAGGAATTTTATGAGAGGAATATCTGATTATTTGCTGCTGAAGTTAATGTTTGGTAATTGCCCTTTCAGAAGTTTTTCTAGGGGGATCCAAAATATATAAGTTGGATATATCTCTATACTTTATAGATTATAGCATTGTATCTTTTACTCTTAATTTATCTATCCAAGTGACTATGATTATGGAATTGACAGATAAAACTAGGAATCATTTCGTTGTGTCGGGCCTTTCGAGAACTTAACTTTGAAGAAAATCCAAAATATAAAATCCAAAAAGGAGCGATTTTTGAACCCAACTTAATAGAACATAATAAACAGAGTATCGCGACAATGAGCTCAGAATCTGAACAACAGAACGCTAAATATGATGCAGCACTGGACCTGCTACGTAGACTGAATCCAACAACGATAGAAGAAAGTTTAGGTAAGATCATTAAACTAGAGCCATCTTTGGCAGAAGACTTATTATCTTCCGTTGATACTCCCTTAAGTATTAAAAAGGATCCAAAATCATCACAAAGAGAATACTTATGTTGTGATTACAATAGAGATATTGACTCACATAGATCTCCATGGTCCAATGAATATTACCCTGAGTTGCCAGAAGAAGACTTGCAAGAAAGTCCTTTACCAAGTGATAACTTGAGACAATTAGAGATTTTAATGAATGATTCATTCGATGTTTATAGGGACTTATACTATGAAGGTGGTATTTCGAGTGTATACCTTTGGGACTTAGATACTAAAGAAGAATTTGCTGGTGTTGTTCTATTTAAGAAGGGGGACCAGAGTACTAGTAATTGGGATAGTATTCATGTTCTAGAAGTGACTTCTGAAGATGGTGGCTTTACATTTACTTATAGAATCACTACTTCTATTATTTTATATCTTGATAAAGATGATGGTGAGAATAAGATGACATTGTCTGGTAACTTAACAAGACAAACAGAAAAGAATATTTCTATGAATGGCGTCACTACTTTGGAACAAATTCATGTTGCTCATGTGACAAATTTAGGGAATTTAGTTGAAGATATTGAATGTCAAATGAGAAACTCGTTAGAAACTGTATACTTTGAAAAAACAAGAGACATTCTTCAGGAAGTTAAAAACAGTTCCATCAGTACAGCTACCTTTAATAAAGATGCACAGGCTGAAGTAATTAAAGGTTTACAAGGTCTATGATAGAATTCAATACCTAACATTTGTATTATCTATTACAGTTTATAAAGTTAATTTCCAAATATAAAAAATTCTTTATCAAGAAGGTACCTTAGAGTAATATATGTGAAAAGAGTGCAAAATGTATCAATTACTGTTTAATTGGATTAGTTTTTCCTCTAATGATTCCTCTAAGCACTTCTTTATTAAGACAGCAGACCTCGAATAATCAGATTCCTCATTGAATATAGTGACACTAAATCTGACCCATATTTTATCTGCATGAACCAAGAACGGTGCAAAGGCTTTATAATCCTCAACCATCTTGGCTTCACAGCCTGCCTTGAACTCTCTAAACCAAATAAAATCATTATTTAAGTAATCTATTACAGGTGCGTATTTTTCTTCCGTTGGGAAGGAAATATTAAACATACCTGGACAGTGTAAACTTTTAGTCGAATTTTCTAATTGTTCTGAATTAGGACCAAAAACATCTTTGACCAATGGAATAACTTTTTTTTGTAAGTCATTTTGATAGTCTCTAATTGCTTGTTCACCACCGCAAATATTCTGACGGAAGTTGAGAGCTTCTTCAATGCAGAAAATTGGAGCATATGACGTTGTACCCAAGTACCAAAATTTGTTGATCATGATTTCATCATCGATAGCCTGACTCCTATCCTTGAGTGTATTCGGAACATATGACCATGATATTGGATTCGTTTGGACCATTTGGTGATGTTTTGGATTAATGTATAGCATGGCACATGATTTTGGAACGTTTAACCACTTGTGCAAATTGGTCGTTAAGAAATCAGGTTTCAATTTATCAATAAAGTCCATATCAACTTGACCCACTGCATGTGCACCATCAACCAAACTCCAAACACCATATTTCTGACACAACTTAATCAATTCTTCGTAAGGTAAAGTGACGCCCGGCATTGAGGAAATCATGTCAAATAAACACAGCTTATAATTTTTTGAAGAAAGCATCTTCTCGAAGCTAGACAATATTTCAACATCTTCGATTGGATAAGTAATATCAGTGACATCATATTGCAGCCCATAATAATCGTGTAAGAATTTAACGACATTAGAGCACGCCCCATATGTCGTTGTGTGCATTAAAACCCTGTCATTCTGAAAATCCCAAGGGATAGATCTGAGAATTGTATTAATTGCCATTGTTGCATTTGGCACCAAAGCCAAATTTCTGTAATTTATTCCAAGGTATTCCGCTAAAGATTTCAAATTCTGCACATAATACTTTTTAGCAATACTCAAATAAAAACCATCTGGATATTTTTCCTCCTGTTCAATGACTTCCCTTAGTCGGTTGAAAACAGTGATGGGCGTTGTTCCATAAGAACCATTGTTGACAGGTATAACATCCTTATCAAGTAATGGAAAATGCTTTTCTCTAAATTGATGACCAAACTTCACCATATCCCTATCTGGTCTATTTATGCTGGAACTTATAAGCTCTAGTTGCAATGGCAGTTCTTCAAGTCATCTTTTATAAGCTTGAAACAACTGAATATCATTGAAAATCAATGACAGATTTGACTCATCTCGGGTGTCTTAGAATGTGTCATAAGACCAAGTATTAGATAAAACAAATTGTGGTGTACAAATCACGTGAAAGCATCGTTTTTAACGACTTCATCCCATATACTACAGTTTTATTAGTGGCATAAGACAGTTTTTGCACTATTATTCCAAATAATATGCAAAATTATTGATATCGTCACGAAAACCTTTAAAAAGGATGATTATTATAAAACTTCAGGAATAGCGTATTGCAACCAAACGAGAAATCCCAGAACCGCGGAATGTCCAATGGAAACCACACTGGGTGTGCTATTAGATTTCATTACAATACTTCATTACATTTAGTCTACGTAATTCAGCTTTATAGCGATCACACACACATCACTTTCCTCATCTAATATCACTGCCCTGACAGCAATTATGTGACATTTTTTATCACCTTTTTCCTGCACGTGCTATATGTCGTCAAAATGTTTAAACTTTGAAATTTGGATTTTGAAATTTGGATTTTGGATTTTGAATTTTGGATTTTGAAATTTTCAAATATACTACAATCGAAATTCAATAGTTAAACTATGTACCATATGTACCAGCTAATAAACTGAGTTAAAGCGGAATTGCCCACTTATATATACTCTCTATTATTGTTTGTGAGAATAAAACCAAACCTCAAACTTTTTTTAGTTGCTTTTAAATAGTGAGATAAGTCAAATACGGATATGAAAAGTAGAGTTTGGTCAGAATCACGAGTCTACACAGACATAAACAAAAAGAAACCTGTTGAATATTGGGATTATGAAAATTCAACAGTAGAATGGTCTATAAATAACAAGGACTATGAAATTGAAGTTAAAGTGGGACGTGGTAAATATTCAGATGTGTTCCAAGGTGTAAAATTAAAGGATAGATCTCCAATCGTGATAAAAATGTTAAAGCCAGTTAAGAAGAAGAAGATTAAGAGAGAAATTTCTATCTTGACAAATCTATCAAATGAAAAGGTTCCGCCGACGACGCTGCCATTTGATGCCGACTCGTACTATATTAATAAGAAAGAATCCGTATTGAAATTTAAGGCTAACTTTTTATACGACTTACCACATAATGGACATGAGAATATTATTCAATTGTTTGATATTATTAAAGATCCTATTTCTAAAACACCGGCTTTAGTGTTCGAACATGTTGATAACATAGATTTTAGGGTTCTTTATCCAAAATTGACCGACTCGGATATTAGATATTATATGTTTGAATTATTGAAGGCATTAGATTACTGTCATTCAATGGGTATAATGCATAGAGATGTGAAACCACATAACGTTATGATTGATCATAAAAATAGAAAACTAAGATTAATCGATTGGGGGCTAGCGGAATTTTACCATGCCAATATGGAATATAATGTCCGTGTCGCTTCTAGATTCTTTAAAGGTCCTGAGCTTCTAGTAGATTATAGAATGTATGATTATTCGTTAGATCTATGGTCATTTGGTACTATGTTAGCTTCTATGGTTTTTCAAAAAGAACCATTCTTCCATGGTACAAGTAACACCGATCAATTAGTTAAGATCGTTAGAGTATTAGGTAGTGAAGATTTTGAAAAATATTTAAGCAAGTTTGAAATTACCTTACCAAGAGAGTTCCATGATATGGATCAATATATAAGAAGACCATGGTACCGATTCATTAATGACGCAAATAGACACTTATGTGACAATGAAGATATTATTGATTTGATTGATAGTTTATTGAAGTACGATCATCAAGAGAGGTTGACAGCCAAAGAGGCAATGGGTCATCCATGGTTTGACCCCATTAGAAATGCCTAAGCTAGATTTGTATTATGATATATATACATATATATATATATAGAGAGAGAGAGAGAAAGAGAGATGTAAGAGATTTTTGTATTTAATCATGCCAATAAAACTGACACAAAACGATGAAATATTCTAACTGAATTAAGTTCGTAAAAATATATATGTATATATATGATTTATAAGGAAAGTGATCAGCTGGTATGATTCATACATAATACTTCAAAGAACAACTGGAAGCCACGTAGAGGGAGGCAAATATATATATATATATATATATATATATATGGAGGACTATTCGCTTTTGTCTTCCAATGTTACAACCAGTCCCGTATTATTGTCCACTTCATTAACTCCTGAATCAATCATTAGCATTTCTTCTATTATTTTCAAAGATTCTTTGTTAGAATCATTACATTTGGCGAGGTGAGCCTCTGAAAATTTCTTAAATTTCGTCACCAATTTTTCATAATAGTTCAATTTTCTTCTCAATATCGTATTTTCTTTGGATATCTTATTAAAATCTTTTTGTAGTTGCAATTGGGCAATCTTCTTTCTCTTTCTACACTTAGATGCTGCAATTCTATTTCTCTCTAATAGTCTTGCCCTCTTCCATGCAGTGGTCCCTGGAATGGGCCCAGCTTCGTCTTCCTGTTCACGAGTTATATGCTCATAATCATAGTCATCATCTAGCCCTTCAGAGACCTGTTGCTGATCTCTTGATCTTTGTTGCATATCTTGTTGAAGTTGTACCTGACTTTGGTAGCCAATATCTTTTGGCGAAGTTTCATTTAATTGTGAAGTTCTTGAAGAGAAAACATTTGATATTTCTTGTTGAGTTTGCATAGTCGATTTTCCATTTCTCGATATAGGGGTGCTACTACTGCTACCATTCGATGTTAAGGGCATCATGCTTTGTGTTACTGATTGTGATCTACCGGCGGGAGACATTGTTTGCATATATCGCTGAGACTGCGGTCCTGGTACTCCCATTGGCAGTGATATAGGCCCATTATTATACTCATTTATATATTGCTGTTGTGGAGGAAGCATTTTATTCATGGTTGATTGATTTGGATTTGGTGGGCCATTTATATTCGCAACGGGATTCATACCATTAGGCATTGTTGGATGTGGGGGAATTCCATTCGGAAGCAATGCCGGATTATGGTACATTGGTTGCATACCACTCATCATTTCATTGTTACGACTATTAATCTGTTGAGGATGATGATGATTTGGATCAAATCTCTGTGGCATTGGAGGTGGTTGAGTATTATATAAATTCTCCACAGTCTCAATGTCTTCACCCAATTGACTAATCTGACCATTAGAAATGGAAATACGTCTTCTGCGAATAGGTTCGTCAAACAATGGCAAAGAACTTTGAAAAATTGGGGGGTTTGTCATAGGTAGATGGGCCACATCGACACCAAAGGGCTGAAAATATGGAGAGAGTGTTTCTTGGATTGTAGGGTCATTAATTAGATGAGGATTGTTCATGGTCATTAGAAAAAGTTGTTTATTTGCTGATGTTATGCTGTTGCTGTTGAAATTGTTATTTGGGTTGCCATCCGGGGCATTGTTTGGAAGAGGTACAGGTTTATTCGTAGAAGTGGGATTAATATTATTATTACTATTAGTAGTAGTAGTGGTAGTACTAGTAGTAGTATTTGTCGAGGACAAAGTCTCAGTCTTCATATTATTATAACTATTGTTATTACTGTCTCTTATGCTATTACTACTCGTTACATTCGCAGATGAATTTCCATTATTCGTGCTAGGATTATTACTTGGATTATGGCTTGATAAGTCATTTAAATCCATGTGCGATACCAATTTTGCTCCTGTATCAGCAAGAACGGCAGAATTTATTAGCAAATCATTAAAAAATTGAGGGTCATCTTCCAATTTAATGTGAGAGGAGCTTGAGATCTTCCTATCCGCAACACCTACGGCGTTATACGTTGCCTTTTTGGGTATGTTATTGCTATTTGGATCATTCCCACGTGTAGTGTTATTAGAGATAGGATTTATATTATTATTCTCATCACCTTGACCATTACTATTGTCTGATGTGGAAATAATGGTGTCCATATGTGTGGCTGGTATCATTTCATCGTTATTAGCATATTGAGGGATTTGATATGTATAATCCTGTCTCCTATACATTTTTCCTTCTTAATATAGTCCTGGATGGGATAAATGTGTAGTGAATAGTTCTCTTTTTTCCTTAGTGAATATTTTTATAGTACAAAGCGGAAAGGATGCTCTTTAATTTCTTTTTTGAAGTGTTTGCTTTTCTGCGAGTTAGATCTGATAGAAAATTGAAATAAAAAAAACCTAGAATATCTCGATAAATTATCTTAGTAAGTTAGCTATATTGGTACTAGCGGTAATTGCTGTGGGTTTCTGGAAGACTCAACGTCTAGCTATGCTGTTCTACTGCTTGTGGCAAAATATTGCAAGTAAACATTAGAGTACAGTTCTAAAACATACTTGTCAGCTCCCTTCCACAGGAAATTTCTCGTGATTCAACCCGGGTTATCGTGTCGCACGTTGGTTTCAAGAGTGCGTCACAAATATATGTAGTGATACTTTTACATATATATACGTATACGCATATGCTAAAAGGAGACAAAGTAGGAATATTGATAATTCTTGTGACCTTTATGAAGTGCAAAATGCGTTCCACTTCATATAATATTTCATAGGAAAAAGCATTTTCTTTTTCGAAAAAATGGTTATTCCAACGCTTCCTCAGCGATTAGTTAATCGCCTGTTTCATCCATTTGTATGGGTTAGTCTAACATCTGTTCTTTTGGTAATATGGAGTTCCTATTCTATAATAGTAGATGTAACTCAGCATGCTTTGTGTCAGAAGGAAGAAAACGATATAACTACCAGCAACTCTTTATATCCATCGACTGTTACCGTCACAACGCCCCCTACCATCTTGGCAACGACCAAATCAACTGTATTTCTAACTTCTTCAACTGAAACGTTAAATATTAATGTCGACTCCCTGAATCAAACAATTGACAATTACATAATAGAGAAGGTGGGTAGAAGTAAAAATACTTTTTCAGCCAACGTCCCCTATAAAATAGAATGTTATCTCTACGAAAAGTTTAACGCTTGGCAGAATGATATCATTAAAAGCTTAAAAACAGAAAACTCTACATTTTCAAGTTTACAGAATGATATATTTTCGGAGTTAGATAATCAAGTTACACGTATTAATAATACAGTGAATGAACTATCTAGTTCGGGGTTTATCCTCAATGATGATAGCTTTAATTTGAAGAATTTAACCATTGACGTTAATAAGCTTACCACAATATTCCAGACGGTAGATACAAAATTAAATGATTCTATGGAATTTTGGTCAAATAAAAATATATCTACTGATATTTTAAAGACTGATTCATTCATGTTGAACCTTAATCCCGTTATATTTAAGAATCTGGAAATAGTAGATTACTTAAAAAGAAATTTAACAATATTATCTCACAATTTTGGAAATCATAATAATGAAACGTCAGCAATAAGAAAACCAGTTTTTAAGAGAGAAGGAATAATCGTAATTGATCCAGTATACGATACTAACAAATTATTGAAGAGATGTAAACTTCTAAGTGTTGTCTCTATTTCTCTATTTTCCATTTTTACCATTTTTAATTTAGCTTATGAATGGTTAAAATTCAGATTTGAGAGAAGGGAATTTAATTTACAGTTCTCAAACATTTTAGTTAATGTAGAGAAGGAAGGAGAAGGTATTATACTAAGCCAAACAGTTCTAAGAACTAAAATTATCGTCTTGGTACATTCCCTTAATAATATCTACACCTGTTATTTAGAAAAAAGTCAAAAAGCGTATATTTCCAAAACTAGTTCCTACCGGTCTATTATTTTCTCTTTGAACTGGTGGATTCTGACTAATGGAAAGTATTTATGGGTGTTGTTTTTTTCAATTATCATATACTTTCAAATTATAATTTCCTTATTTGACATTAACAACAGCGCTCTAGATTTTGGATCCCAACAAACATTAAATAAAAGAGATCTATCAGTGCAGTCATCTACACATAATATATCAGAAGAACTTCTCCTTATTTCTCAAAAATGTACAGATTTTGAATTATCTTTCGACAGTACTCTGCAATCGGCAATAAATGACATCCTATGGTCTGAAAAAAATGGAACTTTAACAAAATTATTGATAAATATAAATAACCAAACAGCAGCGTTCCAAAATGAATATCAAGGTGTTTCAGATTTTAAACTGCCCTTGTGGGATCCAGTTGCCCAGCTGGATGTAGAAGATTGGGTATTAAATAACATAACTGATGTGGCAGCTCCACAATCATTATTTCTTATACTTTTAAACAATACATCAGAAACAGCGAAAACACAATACAAGAATACGATCCAAAAGAGATCGATAGAGAACACAACTTCGAAGCTATTAGGTAGTGATCATTTAACCAAAGTTAGAAAATACACATTAATAATGATTGGTTCGCTTATTGGCTTGCATCACATTATAGGATCAATAGTTATATATTATTTACAACAATAGGAACAAAAAGTTGGATAAGTTTTTATTAAACATGTTAATAGATATCGTGACGTTTCAGTTTGTATCGGCTAACGGCACGAAATGCGGTTTTTCACACAATGACGAATGTTGGGACATAGGATTCCCATTCTAAGAAGGAAAAATATCAATTTCATTCTCTCAGAATTTATTACTTGAAAGGCAAGGTAAGACATTTTTAATTTAGGCAATCAAGATACCTACTAGTATAGTGCTTTATCTATCTCATTTTTTGCTATTGCTAGAAATTGAACTAAGATAACTAAAATATATTAAAGAAATGGCACATAGGAAATTACAGCAGGAAGTTGATAGAGTGTTTAAAAAGATTAACGAAGGTTTGGATGTATTCAATACCTATTATGAAAGACATGAAAGTTGTACCAACAATCCATCGCAAAAAGATAAGTTAGAATCGGATCTAAAGAGGGAAGTGAAAAAATTGCAACGACTTAGGGAACAAATTAAGTCATGGCAATCCTCTCCTGATATAAAGGATAAAGACTCGCTGCTGGACTATAGACGATCGGTAGAGATAGCGATGGAGAAGTATAAAGCAGTTGAGAAGGCTTCAAAGGAGAAGGCGTATTCGAATATCAGTCTGAAAAAATCAGAAACTTTGGAGCCTGAAGAGAAGGAGAGGAGAGAGACCTCCGATTATCTTTTAGCAATGATTGATGAATTAGAAAGACAGTATGAATTTCTTCAGGTGGAGATTGATAAATTATTACTTCTGAACAAGAAGAAGAAAACGGCGTCTCATTTGAACGAGGAGAAAATGGATCATATGAAAGCCTTACAACTTAGGTATAGGTGGCATCAACAACAAATGGAATTAGCTTTAAGATTATTGGCCAACGAGGAATTAGATCCACAAACAGTAAATGATGCTAAAGATGACATCAACTATTACGTAGAATCAAACCAAGATCCAGATTTTATGGAAGATGAAACTATCTATGATAGCTTAAGTTTACAATCTAATGAAGCCATAGCCCATGAAGTTGCTCAATATTTTGCTTCGCAAAGTGCAGCCGATAATGAAGAGAATGGTGAAGATGCTGACCAAGATCTTTCGAAATTATCAAAAAAAGAGCAAAGAAAGTTGGAAAGAGAAGCGAAGAAGGCTGCCAAACTGGCGGCTAAGAGCGCTACTGTTACTTCAACACCAGCAGACCCAGCACCTACGGTTAAGCTGGAAATAAATAAAAGCGCAACACCTTCACCAATTCTAGAAGAGGAAACTGTAGAACTTTCATCTATGAAAAGTGTACCGACGTCTTCAAGTGTACCAAATACAATAAAGAGCTCAACTTCTTTACCTCAATTGACCTCTCTGAAAGCAGTACCCGTTTCTCCTGCTACTCAGCCGCAAGAAATGCAAGGCATACATACTCATATTCATCAAGGACAAAATGGTATAACTAGCTCGACCATTCTAAAACCTGCAACTGTACCAGCTAGACCTGCAGGTGAACTAAAATGGTCCGTGGCTGCAAGCATAGGGCTTGAGAAGGATAAAAAGGCATCTGCACCAGGTATTCCAATCACGCTTAAATCATCTTCTATTGCCAACACTCCAAAATTGGGTACTCCAACTTTAGAAAAATCAGCAGTTGGGCCTTCTTCTGCATCTTGTACTACAACTTCTGCGATTTTAGCAACTGGTTCCCCAGCAATTACTGAAATTAACCAACAATCTCATAAGAGCATATATAGCAATAGCGTTCCTGAGCCAACGAGCTCGATTCTATTAAAAAACATTAAGGAACAACAGATTCAAAGAGAACCAATAATAGCGGAAACGCAATTGATGGAAAATCCAGATGTTGGTGACACTAAAGAGGGACAAGAACCAGGCTCATTGAACGCTCCATCATTGATCGAAGATTATGAATCAGTTGTTTCTGATGACGATCTAGGTGATAATGAACCTAGACCAGCGGAGATTACTAATGTGCAACTACAAGAACAGGCTATAAATCATGATAAATTGCACGAAGAATACATGTCTGATTGGAACTCTCTTCTTTTGCCAAGTGGAATACAAGAATTTATATTGGGTGTTGAGGTGACAAATAATAAGTTAAATGCGAATAATGGTAGATTAGGTGGTTACAGAAGAAGTATTGACCTCTGTGAGGTTACAAGACTTGATGCAATTCCTATTGGTGTTAATCCGCCTGCTCCTTTGGATGCCTTTAGATCTACACAACAATGGGATGGTATACGTTGCTCATTGCGTGATATTATTTTTGAAACAAAGAAAAGCGATGACAGTAAATATACGGAGATTATCCAAAGATTTAGAGGACTGGAGATGTTCACACTTTTTTATAACTATTATTTTGCTGTCACACCTTTAGAGAAGGAAATTGCCAATATGATACTAAGTGAGAGAAATTGGAGAGTTGCTAAAGATGATAATATGTGGTTTCTAAGACAAGGTACCATTAAATATCAAAATGACATATGCGAAGTAGGTGACTATAAAATATTTAAGCTAGATGATTGGACTGTGATTGATAAGGTGAACTTCAAACTTGACTATTCTAGTTTAAAGGTGGCTCTACCCACGGCAACAGAGACGGTGCCAATGTCAGATGTTCTTAATGAAATGCCCGAAAAGAAAAGTATTAATCAAGAGATAGCGGATCCTGAAAACGATAAGCTGTCTCATGGTCAACAGCTGCTTCAACAACTTAAACAAGGGAAAGTTAGTTTAACTGCATGATTGCAAAACTTATTTATTTATCTTGTCTAAATTCATTAATGTACCTTGTATAATATGAAATATATGAGATGTTTCTATTTCCAGAATGCTTTCTTGTTTTGTTTTATTTCTAAAGCTTGAAATCTAATATCAGACATTATCTTTTTAAATTTGCGTGTTTACATAGACAGTAATACTTAATAGATTATGTGAACAAGACGTCTAAATAACCAATAACAGCGACCAAATGAATCCCGTAATGATAGCAGAGGCCTTCGAAAACCACCAAAAGTGTTGAATACTAAATGGACAAAGAGTGTAATGCCATTCCCAAGCCATATTCTCCCTATCAAAATGACCCGTCACCAATCCGGTATTCCCATTAAACTCGCCCATCATTGATCTTACTGTATATTCTTTGAGATTAAAATCGGAATTTAACTTAATATCTTTACTAGCAACCCATGTTCCATTGATTTTATTATATGAAGTTTCGCATCCCTCGTGATCATGTCCGTTTAGGATAATGCCAGGTTTATTATTATCGAAAACTAAGTTCAAGACTCTATTGGTAACGTTTTCACTGAGATGATTTTGAGATCTCAATAAATTTGCCTTGTATGGTTCTCGTTTAAAATCAGTTGGATAATATCTGAATTCAGGGCCATCAACACATAAGCCTTCCTCTTTGTAGAATGGGACGTGAGTCAACAGGATCGTACTCCCGTTGAATTTTCTTTCAAATAATTGGTAAAGAAATTCCCAATTACTTTCAATAAATTCAGGCTGTAATGCTGGTCCCTCCAATAATAATGAGTTCAATACCACTATCCTCCAAGGATGATTAGTATCAGCATCGTATTCAATCCAGAAGTTATCCTTACCGAATATTTGATGATACCTAGCCATATGTTGATAGGTGGCATCTCCTGAATATCCAACGTCATGATTTCCCGTTAAATTAATGAATAGATAATTTTCATTTTCTGGATCCCATGAATAAACATTACTATAACCAAAGGAGAAATTTTTGTTATCTGCCGCTATCTTAAATTCATCCGCCCATTTATTCCAATTCACTTTATACTGACCATCTTGGTCGTGTTCTCTCTCTTTCAAATCTTTCAACCATGTAGTAGTATCTCTCTTGAATATTCTCTTCATATATCGGGTGGTTCTGTTGTAGAATTCCGAATCACCAATCCATTGTGAGGAGAACAAATCTCCCATTATGGCAACATGAGATGGGTGTAATCTCTTTTGCATCATAGAATATATGTGACCCAAATAATAATCATTACCAAAAATGTCTAAGCGACTCTTATATGGTGTATTACGCCAAATACCTTTGATTTGAGGGTCACCGAATACCAAAAGATGAATATCATCTTTATTCATAAACGTCTCATAATCATTAAGCAACTGTACTTTGACGTCCTCAAAATATTTTTTGGAATGAAATGAAAGTTTCTCCAGAATAGACAGATTAGATGTGTCTATAGTCTCGTTGTAATCGGTACATTTCCATGAACATCTAGTTGGGTGCAACGATGGGTAAGTGAATATGTAAATATTACTAATGATTGTTAACAAAGTTGCAAAAATAGCGAACTTTTTCAATTGTCGTTTCAGCATTAGTTTTTTATTTAAAACTTTCGATAATGTAGTTGTTCAACAGGCTTGTTTGTGTTTAAATGTGTAACGGATCCTCCGGACGAACTTTTCAATGGGCTTAAATGCAAACAAGAACTTACTAACAATAATGTTCAAACCTTTTGGTCTGATAAAAAGACACTAAATGTTAGGTAGATTGAATGTTTGATTTATTTATTTATTTAGATGACTTTTTAATAATAATATAAGTAAATTCAGCAAGTATATTAAACAATCTAATGCGTACCTACCGCTTCTGGCATATTTAGCATATCCTTCAAATATTCTACCCACTTAATAAGGACTACTCCATGCTTCTTTCCTTGTTTGAGCAATTGGAATAAGTAGACTAGGTCATGATTAAAGAACTGATCAAATCCACGAAGAGAGACTAAAACGGTACCGATTAGTAGTAACGCAAAAATTAATCTTTTCAAAATGGTATAAATATTGCTGATAACTTTCCAAATGAAATAGATAATTAGAAATATTGAAATAATGAAAAACAAAGTTGGTTGGGATTGACTGAACTTAATTAAAATTGGTAATGATGTCTGAATCAAATAAACCCCTTGTTTGAGCAAGAAAACTATGAAATTGATTGTTTGCCTTTCAAATACTTCGAACTGTTGTTCAGGTTGAATATTCATTTTTTTGATTATTGGTTGACTCCCTTTAAACGTTCATGTTTGAAGATGTAAGGCCAATTTGAAATACTTCCTAAAATGATGCATCTCTTATTTTTATTTTTTTTGTATTTATACGCATTTGGAGTACAATATAGTAAAATGGAGAAAATGAAAAACAATAAAACTAAACACATATTTTCAAAAGGTATTCAGAAACAACCATGTAAATGCATATAATTTTAAAACTTCAGTGGAGGAACTACTTAAAATATAAACAATCTTTTTGAATTATTTATCCCTAAGAATATCCTCTGAGAATGCCAACTATCTGATCAACATCGACAGTTTCAAAATATTGTTAACTACTCATTCTAGCAAGAGATCAGACAAGATGTTGCCAAATTACTCGCTTATTAATACATAAACAAAATAATCGACATTCTATGATGCATTCTTGCAACACTGAAACAACAGGGGATTCAAGAAATGTTGTTCCGGAATACTTGGCAATTCTGTAGGACTCATTTTTAGTATTCTCATCTTTTTATCAAATTCTTATCTTGTGGAGCAATAGTAGATTGATAATGTTCAGTCTGCTGGAAATAAATATTCGATAGTGGTACTATTAATATTCTATGGATAAAATGTTAGATATCAAGTTGGTACAGAATCTAGTCGAAATCACGACGCCGTTTTCCAGAATAGGAAAGGAAGAGTGACAATACTGGATATGTAAACAACGATGAGACATGATGTTATTACTTTACTCAATTTGGCAAACGATGACATGTAGTTTTACAAATTCTAATCCAATATCCTAATGGGTATAAATAGACCAATAACTCGAGGTACCATTTCTTGCTTTCCCTGTTGTTATTTTATTATATATACTTTTTTTATTATAGTTTAATCTTTAATAGAACGAACTCTTTTACATATATTACGAGGGAGATATTACCTGCTTAACTTACACATAAACAAACAGAAAATTATTCAAAATGGACTCATACTACTCAAAAACAACAGGGAACGTAAGAATCGATGCTTCTGAGCGCAGTCATTCTTATAATATACAATGTTTATTCTTCCTAAATTCTTTCTACATACAACTATTTATCATTCTTGTATTTCTTGTCCTTTATATACTTTTCCTTTTAGCGTATTTTCATCTTCACATAGAAACCAGATATATTCAGAAACAGTCGGATAAGCCTATTCTGATTATAAATTTTTTCTAAAATGTTCTACAATTTTTTTATCAATTCTAGAATTATTATTTTCATAATAACTTGCTCTTTGATAGTCATATCCTATCCATCTATAGAATATTCGGTCCCAACATATTTTAATAATGTGTGATTTCTGGCAACCTATTTGGAATTCATGTGATTGGTTCTTGTAAACTACTCGGAGACTTTGCTAAAGAAAAGCGTAAAGTTCTGGTCCTATAGTGTAGTGGTTATCACTTTCGGTTTTGATCCGGACAACCCCGGTTCGAATCCGGGTAGGACCTTTATTTTTTTTGCTGGCTTGACCTTTCTCCTATGGATACTATCCTACAAACCAAATATAATAGTGTAATATAATTATCTAGGGCATTATATGCTGTTGAAAAGTAGTGCCGATTGTTTTATTCTTCATTTAAAAATAACATTATACAAGACGAATTTAGGTAATTTTTAAAATTCCTCTTTATAACTAGTTCCAATAGTTCGCAAATTAATAGTCATTTTTCGTAATTTGCAATAAAATGTTAGTGTCACTTCAAAATGAATATTTCGTCACAGCAATTCACACAATTTATTCTGACATAAACTGGCTAATAATATTTATTAATTCAATATCCAATCTTGTTTCTAAAGACTCCAATATATCAATTCCATGACTTCTATGTTATCTTCTGATCAATTTTTTAGTTAACTCTTACATCTTTTGATGTCCCAAATCAACACAAGCTGATTGTTGTCCGATCATAGACTGCCGTTGACGTAACAACTTGAATCCCACCCACATAATAATAGGTATATAGATAGATCAATTAATATTTTTAATTTAAAGAAGGAAGAAATGGTACAAATATATATATATATGTATTCTAGAGAATGATCTCATAATGCTTCATCGTCTTCATCAAGATCTATTGGTTCGTTTGTGTTAATCTTACTTGTGGAATTACCAGAAGTTGATACCTCTAAAAATTCTTTCATTAAACTGGATGATAATTCAAAATAAGTTAATTGAGCCTTTGCCAATTCGTTAATCTGGGTAACAATGTCAGAATTTTCGATAACATCTTGCATCACAGTGGTAGCGTGTTCAGTAGTCTGAGCAAAATCGTCTTCCAATGTTTCCATTTGAACTCTCAAAGAAGCTTCCTTTTCAGGTTTAGCATTCATTAGATTAGTTCTTGCAATATCATATTGTAATCTCTTGGAATGAACTTCTTTTCTTACTTTAGTAGCCTTGGCAATATTAGTTGCCAAGTCATGTCTTAATGAGTCATTGAATTTTTGTTTAATTAGCAAATCTTGTTGTAATCTAGCCTGCGCAATCTTCGCTTGGGTGTTACTGAAATTTAGTAAAGAGGAGGCGCTACTCTTAAACGCATCACTGTCATTAAATTGATTTAAATGTTCACTTGACTTTAAGGCAACCTTACTCAAGGCAAAGTTCAAAGTCTTTGGTTCTTTAAGTTGACCAGATGATGCAGTTAGGATGCTTTGAGCTTCTTGGGCGGAACTGGCATGGGATAGCTCTTCCACTTTAGATGCTGCAGTCTTTGAGAATTCGATAAGTGATTCTTTGGCAACAAATGGATAATCGTATGATTGCTGTTCATAGATCGAGGAAACAGCCAAGAAATTATCATAAATTTGCTTAATAGAATCCAATTTCATTTCTAATTCCAAATATTCTTCTGGTAATTGGGAAATATCAGTAACCTGTCCCAATCTTTCTTGAACCATTCGTTGAGTAGACTGAGCCAAATTTGGAATGTTGGTTGATAGTTCTTGTGTCTTTTGAGACACAGTAGAAGAGATATCTTGCAAAGTCTTGCTGAATGAGTTAGTAAATGAGTTAAAGGATGACATTTCTATTATTTTCCAGGTCACAGTCCAAACAGAATTAGCACCTTATGACCTTTTTTTCTGTTTAACAATGTGAGATCCAAATGAACTTGTTTTTCCTATAAAATTTGTGATCCTTGAAAAAAGCAGACGCTCAAGATTTTCATGGGGGACTTAAGCACGGACCGGGTCAAGTTGGGCATCGCTGATTGATAAAATTTGAAACTATGATTAACAAGAGAGAACCTTGAATAATTGGCCTGATATAAGCAAATTGCTATAATGATTCGAAACTATTTTTCTAGGATACGCATACACAAACAGCCAACTTTTTTGAAGCGGTCTGTTCGTCTCTTCTCACCAGATTTGATCACAAAAACTAGAAAATCATCTACACATGTGAGTCGCGAACTGTCTGGCAAGCATAATAAATCAACCAATAATCTCTCAAATTTAGATTTTCAAGCTTACTATAAGATCAGGTCCAACATTGAATTGTTAATTCAAGACTATTCCAGGAAACCAATACCACCTTTATCTTATAATTTCCTTACAGAATACAAGAAACCTCTATCACAAACAGAAAAATATAATCTTGCCATCAAGACGTTAAACTATTTGATTTCATATACATGTCGTCAATTAAGCCTGATTCAAAATTTGCCATATATTGCGATATTGAATCCAAAGATAAACGAAATCAATTTTCTTTATTTAAATACTTTGGAATCATTACTTTCGATTACATTCCCATATGACCTCTACAAAAACGATCTAATCATATCAATGTTAAATCATTTAAATGAGGAACATAATGATACGTTGCTGGTGCTGTCTAAAGGGTTGAAAGAAATAGATAGAAGACTCCTCTCGGAGGACACAATATTTAAGTTTTTAGATGCCCATATAAGGGACAGAATATCCATGAAATTAATCATTTTAAACCATCTAGCCTTACTATCTCCGACGGAGGAACCAAATATGATTGGAATAGTACATAAAGGGATTAAAGTTTCTCAATTTATTAATCAAACAGCGGAGTTTGTTAATGATTTGTGTCAACTTAAATACAATTTACCCACTATGGCATCATCTATATCAACAATGATAACGTATATAACAGGTAAAGACATTGAATTTCCCTGTATCCCAGTAATCTTAGAATATGTTCTCACGGAAATATTCAAGAATTCGATGAAGGCACATATTGAAAATAATGTCAATAAACCTATCGAGGTATCGATATTTAACACAGATATAAATGAATTGACTATAAGAGTAAGGGATTTTGGTGGTGGTATTGATCCCATTGCAGAACCTAAGATATTTCAATATTCATTCACAACAACCAATGATTCAGCTGTTGTGAAAGAAACCCCTGAAAATCACATTGAACACGATCCATTTATGAGGAACGCTAACGACGAGACATCAGTTGCACAGTTAATGATGCCCGGAGAAGTTAATAGCAATACTATTTCCGGTATGGGGTATGGTTTACCACTTTGCAAAAGTTACTTAGAGTTATTTGATGGTGATATTGGGATTCAAAGTTTATGGGGGCAAGGTACCGATGTATATATACGAATCAAGGGCCCTCATAAGAGTTTGCTAAAGGATACCTAAATTATTAGATGTACCTTTTTCAAAATTTTAATATTACATGTCTTCCTTACGACAATAACGACTAACAAAATAATACGCATTAACAGATGCTTATACACTCTCAACCAGATAGGACTCTAATATAGATGTGTTTTCAGAAAATTTGTAGATTGGAACCACTCTTTGCCTCGAACAGTTATTATAATCTACAAAACGTACGAAGAGGGAGGAAAATTTGGTATTATGAAAGCAACTTAAAATATGGTAAATAGGGTTCTATTGCGAACGTTAGGTTCCAGTTGAGTAAAGGGTAAGGTAAGGGGTGTATCGTAATTGGCATACAAGAAGTAATGTGACACAATTAGAGAGTGCACCGTTTGTTAAATAAGAATCACTAACGATTGGACTATTAGTTAAGGAGGTTACACTATTGTGAAATATACGCTTCCAGGAATGAATTAAAAAACGTATATGAAAGTCCTGGTTAATGAAGTTGAATACTATGAATGCATTTGATGTAACTTATATAGAACAAGACATAGAATAAGATAAGTAATAAGATATTCAAATAAGATATTCCAGTGAGAGATTAATAATACCACACTAGCAATATAACTACACATTGCTCTCATATTTCACTGTATAATTCGGGTGTTCCTCAAGTCTCAGTCTGAAACGTCTGTTGTTACTGCAAATATGAGCCATTGCTACAGGAAAGATGACAATATTGCTACGGCATATATGAAATAATTATTACGGCGAATATAAGACTTTACCAGAAAAGTCAAAAACATTAGAGAAGGAAATAGATGCAACGAAGATAAGAAAGAAATAGAGCAAGTAGAAAGATTCCCGAGGTATAAATAGCAAGAAAATTTATGATTGTAAGATTGAAAATAGAGAAATTTATCGAGAATTAGAATCTAATTTCGATCCAACAATGTCCGATTGCTTGTTACTTGAAGAAATTCTTGTCATTGTTGTTTTAAAAATAATACTGTCTTTAATAATAAAGTAATTGATCGGTTTCTTATAAATAATATACAAATTAATATAAGAAGATTATATAAATTATTTTGAGAATTTTGAAATATGCTGGGTATTTATATTTCCATCAGCTTGTGAGTTTAACGCGTGTTTTAAATGTATCACGCTGAAAAACTGAGAAAATATTGTAAGAGTATCTTAATAACATTTTCTTCCTATGAAACTTTCTAAGTCTCACATAAGATTCATGTTTACTAATTAACTACCAAATACTGTCATATATTGGCATTATTTCTGACAAAATTTATCTTCATTAGATATATATAATTTCGAAATAGATAGATGGAATTTAATAAAAATAAAAGAATACTAAAACTGTGTCCTGATGAATATTTCTAATTCCGGAACCACAGAGATGTATCAGAACACATTATTAAAGCTCAATATTTTTGACGTCGCGATACTAGGTGACACAATATATTTTAATTATAATGGTATTTTAAATAAAACAACAATGTAATATAGTAATCGAGTGTCACACATCGGTTACCTAATTACGGATTAACCCTAAATCTCATGGACGATTAGTCAATCAGCGATTACCCGCTTGAACTTGAAAGCATATATAAGTCGACGAAGTCGACGTTACATAATAGATATATACGTTCCATTAAAAGAGGGACAGACGAAATAGAACGCAAGAAAACTATCCATCAGGATAATAGAGAACTACTTCAACAACCTTTACTCACTCATCCACTCTATTACAAACAAATGTAATAATATGACATTGAAGAACGGCATTAAGATAAGAAAACGAATGACACTACGGAAAAGATAAGAAAATGCATGACACTGTCGAAGACAAGATATGCTATGTGTTAAGAATGGTAAACAATGAGGAATATGATATATGTGAGAGTATAGGTAAGGTATCTATTACCGTTGCACCAACTAGTACGCTTGAGTGCAACGTTACTCCTCTTCCCTCTTACAGGGAAGAATGTAAAGTAGAAAATATAGACTATATAATATTTCGAGAACGTCTTCTCTTATATATAAAAATTTCCATAAGCATATCGCATTGTACGAAAACAATACAATATTAGCCTACTTACAGTTTCAGCACTATGAATGTAGATAACAATAAGTGATTAAATAATCGAGATCGGTGCCGATTATTTGATGAATCCCAAAACTATATAAACTGAAGACTTTGAGTACTTAAAGTTACTAAATAAGTTCATAGTTTAAGATAACCAAGTTTTGCTTGAATAGACATAGTATCACAACAAACGTAAATAATAAGCGCAGGTGGTTTAGTGGTAAAATCCAACGTTGCCATCGTTGGGCCCCGGGTTCGATTCCCGGCTTGCGCATTCCATTCTTTTTGGAATGGTTCAATGCCGAAAGTTTACACCCATTTTTTGTTTGCAATGGATACGAAATGTCATTCAGGTATTGTAAAAGAAGCTTTACTAGTTGGGCATTTAGACAATCGTCTTTTATAAGTATATTTTTCTGTAAAAATTGATAGTTTATTCTTCCTTTTCGGTATTGTTGATGTTTTATCAATTTTCAATTTATATATGATAAAGTTGCCTAGAGACAATTTTTGAAATTTTATCGATATCATCTTCATCAAGAAAACTGAAATGTACATTCAAACAACAATAGATCACCCTCCAATGAATGAAGATTCTGATGCTACCCCGATGGAACATACAATTTCCTCCAATGAAGGCTTCTGCTTAAATAAGACTATTTTAATCCCAATATTTTTCGTCATCGCATTAGTAATAAGATTCGTTAATTTAAAATCAAGAGCTGGTATCAAAAAAACTATCTTAAGAAAGGGCACATTCCATAAATTCCCTCTAATCTCCAAGACAATTCTTACTCATAACACTGCAACTTATACCTTCGGTTTACCAAATCCTAATGACACTTTAGGTTTACCTGTGGGACAACATATCGGCATAAAGGCAAATATCGATGAGAAGGAAATCATGAGATCCTATACACCAACATCATTAGATTCAGACACTAATGGTTCATTTGAACTATTAGTTAAATCATACCCTAACGGTAATATTTCTAAATATATCTCTAATTTAAATATTGGCTATTTCATTAATGTATGTGGTCCTGCTGGTAATTATCATTACGAAGAAAACTGTCGCAAGAAGTTGGGAATGATTGCCGGTGGTACTGGTATTGCTCCAATGTTTCAAATAATGAAGGCTGTCTATTTGAATCCTAAAGATACTACTCAAGTTACTTTGATATATGGTAACGTTCAAGAGGAAGATATCTTGTTGAAGAAAGAATTGGATGAAATGGTTAAGATGAGGCCAACTCAATTTAAGATTGTTTATTTGTTAGATAAGGCGGATAGAGATGACTGGGAAGGTGAAGTCGGATATGTCACCTTAGAATTGATGGAAAAATACATGCCATCACCAAAGGAAGAAGGTGTACAAATGTTATTATGTGGTCCTCCAAGAATGGTTGGATCCGTCAAGAGAAATGCTGTTACCATGGGATATGCCAGGGCCAAACCACTTTCCAAAATGGAGGATCAAGTGTTCATCTTTTAAGATGTGCCACATCTACATACATGCTGCTTTCTCTCTTAACATCTTAGGGCAAAAAAATCTGACTTGAATATATTTTTTTGGAAAAAAAGGCTCGATGTATAGTAAGCAATCAATAGTAAGCTATAATTATATACAACAATAAGTGAACTATTCGTTATTAATAATTGGTTGTGCTATGTACAATTCTGTCGCGTCTGTCATTTCTTTTGTTTTCGAAAAGTTTGCAAAAGAAGCGCTGTTAAATTTCCATATTTTCAAACACATTCAATATGATCCTGAAAATTCCGTTTCGATTATTTTATGAACTGACAACTGAGAGGTTCTACTAAGACTCAATTTTTGATTCGGTTGAATTTATGCTTTAAAATTTATGAAATAATATTGAAGTAAACTGAGATATAAACAAGAATTGCATAAGAAAAAGGAACACTATTCCAGAATTCATTTACTTCGTTTTTTTTTTTTGTTTTTTGTTAATTATTTAAGAATTATGTCTACCACTCCATCGGTAAAGAAAACATTGACTGCATTATTACGTGACCCAGGTAATTCCAATTGTGCAGATTGTAAATTACAATCGCATCCAAGATGGGCATCCTGGTCATTAGGTGTGTTTGTTTGTATCAAATGTGCCGGTGTACATAGATCACTGGGAACACATATTACCAAAGTTAAATCTGTCGATCTCGATACTTGGAAGGAAGAACATTTAGAAATGTTAATAAAGATGAAGAATAATGTTGAGGCTAATAGGTATTATGAGGCCAACTTACCTGATTCATCCAACTTGAAGAAGGGAATAAATGATACAAATAAACTGCAATTGTTCATTAGAACCAAATATGAAACGAAAAAATGGATGGGAACTCTGAGGGAAAACAGTGAATCACTTTCGATGAGCACAGCTGAGCAGCAAGAATCAATATCGAAGACACCCCTTGAAGCAACTACTAGTACTCCATCATTAGTGGATATCGGTTTCAACAATAAAACTTCAGTTTTTAATACTTATACTTCAAAGAGTAACAGTTTGCTAAATTTAGCCACATCAGTTAATAGTAGTAGTGAACAAATGAAAATGACGATTCCGAATACTAGCAGCAGTCAAAGAACAGTCAGAGCCGTCACGCAAAGACCAGATTTAAAGAAATCTATCCTATCATTGTATTCTAAACCATCTGTTAATGCTAATACACAAAGCTCCTTTTTTAATAATAATAATAATAATAATAATAGTAATAATAACATTTCATCCACGTCACAACATTCGTTACCCTCTAATAGTAACTTTAACTTTCCTGGACTCAATCAAAATGCATCTTCAGTTGAAGCTGTTAATAGTAACAATAATTCAAAGCAAACATTTAATTTGAGCAATTCATCATCAGTAAGTGGTGTCAACACTCGGGCTGGCAACTCGAATATTTCTTTAGAAGATAATGAACTTTTCAAGAATGTTTGGGCTTAGCTGACTTTCAAAATCATATAAATCTTCTAATATTTAATGATGAATCTCATGTTTCAGTTAAAAAAAAGATGTATACTATATGTTCATGAAAATTTTGTGAAAAAATCTCTTTATAAATATGTACATACCAGATGACTATTCAGAAATAGCTTTTTCTTCTTACTTTCATAATTAAATCATAGTGTTGTCGAATGGATTTTTTGATTTTTCTACTACGACGTCGACTTTATAATTCTTATTATCATTATTATCCCAAAATTCTTTCCTGTCCCTGTCATTTCTTGTTTGGTATTGTATACAAAATTCTAGATGACATTTGGGGACAAACTTATTAACATCATCAATTAAGAATTTGAAGACATCCATATTAGAACCTGGTAATATTTGCTTGGCATCACTCACATATATGGCTTCAATATCACGATAAGAGCGCCAATTGTCCCAAGTGTATTTGACAACTACTTTTTTATCGAAATAAATGTTTTCGACCAGGATCCTACCGACAATGTATTTGTTTTGTTTGTTATTATTCCCTAATTGGTTGTTAATGTAATCATTTTGTACATGTAAATTCAAATCTTGTAGGAACACTTTCTTACTTCTTGAGTAATTTACAAAGATGTTAAATTTCAAACTTCTTGGATTCTTGTTGCTCAAAGTAGGAAAATTCTTACTGTAAAGTCCAATGACAGCTTTATCATTGATGCTTGCATTGTTAAATGTGACAAATCCACCCATTCCTCTTTCCCAATTCTTAGCAGATACATCACTATCATCATTATCATCACTGCCATTTTCCAATTCTCTATTGTTCGATTCCATCTTCATTTCTATATTATTTCTACTGCCGTTACCACAACCTCTTTTTGCAATAGAACTAGATCTATCCTTTAAGATCAGCTGGTCTAATCCCAATGAAAAGATTCCACCTTCTTCATCATCATCATCGTCTTCATCACCATCCTCGTCATCACTGCCCAAATTCAGTAATTTCTTCAAAGTTTTCTTCTTTCTTTGTGCAATGGTTTCTTCATCCTCATATTCATCATCACAATCATCTAGGTCCACGGCCCTTTGTAAAGGTTTATGCTTGAAATTCAATTCGTTGGTTACCTCATGACTATCAGCTACAATGATGGGGGATTCATCCTTTGAAAAATATCTTACAGGTAATGTATTTGCAAAATGAACACTCTTACTTCTTGCTAGTGGATGCCCATCCTTACTTGCGTTGATTTTTCTTAAATTTAAATTGGAAATGTTTGGAGTCACAGGTAATGATTGCGATCTTCTCTTCAATGATGGTTTTAACAATTCTCCGGATTTTTTATATATTGGTTTTATTTTATTTTCATCTTCAATTTCTGGATTATGTTGTGGGAATGGGACCTTTGAACTTGGTGAAACTTGCGTAATTGGAGAAATGTTTTCCTCCTCGTTCCCATTATTGAAATAATATGAATTTTTATATACTGTTGGCTGGAAAACAGGGTTTGAATTCTTGTTTAAGTTTGTATTTCTTAGTAATTCTTTTTTTGGTTGTGCATTAAGCTTCAATTGGTCTAGTTTTCTTGGGCCTTGCAAGAAATCTAAAGAATTAAACTTTGTTTGGCAATTATTGATATGGTTTGAGTTTTTGAACGGTGGTATTCTACTACTGCTATATGAGTTATTGAAAGATTTAATACTTGTGGGGGATGTAGTAATGTCATGTGAAGGGGTCAGTATTGTATTTATATGGAAGTTCTCCCAATGAGGTGCAGTATTGTTGTTTGAGGGAGAGTTCATCATATCGCCCATTGCATCTGCGTTTGTTTTCGAATCCTTTTTGTTCTTGAAAGAATGTGAAGGAAAATGTGAAGCGGTTAATGTGGTTGCATCTTTATTCAGATGGTTTCCGTTAATGTACATTGTCCGAGGGCTAATCGTTTCAAACTAAATGCACTTAGATTTATGGACAAATATACTTTTAGAGTAGATCTTGATGATCTTAGTTACAGGGAAGGCTTTTGTTAAAATAGTATTTATTTTATTTTATTTTATTTAATTTTATTTATTTTTCAGGGGATCTGTAAAGGGCAATACATACAGCTATACGTAAGCCTATCGTGTATGTGTAAAGATGGCACAAGAACAAGAGCAGGAAGGGATAGAAGTCGTTCCAACTCAGACAGAGATCTGACCTCCGCGGAACTGTAGGTCTTGGTGTCTAGTTCTGATCAACACATCCCTTGTTGTGTTGGTTCAATACCGGAGTAGCTGTCTTGTCTCTCTCTCTGTCTACAATGGAAGACACCACCGTGGCGTGAACAAAGACTTAACTAACCTGCTGTTCCTGTGCGCAGGCAGAAATGGCGTGGGGTCAGCAAATCTCCCAGCCCGCTCTGCCCGCTTCTGTGAGGGCGATCCATCCGTGGTGGATCGCCGGGGCGGTTCCCGTTCAGGATGAAAAGAAGGACACACCCAGTCACATGGGAGATGGCCGTTTTTCATTTTGAGGTTGTGTTGTTGATGAATGTAGACTATATTTATTAAATTATGTTATGTTATGCTATGCGTATTTAGTTGTTGCTGGCTAATGAAACTTGTACATCTTGACACATCCCACTTCGTCACCACTGAAAAATTCAGAATCACCTATGCTAACACAGGCGATAGGTGACACCTTATTCGTAGGCGTAGTTTGCAGCGTGGTCGCATTAGCTGAGGTGGCTGTGATGATATCTTCATTCTGTGGTTGAAGACTCTTGCCATGGAAAGTATGCATGCATTTCCCGTTTTGCAAATCCCAAATCTTGATACTACCGTCATGTGAACCACTAATGATTCTAAAGTTGTCTGCGGCTATATCCCACACACCTTCTACGTGACCGAATTGTGTTCTTATGCATTGTCCCGTCTGTACATCCCATAATTTGATCGTGTTATCTAACGAACACGAGAGAAGGTGTGTTGGGTATGGTATATTCTTGTCTAGTGGATGATAATCCTCATCATTTTCCCCAGTTGTATCCTCACTGTCTGTCGTGGTGTTTAACTCGTTATTGTTCGTATCGACAACAAGATTCTCGGTATCAATTATCGTCAACGGGATAACTTTTTGAACTTGACCCACATGCCCTCTAAACACTTTTAAACAAGAATTTGTCCTAATATCCCACATCCTGATTGTGGTATCATCACTACAACTGAAACATGTGAAACTTTTTGGATGCAATTTTACACAATTGACCCATTCTGTGTGTCCCCTCAGAGTATAGCAAGTCCTAGATTCCACATGCCATATCTTTACAGTCTTATCCGCCGATCCTGACACAATAATCTTTTTAAATGAATCCACAGACATTACTGAGTCGGTGTGTCCTCTATAAGTAGAGATGCATTCCCCCGTGATGTAATTCCAAACTCTAATAGTCTTATCAAGTGAACCAGTGACCAACTTGGATTCATCAAAATACAACGCTTTCACACCATCTGTATGTCCAGATAACCTTCTAACCAATTTATTGGAACAAAGATCCCATATGGCTACCGTTGAATCATAAGAACCAGTAAATAATAGTCTATAATTGAATTGTAAGGCAAGAACACCATCCATGTGTCCCTTAAACTCTTGTACTTTACAATTACCCTTTCTCCAATTGGACTCCACTTTAAATCTTTCTCTATAAATGACTTTCCATGGTCTTGTAATCTTCGACGTGGTACAAGAAGGTACACCGCTTGCCAATGTAAGTTGTGGATTCCTTACCGAAGTGGACGTCTTTATGATAGGTTTCTTAATAAATCTTGCCCTTTTCATGTGTAATAGGGGCAACCCCCATCCACAATTTGGACATTTTCTATCTATATGTTGTTCGCACATGTGGTACCAAACTCTATCATCATCAGCTAAAGTTTGCCATTTTCTGCACACTTTAGTTGCATTACATAACGATTGACAGTCCAAATATGACAGAATCTTCAAAGATAATTCCTGCGGCAAGATGGAAATGAAATCTATCTTGATCATCGTAGATATTTGTGATGAAATGTATGAAAGTTGTGGGAAGCATGATGATGCAAGTATCCCATCCAATATCAACTTTCTCAATTTGTCATTTGATTTACTAAATTTGGAAATGATATGATGTATTTCTGATTGTTCTGATAAGGGGAGTGACCCAATTCTTTCGTTAATATCTTTAACACGTTTCAAATCTTGATTGTAACATGCTGTATGTGTTGGTGATGATTGAATTTCTGGATTGTGTCTGTAACAAAATTTGGTGAAATTAAATTCAGGCAATGGTGAAGACCTCGGTATTGATGTAGTTTTCAATTGCTTGTTGGATTTTCGTATTACCTCTGTGTTATTTACTTCCGAGTCAGATTCTTCATTTTTCCTCTTCGCAGAGGTTGTCATTGTTGGAATGTTATCGTTTTCTTTATTATCATCGTTACTATTTGTCTGATTTATTAGATCAACCAACATGCTATTACTAAATGCTTGTATGCTTAGTTGAATAGGAAATCTGTTGGCTTAAATGTTAAAAAAAAAAAAAAAATTGCTGTCGTTTTCTTTTGTATTAATATTAGTCTAGGTAGCAGAAGATATAATGAAAACCTAGCCCCTGATTGTCTTCCAAGTATACAGTGGTAAAAGTATATATATATATGAATATCACATATGACAAATAAAGATGGAAAATTTGATAAAAGCTTCCATAAGCAAAGTGCATATGATGTGATTTATTCAATTCCATGCATACCATCCATCCATCCGTCTATCATATTACCAATATCATACATTATTCGAGAAGAGCTGATGCGCACCTGCGAAAAAAAAATAAAATGCAAGGCGGGTAATACTATTTCAAGAACTGTGGCCTTTTTTTAGTCACGTGATGGAACGGCTCTAAAAAGTGTGGTAGGGTACACTATTAGGGCGGGAATTACTATGGAAAAAGATGAGCTTCAAAAGACCTTAGGGTTACGCCAATTCTCTTCCCGTCCCTTCCGTGTTACACAGAGGAATTAACGTTGAACTTGAACTACAAGACACACTGTACTGCCTATAACCAACCGTACTGACAGTTCAAATTCTTCAATTCTGGTTGCTACTTTGCCACTGAACCATTGTTCTATGGAAGGCAAAGAAAAAAATTCTCATCGGTGACATCAACATTATATCAGTACTCATACATATTTATTGTTCTATTGTATTCGTGGTAGTAAACTTTTTCCATCATTATCTACTCTTCCACCGGTTTTCAACTGTTCATGCCCATCCAAAACTCCGAATACACACAGACACACGCAAGATAGCATAAAATGAAGTTTGGCGATCATCTTAGAGAGTCGATCATACCCGAGTGGAAGGACAAATATATAGATTACAAATCAAGCAAGAAGAGAATAAAACATTTTAAGCAGAAATTAGACAATCAATCCTTCCAAAATGATCCCAAATTGCAAAGAAACAATAGTTGCAAAAATATCACCACGGGTTATTCCACCGTAAATGACTTGAGAAGTAATTCACGTGTGAACATAAATTTGCTAAATAAGGGCACCAATGCTAATAATAAGTCATGTCTAATTGATTCAGCAAATTCTTCATCCTCGTCATTATCATCTTTAAGAGTGTACTCACCATTGTTGAATGAAATCATACATGAATTTATGGAAAATTGGATCGTGTCTAACCAGTTACTTAAATGCAACGATTTTTACAATTGGCTACTGAATGATTCAAGGAAAAAATTTAAAATCTTACAGAACCAATTACATTCTTACAAGTTGCAAAAGAGATTACACTATTCGTCATTGTCTCAGGAATCTTTGACCACCACTCCCAATTACGGTTCCATTGAAATCGATGCTACAAAGCCCTCATTGTTGGAATCCGTAAAAGAAACTTTGTACCAACACAAGTTATTGCCGTCGGCACCCAATTACTCATTAAGACAACTTTTATTGCCATCTTCATCATTGAATAACGAATATGATCAATCTATAGACTCCGAAATTCAACAATCCATCTTGGAAAGGGAGACATTTAATCAAGAAAATCAATTGATAAATAAGTCATCCTTGGAAAAATCTGCAAAACTGTTATCTGATGCAATATTAGAATTTTATCTTTTCTTACAATTGGTGAAATCATATAGAGATTTAAATGTGACTGGATTTAGAAAAATCGTGAAAAAATTCGATAAAGTATTTCAAACAAATGAATTGGGAAAATTTATGAATTTCACAAAACAAAACTATACAATGTTTAAACATATCGATCCCAACATCAAACTAATGACAACCAAAATGAAACAAATTTCATCATATCAACCGATAATATTCGATGAATTAATTCCATCAAATGAAATAGATGACCCAATTCTATGGTGGGAATCAAAAGTGAAAGATTGGTACGTACATCAGTTGGCAAATTCACCGAAGGATATAAAGAGAAATAATAAAAAATTAAAAAAATTAATAATCCAATACTCATTAAACGAACAAATGGTTCATAGAAGTAACAGAGCAATAATTCAAATGACGGTAGCCTCCTTAGCAATAGGTATATCTTTCACATCAATCTTAAACACTCTTTACACATCATTCACATCAGATTATAACTCCTACACACATAAGATCTTATTCCCATTATGGGGAGGTTGGTATATGACTTTATTAATGTGCTTACTCATGATAGCAAATTGTTTCATATGGCATAAGTCTGCAATAAATTATAAGTTCATAATGTTCGGTGAAGTGAAGGCAAGGTCTGGTACCCAATTTTATAATAACGATTTCGCCACAACAAGAATATCATTAAATCTATATTTTCTGTCATTTTTCATTTTTTTGTGCTCTATATTTGCTATGTTAAGTTTCCATAACTTTCAATTGTTCCCCTATGGGATCATATACCCATGTATTGTCACCTTCCTTTTTATGGCACCATCATCCCTATTACCATACTGGAACAAATTGAAAGAAATTAGAATATGGCTACTTACCACTTTCGTCAGATTATCATTATCAGGACTATACCCCGTTGAATTCGGTGACTTTTTCCTAGGTGACATTATCTGTTCGTTAACGTATTCAATGTCCGACATTGCAATGTTCTTTTGTGTTTATTTCCAAAACGCTTCCTCATATTGTGGTTCTTCTCATTCAATTACAATGGGTATTCTATCATCATTACCAAGTTATTGGAGAATGATGCAATGCTTTAGAAGATGGGCTGATTCTGGCGATTGGTTCCCTCACTTGTTAAATGCCATTAAATATTCCCTTGGGGTGGGTTATAACTCATCATTATGTGCTTACAGATTATCTAACCATTCAGTTTCAAAGAGGAAACCATTCATAATTATTGCCACTTTGAATTCTATAGCCACTTCAATATGGGATTTAACTTTGGATTGGTCATTATTGCAATCCGGTTCTAAGAATTGGTTATTGAGAGATGACTTATACCTTTCCGGGAAAAAAAATTGGGAAGACGGGACATACGATACAAAAAGGAAAATGTTTTATTATTTTGCAATGATTTGGGATGTAATAATAAGGTTTCAGTGGATTGTGTATGCTATGGCACCTCAGAACATTCAACAAAATGCAATTACTTCATTCATACTAGCAACAACAGAGTTATTAAGAAGATGCATTTGGGTAATAATCCGTGTAGAAAATGAACATGTAGCAAACGTTCATCTGTTTAGAGTGACAGGTAATGCACCATTACCATATCCAATAAGTTTGAAACCAATAAGTACAATACCTGTCACACCACCTAAGTTCCAAATTGGTGAAGAGGAAAGGTTGGCTGAGAATCTGGATAATGAAGCTCTAGGTAATTTGTCATTCTCGTTCGAAAATGATGTATATGATAATACAATGCCTTATCGTACATTAGCAAGAAGAAGAACCACTACTTTTGCTGAATTGTCAAAATCTATCCCATGGGTTCACGCTACTGATTTCCAAAGACCAATATTGATTACAAACGATAGGCAAGATATTGATGATGATGCTATCTCTGATTCAGAAAGTGATTCAGATATGAGCTCAAAATGAGGAAAAAATCTACTTATTTATTCATACGTAGAAGGATGCATTTCATCAACTACCAGTTTATTTATTTAACAATACTCATATAACAGACGCACATTTATAGAAAAATTGCATTACTATTTTTATATTCTTTTAATTTATTTTATATCCAATATCTATACTAAAAATAGCTTCTTAGTCCACACGCTAAACAGTGGCAAATTCTTGGACTTTAGCATAACTTGGTGGATGTAACCTTCTATGAATTGCCTTAGCTGCCCAAACGGGGAACACTGAAACAAGTAAAATGAATAGCAGTTCACCGTAGAATCGCAAAGTCATCATATATTTGAGATCAAAATATTCACCAAGAAATGGTACGGAAAAGATATAACATAATAGTGTCAGCACCTCAGTGAGAAACATCACTTTATTCCATGAATAAATTTCTAGAGCAACCATAATTAATTCGTTCAAAATCAATGCTGTAAAGCCAATTGCTACCATCCTGGTAAAATCGACCTCCAATAAACTGGAAAATATTTGCGAAAACCCTTGAATCACACAACCTTGAAATAGTGATAATGCACACCAGACAAAGAAAGTCTTATATGAAAGACTTTTACCTTCCGTCAAGTCCTTATATAATTCAGGATATATCTTAGTTAGAGACTCTTCGATATCATGATCTAGAGTCATGGAGAAAACCGGAGCCATTGTGTAACAAGTAGCATAGCCAACCATTAAAAACCCTTGATATAGTGCAAGAGGCTCAAAACTGGAACATATAGAATACACCGCTTGACAGATGGCAATAACCAAACCTCTATGCATAATGAATTGTGCCAATTTTGCAGACCTCTTATAAGAGTTTCTACCATGCCATAATAATAATTCTGTTAAATGACAAAATTCTGTGATAGAAAAATCGGCTGCCAAGGAAGCTTGTTTACCTTCTTTACCGACAATACCCACACCAACGTCAGCACACTGAATCATACTAACATCATTACCACCATCACCAATACAGCACACTCTTTTGCCCGTCAACTCACGGATAACTAAGGCAACATCTGCTTTTTGCTGGGGGGTACAACGACATGCTACAACTGTTGGCAAACAAATCACGACATCAAAAAATTCTTTTTTATGATATCTTAAGAACATGCCTAATGATTCCCCATCAATTAAAAGACAGGCACCCTTATTGATTTTCAGATATTCTAATTGATTTAACGCACCTTCAGGTTTTGTCAGCTTTGTAATAATGTGAACATATTGTCCTCTTGATATTAGTTTGGCACTTATAGAGACGCACCTAGCGGTTTCTACCTTATCACCTGTTAACATCCAAATTTTTATACCAGCATTTCTTAACAATTCAATTGACGATTTAACTTCATTCTGTAATTTATCCTCTACACCCGTTAAACCTAGTAGTTCCAGATCATATTCTAAAAACTTAACAATCACAGAACTCATCTGTTGGTCACGGTTAACCATAGACAATGATGCATTATCATATTCCTTTTTAAATTGTTCATATACATTACTTGACAGCTTTTTTCTACCAACAACCAAGGTACGTAACCCCTCACGAGCCATATTACCAGTTTCTTCTTCCAACCAATCATTATTTTCGACTATTCTGCTCATCACAGTATCAGCACCTTTTTGAAAAAACCAATATTCTTCCTTCTGTTTATCACGGACAATAATACCCATACGTTTAGTGTCAGAATTAAATGGAAAGACTTGCAAAATTTCATAATCTAAAATCGTACCTGACTGCCCATGCAATAAGGAAATTGAATGTCTGTCCCTTTTAAACAATGATAATCCAACCAATTCAGTGAATTTGACAATCGCAATTTCATCTGGAGAAGCAGCTTGATAAGTTAACTCGTCATCTTCAAATGTGGGTGTAACATTATGACAAATAGCTAATGTCACAATCATGTCACGGACACGGGCACCAAAGTCTCTTCTAGAAGTGGAAGGAAGAGTCTTACCAGATGGGTTCGATAGGCTTGTGGAATTTACTAAAGATGCGACATAATCAGAAACAATATCCAAAGTTTCAGAAGTGTAAGATACAGTTCCTAGATGAATTTTCTTAAGTTGCATATCGTTCTGAGTCAAAGTACCAGTTTTATCACTTAATAAATATTCTATACGGCCTAAATCTTCTGGAATGGTACTTGTTCTAACTATAGTTTCTGGAATTGTATCGTCATTTTCGATTTGGTGAGCATAGACAGACTTGGCTAAATCAAGGTTAACTCTCAAGGATACAGGAATAATGGTTGAAAACAAGATCAAATATCTCATAACATCCACGTACCAATCTGAATTATGGAAACCAGCAAATACAACTAGTATAATTGACAAGGCGAAAACAGATGCGCACAGAATCTTCGAAATGTTATTAATTTCTAACTCTAACAGCCCAGTCTTTATAGTTGCTGTAGTAGTATTCATCGATTGTCTTGTGTCTTTCCCCGTATAGACGACACAACCTATACAGAAACCGATAGATGCCAAAACGGTGTTCGCCCATAGCGTGTTATCGATACTTAGTGGATTGGAGGACGAATCTTTGTAGGTAACTTTCCCTAAAAAGTCATGAATTGACTTTTCGGGAGCCGATGCGGTAATGCTAACTTTGCTAATTAAATCACTTTCAGATAAATTTTGGGTTAATCCAGGTGCAATTCTTAATTTCCAATCAGTTTCACCATCTAGTTGATCTGTCTTAATAAATGCCTCACCAGAGGGTTCACTGGACTGTAGCAAAATTAAATCTGCTGGTAGTCTGTCACCCTTATTAATTTTAATTAAATCACCTACCTTCAAATCCTTACTTGGCACTAATTTTGATTGATTCAATACTTGGTAAAGTTCATTGTTGGATTCATTATCACGCCTCCTCCTTTGAATATCATCCATGGCCTCTTTTGCCATTGTTACAGTAAGAACAAAAGCTAGCGGAACAATATATGATGATAGATATCCTATTCTTAATGCAGGAACTGCTTGGGATAATGCAACAATTAGAAAGTATAAATTGTAAAAAAACCTGAATTGTTCATAAAGTAATGTTGGAATAAACGTAAAAGCATTATATTTGGCATTGGAAATTTTATTACCTGCATATCTATTTCTATCATAAACTGGAGTTGTATCAGGATGAATTTCTCTTTCCATATGCTGATCGTCTAATGTTACTGAACCCATTGAACGATATTTTTTCCATTTTTGGCTAGTAATTGACTTCATTCTAGTTGCCCAATTGCTAATTCGGCTACGTTCAGGATCACTAAGTGCTGACTCTGATACATTAGTGTATTTGTACGGACTTCGATCTGGATTTAAGATACTGTCGTTGATTAAAAGTCGAGTATTAGAAGGACTACGAGAATGTTCAAAACCTTCTTCTCCTGAGTTCATAGATTTCATCTCAAAGCTTTCTAATAATCTGTCGTTATTCTCTTTTGGATCTTGTTTTAAAATTTGTGTCTTATGTAAGATATCGTTGTGATTTATGGTATCGGTATTCAGCTTTATGTTGTCGAGTACAGCATCAAATGAGTCAGTACTGTTACGTGGTTCTATTATATTACTTTTCTGTCTTTCTGTATTCAATGGTGGTGAGAATGGCATCTGTAATAATATGTGTTTATTGGTTTGCAATTCCCACAAATTCAAATAGAGAATGTACTATTAACGAAAGCTTAGTAAATTGATAAATTCAATGTATTAAAGCTTTAATAGTTTAACTAATCTCGAATCGTGGTTTTGAATTAGTGTCCTTCCCCGTATATTATACGCTATATTCATATTCTGTTTTAAATTGTAGTATTATGCATTGTTTGATAATCAGTTTGCGCCTCGTTTGTGGTGACACTAAAAGGTGACATATTAAATGATTAATTATCAAATTATAGAAAGTATTGTATTTATAAAATGTATGGTATAATTGAGTAGCCTGGTACCTCTTCTTCACTGAACTTGGCTTTGTAAAATTTCCTCGTTTCTATGGCTGAAACTGATAGACTTACAATTACCCATATTAAGGGCCATACAAATTCTTTATTATATGATAGAAAACTACCGTAGATTAATATCTCATCGAAATAATGCGGACAGCACACTATTTTAAATAATCTTTGGTTTGGTAATGAATACTTTTTCAAAGAAGAAAGCACCTGATGATTCTTATATTGATCCCATGAGGCAACTAAGAGCAAAAATGACGGTATGCTAATTTTGGATGAAATTTGTTTATAATGCAGGCAACTGTTAAGTATTAAATAAAGTACTGTATAGAACCAAATTCCCACAACATAATGTGACCAATTCATCCTCGATTTGCTTGTGTATTTACAAACATACAGTGTTTCGTAAAGCCTGCGTAAGGAATGAAATAATAGCATCCATACGATTGGGAATTGACAATAGAAATATAGTGTTATCACAGAAAGCATGGTAGACAAATAATAAAAATGTGAGAAATATGATTTGGGAACCGTGAAATGTACTAGCTGGAACCATATTGTTGTCCTACCTTCTGCTGGAATCTCTTTCAGTGTCTTACCATATTGTAGGAACGATGGAAGATATACTTTACCTACTGCCAATGATAACAATCCCAGTATAAATGAACTCCTATATCCTAATACAAGGATATTTAGCAAAGTTTCAAGCTCCATATATGGGCACACTACTGCTTTCTTGTGGTGCAGACCTTATATTTGTTGGGATGCCATTTTTTTTTTCATTTTTATGGTTTAGTTGTGCGCTACATAATTCATTCAGAATCTACATAAATACTTGCGATACATCCAACAGTTAATCTATTCATAAGTTATCCTGGTCTATGAATTATAAATGCAATTTATTTTACAAAAAGGAAATACATAGTTTCCCTCGCTCCAAATAACTTAAGAGAATGTGTTTCAACGACCAGTGTATTTAATTTCTAATGGTCTAATAATGTTGTAAACAATAAAGGCCCAACTGGCACCTAATTCAAACCCAATATCACCACCGTAATCACCAATCAGTCTACCGATCTCACCAACCCAATAGGTTTGAGACATACCAAGAGCGACACCAAATGCGCCTACAATTAATGCAGAAGTACCAGCAATACCTATTGGTAGCTTATCCCAGCTATCCCAATCTTCAATGTTATAGCCCTTAAACCCTCTTCTGTAAATAAAATGTTCAGAGAGAGAAATGGCAATATAAATAGCTAAATAATAACCAATGGAGTCCATGAAATTCTCCATGAAAGCATCGAAGTAATAACATGCTGCGATAGCAATACCTAGTGTAAATGCATTTCCAGTCATTGTCCATACCACTCTCGGCACTTTAGAAAATGGCTGATACAGGGCTTGTACGGATAATGCAATAGTGTACATATTAGGAATATTATTAGCCACAGTAGACATCGCTAATAATACACAGCAGAATTCGCCAAAGCCATGCAAAGAATTTGGAACAAGGATGGCATACGTAACACCACCCATACCGTTACTGTGGTAATAATCTATCCAATTTGAGTTATTAACAGCACCCATGGCAGATGCGGCACCAAGAATCATGGTGAAAAATAATGGAAGGGCCAACCCCACTGTCAAAGAAAAGAAAATAGTGTATTTGTTTGAAGATCTTGGCATATAAACAGTATAGTCTGCTGCATATGTAGTCCAACCTGCAGCAAAGCCAAAAACTGCAGAACCAAAGTATAAGACGCTCCCCGCTGTGGTTGGACCAGAGGTCCATTCACCACTTGAAAAATTGCCTGATATTTTCAAACGTGCAATGATCACTAAGAATACAGCAAAATTTGGTACCCATGACCATTTTTCATAAGCATGAATCACATTATAACCAAAAAATGTCACTATAACGGTACACCCAACAATAATCAAACAGCCTGCCCAAAGTGGGCAATTATGAGGGGTGTTAACCATATTTAACAATTGAGCAGAGGCCACTGTATTGACAACACCCCAACCAACACATGCAATAACGTTAATGAGAGAAAATATTCTAGCTGTGATATTCCCCAATAGGAATCTACTTAAAATCATTTGTCTTAGACCAAATTCAGCACCGAATACTGAAAAAAATGCAATAGAGAGTAAGCCTAGAATATTGAAAAATATGATAACTAGAACAGACGTACCAAAATTAAGATGAAAAACAAGGGGACCTAACCCACCTAATGCATATGCTGCAATGACCAAATTTGCAGAGAACCACATAGATGCGGCATTAATGATAGAACTGTCTGTTTTCTCTTCATCAGTTATTGGTTCAATACCTTTTGTTTCTGCATTTAAAGATGCAAAGAAACGGTTAAAGACTGATAATTTTGTCTCTTCCACAAATGCATCTGGTTCGTGAATAGATTCATATTCATCATAGTCCGGAATGCCAGATATCACTTTTTCATCTACACTTGGAGTTTTATCGAATGAATTTAGTTCGTAACCGGTTTCTCTACCTACATCGCTGCCTCTTTCGAGATCCATATCTCTACTAGGTCCAGGAACGGAAATCCTACGAGATAATCTCATTTTTTATTTATTTTATAATTTATTTTATTATTCTTCTTCCAAGTTTACCGTATAGATTTAAAGTTAATCTATCTTTAAAAGGGTGAGATGTCGATATAAGAAAGTTCGTAGTTGAATTTTTTTTTTTCGTGTTCTACCCCGGGCAAAATTAAAATTTTGAGATGCAAAGAATGCCTATTTAAATAATCAAATGTACCTGATGATATGCATATTTATTACAATCAGAGTATATTAAACTAATTCTTTGCTGTTGTATATCGATGCAGATATATCATTTTTATTACTGGTTCTTACAGATGAATGAATATGATTAACTTTTTTGATTTGTTATTTCTTTTGCATTGCCATTTGTATAATTTTATGGTGATACGGTCTTGACTTGTTGTTCAGAAACCGTTTGACTGCTCCAGAATTTGCATAGTAAATCTGCGTATCTTTGCAATTGATCAATTGGGATCATTAATTCAAAATCACACAAAACTAAAAATTGTAATTCCAAATGGTTTAATTCTTGTAAAGAGACACCTCCTACTCTAGCGTATCTGGAATTACTATAAAAGAAATCACTAAAAAATTTTGTGCATACTGTTACACCGGCAATGATTAATCTATGAATATTGTATGAATCCATCACAAACAATTGAGGATGCCTATTATTATTATTGTTGTTGTTATTGTTGATTTCTTCATTTGTTCGAACGTTACTATTACATCTTTTGGATATTCTATCAAAGTATACCAATAGGGATAAGAAAACATCATTTGTTGTGGGGCAATATTTCTGTATTCTATGAAAATATTGGTCTAATGCGATTTGCGGCACATGTTTACCTTTAAATGCTAATATGGAATGGATATACATATCATTACCGTTGTCTCCCGAATAAAGCAATTCATCAAGAGACTCATTATAAGTAGATGAAACGTTTAATTTATCATTCGATTTTACGATTCTATCTAATAAAGCAGTTAGCATTTCTAAAAGTTTATCGGTAGGGAATTCTGCAATATTAATTGGTTCAGTATCAACGATATTTTCTTCCTTTGTCAATGAATCCATCTCTGTCTCAGAATCAATTGTATCTGTCTTACCTACAGGTTTAGGTTTTGCAGTCTGTTTGCTTGTATCTGCATTTAATTGCGGTGATGATTGCATTGTTTTAGTTTGCTCTTCATTATATGTATTATCATCAACAAAATCATGTTTCTCATCAAGATCTTCATTTTGCTTTGTTCTGTTAGTTCCAAAGATATCTATGTATTCATTTTGATTTAAAGTAGGTCGTACCATTTCATTATTTGATGCAATAGGTATATTTTTTTGATAAGAGGATTCCATCGGTAATGACGACACGATAGTATTACTCGTGACGGATCCATTCATAGGAAGTTGAGGTGATGCCATATTCTTATGATAATGTGGAGAGAAGTGAATATTTTCTTGAAATGAGTTATTTTGATGAATTCGATCACCATTCTGATATGATGTTGCATTTGAATGACTTTCTGCTGGCGAATATAATGATTGAAGACTTGAATTTTCAACATTTGAATTTGTCATTGGTGTGTTATTGTTACGAACTATTTTGTTTCTACTGGTCATATTCATTTGTTTCTGTTGTGGATTTGGTATGTTTATAGGTGTTGTTGTTGTCATTGTTGTTGTCGGTGTCGCACCACTTGACGACGATAGGGGAAGCTCGTAGTTTGACATATATGGATTTTGTGATCTTTGTGCGTACTATTAAATATATTATTTTATTAGCTTCCTAAAACTCCCTTGATTTTATTTCTGGTTTTTCCTAAGTGATAGTTTCGATAAATGAAATTGCGCTTATATGGTGGTAATTAAAAGCGCTGGAAATTTGAAGACGTTCTATTCAGATAATATTACTATTACAGTAAAGATATATCGCTAATGTGAAATATATTTAGACGCAATATTGTCGTTGTAAGTTATATACTTGTCTTGTTTATCAGTATGTACTTGGTTTCAAGTTTATCTATCTGGCTGATTGCGCGTTCAAGAGAAGACGCTCCCCATCATCGAATTATAATTTGCTAGCAGAGGAGACCCCAAGAATGTCACGTAAGTGAGGTTACTATATACCAAAGAACATACAGAAGAGCATAATAGCTTGATGCGGTTGCCATCTTGTTAATACATATGATGTGGACTATAAATTTGTCACGAACCCTTTAAGTAGCAATCCACGTCCGTATCATCTCAACTCAAACATTGTTTGATCATATACTTACAGTACTATACGGTCAACCAGAATTCCTTGCAGGCTTTCCAGTGTAACAGCTCACAGGTTAACCCTGCCTACCAGCACTCCAACGTGCCAATTCTACAGGTACTATTACCATAGAAGTTGTAATTTTACAGATGTGATAAGCATTTCTGATTATATAATCACAAAAACTGCTCACATTCTCTACGGAGTTCAATCTCCACCGAAACGTTCTATGCAAAGGTTGATTTCATGTATAAATACTTTGAGTGAGTGATTAAAAACAGGAATGGCATTGTCTCTGTCCAACTGAGCTGCAATAAATATAATACATAGATAAAAGAGGTTACGTGCAAACCATGTTTTTGAGAAACACTTTACTAAGATCCCGTCAACCAATTATCAGATCATTGACCACTTTAACCCCGGTAAGTACCAAATTGGCACCACCTGCAGCTGCATCATACTCTCAAGCTATGAAGGCTGGGAACTTTGTGTATGTGTCAGGTCAAATTCCATATACTCCAGATAATAAGCCAGTAGAAGGTACTCTATCCGCCAAGGCTGAGCAGGTTTTTCAAAACATTAAAAATATCTTAGATGCTAGTGGATCATCCCTAGATAAGATTGTCAAAGTTAATGTGTTCTTAGCAGATATCAGCAATTTCAAGGAATTCAATGGTGTTTATGCTAAGTATTTCAATACCCATAAGCCTGCTAGATCCTGTGTTGCCGTTAAAAGTTTGCCCTTAAATGTCGACTTGGAGGTGGAAGTTGTCGCTGTTGAGAAATGATTAAGGCACAGCGATTCAAGTAATCATTCTTTCTCTTTATAGAAATACACATGTATATCTTCAATGAATTATTTTCATAATTTAACTTATATAAGAACCAAAAAAAGATTAACTTTTTTTCTCTAAGCAAAGCACTTGTAACATTATATACATTTCAACTTAAAGCAGTTGGTGGTTCATTATTTGAAGCGTTCATCACAATAAACTACGACACAGTCATATCTGATATTGTTTGGACTATTTTCTAAATTATCAGTGTGTTGTACGGATGGAAAAAACAATGTTTGGGTTTTTAATGTGATTTTTATTACCCTTCCCTTTATCTCCTTTTTTTTTTTTTGAAATTCAGCCAGTGAGCCTAGTAGAGTGTGCAATAAGAAAAAGTCACCTTATGGCTAGACGGAAGCCTCAATGTGCTCAGTACAGTTCTCTTAGTAACGTTACACTGACCCCAGCTAGGAACCTCATCAGAGCAGTTCCTACCAAATATTGGCTCTTACCCTGTGCATGGCTTTGTCAGTAGTATCACCAAGTCCCTACGGATCTTCCATTGTGGGAATCTCACCAGACAATTGGAAATTTCATACGATCTTCAAGCAAATATATATCTATGTCTATATCCTTCATTACTGGTAGAAGGAGTCTTATTAGTGGGGAGAAAAAACTGAACCTAGCATAAATAGAACAACCTAAGATGGCTCAACGTGTTACTTTCAGAAGAAGAAATCCATGTATGTCAAAAATTTCCATTTATCAAAATAAGTGTCCTCTGTTTTATTGATTAATCAAAATTTCAATGGCGGTGATGAAAATATCTTTCAATAGCTATGTTAATGAGGAAAAAATAAAAGGAATCTACAAATGAATACGTATAACGCTAGATAACAATATATCATAATATCCGCTAAATTTAAATGAAATAATATCCTTAAATTGGGAAATTTTAGATGCAGGTAGAGAATCCATAGTTTTTACACACAGAAAAAAATGAAAGGCATTGGTATTTGAATCCACATGAAGAATGTATAATATAAATGCAATCGATTTAGATGTGGCGAAACATGGCAAAAAAAACAAAGACTAGAATATTCTATACTAACAAAAACTTCTTTAACTCCTATCTTTTTTTAATAGACAACACCAAATCTAACAAGATCAAGGTTGTTAAGACCCCAGGTGGTATCCTACGTGCTCAACACGTCAAGAAGCAAGCTTCTAGACCAAAGTGTGGTGACTGTGGTATCCCATTGCCAGGTGTTGCTGCTTTGAGACCAAGACAATATGCTTCTATCTCTAAGACTCACAAAACTGTTTCTAGAGTTTACGGTGGTTCTAGATGTTCCAACTGTGTTAAGGAAAGAATCGTTAGAGCTTTCTTGATCGAAGAACAAAAGATTGTTAAGAAGGTTGTCAAGGAACAAACTGAAGCTGCTAAGAAGGCTGAAAAGAAGGATTCTAAGAAGAAGAAGAACTAAATTTAAATTTAGATTATTATTAATTTCATCATCTCAGTCATCATATTCAATCCCTTTTTTTAACGGGTTTTAGCTCTTTCGATTAAACTAGTTTTTAACCTACACTAATACAAAATCAAAAAACCAACTTTAAATTTTAAAAAAAAAAATAAAATACCAAAGTTAGGTGTTAAGTAAATAGTAGCAATTCTTATGTTGGTATGCCATCATTATATAGTTAGCTTCATTGATCAACTGTTGTGGCACAATTACCAATCTAAAAGATCATCTCTGGCAAATAAATAATCATGGAAAACTAACTCCACTTCATCAGTGTCTGGATCATAACTACGCAATTTAATGGATTCATGATTGTTAACAATGATATCGCAACCTTTTTCTTGCAAAAAATCTTTATCAAACGTCGTAGCCACGCCAACGATTTTACAACCAGCTGCTTTCCCTGCCTCAATACCGGCTGGAGCATCTTCGAAGACAATCACTTTTCCTTTGGAAGGATTTCTTTCGTCGATTGGGTATCCCAACCCCTCTCTACCTTTCAAATAGGGTTCTGGATGCGGTTTCCCTTTGCTCACATCATTTGCTGTGATGAAATAAGTGGGTCTCTTGATATGCAATAATTCGAACCATTTTGAAGCCATTTCATAAGTGCCAGATGTAGCAACAGCCCATTTTTCCTTTGGTAATTTATTAAATTCATGACATAATCTTACAGAACCAGGTACTTGTAAGGCATGCTCACCAAACTTGATTGGTATTTCCCCTTCTAATTGTGTTACATATTCTTTATTTGCGAAATCCGGTGCAAATTTTTGAATGGCATCGTACGTTCTCCAACCATGTGTAGCATGGATTACATTTTCTGCATCAAAATAAGGCTTATCTTTACCGAAATCTCTCCAGAAGGCTGCTAATGCTGGTTGTGATATGATTATTGTTCCATCTACATCGAAAAGAGCGGCGTTGATTTTAAGAGTAATAGGGTTATTCATTGTAAGTTTGTGTTTTTCTTGTTTGAGATTAAGACTATTGTTTATGGAAATCAATTGAGAAGGTGTTGGTGATCAGTAGATAATACCTTTTATCTACATATATAGATAAAGATGACGATCTTTCCTTTAGAGCAAGAATCTAGAAAATAAGGGGACGCATAATTTATGTATAGGCTCATGAATTAATACATTAGAAAGGCATAATTACTTATTTGTTTATGTTCAAAACAACTAATTAAGATTCAATTTCAAGATTTTTAAAGGAAACTGGTTGGTTTTCTAATTATACCAATGCGACTGATAAATACTCAAAAAACCGCTATCCATTCCATGGTAAACCGGTTGGTAGGCATATCATTATAGAATTATATGGTTGCCAGGCTCACAACCAGCAATGTTTTTTTTTTTTTGATGTAATAACTGCATGTTGAAGCGAATAAACCTAAACACTAATTCATCCACAGGTCGACCCAATCTCTTCTCTCTTTGTAATTTGCTTTGCAAAAATTTTCAGTCGAATTTGTGACGTCGACTGGAATTTTCTCAACGAGGCGGACCGGCAAAAGATTCCAGTGTGGGAAGCAAACAACAACACCATGTCTTCAATTGTTTATTCTAGCTTGAAATTTCACATTTAGTGCTTTGCACTTGAAGAGTTACAAACAATTGAACAAAAAAAAAAGCATACAAATATAAACACTAAACTAGCATGACCGATTATAACAAATTAACAGTGGCTCAATTAAAGAGCATATTAACCGAAAGATCTCTCCCTTTGGAAGGGTTGAAGAAAGATCTTGTTGAAAGGTTAATTTCCAATGATGCTAAAAAAAATAATAGTGACGAGGAATTAACTGAGGGAACTACAGGAACCGTCGCTCCTGAGCATACGCAGATATCTGGGGAGACTCCAGTTGTTGCTCCCACCGAAACTGAAACTATTACTACGACTGTTCAACATAATGGTCCAACACCTGTCATTGAAGCTCCCGCTGTAAAGGCAACTGATAGTAATACTACTGAACCCACTGCTACTTCTGAAGCAGAACCAGCAAATATTACCGAGAAGGAAGAAAAAGAACAGAAGAAACCTTTATCTCAAGAAGAGATGAAAACTATGGCATTAGAGCATTTGAATAAGAAGGCTCATCGTGCTAAGAAATTCAGCGCTGAACAATCAGTTATAGATGATTTAGAAAGAATGATTAACCGTATTGAAAAATTTGGTCTTGACTTGAAGTCATCGTTAGCTGTCGAGTTAGGTTTAGCTCAAAAACCAAAAGAAACTCCAAAGAAAAATACTGATGGTAATAAGAAGGAAAGTAAAAATAATGATGGGAAAAATAGAGTAAGGAAGGGTAGAATGAATAACAATAGAAACAAGAACAATAACAGTAATAGGAGGAGATACTAATATTATGAGATGCTTTTTGAATCAACCGTACTAAGAATGAGATGATTAAATATCACTATGTATCTTTAGACCATATGTCAACAATCAAACCTAAAGTAAATTAAATTGAAATTGAAAAAAAACGGGGAAATAAGAAGTCTTGTAGCAATCACCTTCAACCTCTAGAAACTTTATATGCCAACGTCAATTCCCAGCACGAATAATTCGGATTTTCATGAGGCGGAGTTTTTAGGATAATATGATGGTTTCAATTTTGTCACGTTAGAGCGATCGATGCCCCTAAAACAGTATGGCAAAAAAAAATTTCAAATATTGTTGCTCGTTTATTCTACTGAATAATTGGAAAGAGGTACCTTGTTAGAAGAGTAATCAGTCAGGAATAGAAATAATAAGAATATATCTATTACTATTTCAATTGGAAACTGAAAGAAAAGACTCGTATTTGCTTTGCTATGACTGAATCCACTGAATCAAGTGATGTTGCCGCTGAAAGTATCAACTTGAAATCACTTTCATTGAATGAAAAGGACAACTCAACGAATAGTCTTTCAAATGTGAATGGAAAGATGCCTGAAGAAACTTTATCCACTGGTAATGAAGGAGCAAACAATGACTTACAAGAGCAATCCAGCAGTGACATTGCTACAGACAGCGATACTGCAAATAGCGAAAATGACAAAACGAAAGCCATTTATATAAGGATAGATAACCTTCCTCCAGGCAAAAATTGGAAACAAATTAAATATCTTATTGGTGGGATAATTCATCATTCGAATATTTTGCAAGTGAAATTACTCCCACCAGTGACATCCATCATGCCACCATTTGTAACGTTTCAAAGCTGTTTAGTTATCTTACGTGGATCCATAAATCCTTCTACAATGGATAAATTATTAAGAACTTTAAATACATATCAATGGGATTATTTTGATTTATATGTGTATCATTTGCCCACATCAAATCCCATATACCCTAATAAAAATATCGAAAATGAAATGCCACCAAGATATTCTACTTTACCTATATCACCACTATTACAAAGGCCGCAGACATTATTCTCACCACCTTTACAAGGTACTGCACCAATACCTGCACCCCTGCCACAAAAGAATAAACCAGGATACACGATGTATCCATCATCACCTTTACCTAACCCTCAAAATATGACACCAATGACAGCAATGGTACCTCATACTCCAAACTTCGCCCCAATGTATTCTTTCCCAATAACGCATCATGATCCCAATATGAAATTGAATCAAATGACACTGGTACCTTCATCTGTGTCGAATTTCGTGAATGCATATAATAATAATGCTAATCAACGTCAATATTATCCTGGTTCCTTTGATGGGAGAAATTTAGGACAAAGACGAAGTATTTCGAATCAATATTTGATATCACAGAACAGATCAAATAAGTTAAGATTTAGGAATTTTAAAAATATTTTTAATGAGAACGCATTTAGAAAACAAATGACTAATAGAGGAATGTTTCAAATTAAATTAGAAAATTTCCCACCATTCCTCCAAATTGAATCATTAAGATTAATTGAAGAAGAGGGTGCGGAAATTAAAGAAGATGAATACAAAGATTCGTTAGTCTTATCTAATAGAGACGATATGGGTAGGTTTTGTAGATTGAAATGGACAATATTAAAGGATTTCATTAAATTGAAATGCCCTAAATTATTAGAATTGGATAAGAAAAGAAGTGTAGTCGGACATAATATGGCATTGAATGATCATATTGACGTTGAAAATAATACAAGAGAATTTTATGTTGGTGTGTATGAATGTGAGACCACGAAATTTATCTTGACGTTTGAAAGTGAAAACAAGAAAAAGAGATATGCTATCGCCGCTATTCTATATAGTGCAGTTATTGGATTTCATGATAAAGAGTACTGTGATTTATGTTTAAAGTTGTTGCAAGATCAAGAATACTCCAAAGGCTATAAATTAAAAGTCTCAGAGTTGCCACCTTTTGAAGAGGAGGAGGAAGAAGAAGAGGTTGAGCAAGGGGAACGTAGAGAAGTTGAAGGTAAGTTGGAATTGGGAGATAAACAACGATGAAAAAAAAACAAATTCAATAATAAATAGGGATATGAATATTAGTATGTAACAATAGTCACTCCTACACAAGATCTATACAGATGTTAGAGTAGGTAGGTTCTACTAAAGAGTTTCTTTAAAACAAAAAAAAACAATACTTCTATAGTAATGGTTGGAAGAAAGGTATTGGTGCTGGCAGTTTACTATCTTGGAATGATTTATTATCAGTGTGGACATTTGGTATATTGTATGATAATTCGTGTTGTTCTTTCTTAATAGTTGTTCTATTATATTTGTCTTTTTCGGGGATAGGTATCGAGACTGAGTTTCTAGTAGCGGATGGTTCGACAACAGATAACGAATTATTTCTTTGGAACAAAGGAGAAGAATGTGATGAACTTGGGATCTTATTGTTTTTTGATGCGTTTTCATTTGTTGTGTTTAGTATTGCTTGAAGAGATGACGGCGATGTGCGCTTATTACCACATCTGAGCAATGAACCATCCTTTGTGTTAGATTCATCAGAAACTTTAGATGGGTTTACCTTTGAATCAATTTTTGGAACATCTAATTTAGGCGGAGCTGAATGAATTTGGTTTGCAATAGTGTGTGATGGTGCTAGAGTTTCCAAAGTTGGTTCTTCCGTCTTATCCTGGTTTAAATTATTCTGCTTACTGATCGTCAAATTGTGAAGCTCTTTGATTTCCAACACTAAATCTTCTTTAGTCATTTTATTAAATAATTGAGATAATTTATAATCATCAGTTAACAATGCATCTGCATGGAATATACCCAAAGTTTGATTTGGAGCTAGTATATTGAAAAGGTTTCTACAATTTTCTATAATTTCATTTATTGTAGGTGGAGAATTAGTTAATAATGGGAATGTAAAGTTTTGTTGTTGTCCTTTAAATTTAATGGTGACTTTTCTATTAACGTCCTGGTTAGCCAATTGCGGTTTCATTGGTAACGTATAAATGAAAGCTGTTAAAGGTTGACTTGACGAGGTAGAAGAGGTGGCAGCAGTGGTGGAGGCAGTATTAGTAATAGTAGCAGAATCAGTTCTTGAATTTATCGTGTTGCCTGCTACAAGAGGGTATCTTTTCATAATTACATGATGAAGTATTTCGCTTAATGGATACAGTACGGGATCAAAACCAAAATCTTTCACTATCGCACCCAGAAATAAGAAAAGTAAAGATTTTTCTATGTTAAATATGTTATGAGGAGTTGCCTGTACAAATAATTTATTGGATAAGTCTTTTAAATTATCATCAGCTAATAATTTGGAAGTGATATAATCTGTTGATACTATGGATAAATCAGAAAAGAATCTTTCCAGCACAAAAGAAGTTGAGATTTGTAAAGACAATTGACCCAAAGATTGTAAATGAGATGTGCTCCTCTTTGTAATCTGAGTGTTTATTGATTGTAAGGACAGTTCTGAACATGTCTTAGAGTTTTGAATTTGTATCAACAATTTTTCTTTTAAAAAAAATGGTAAATCATAAGAAGTAGATGATGGGTCCATATCGTTTGATGTGGGATTTAAATTGTTGTTATTATTTGAATTTGAGAATATGGAGAGATTAGGCATGCCTATGTTTTGACTATTTTTGGCTTGTTCAGAAAGTGGTATGACATTATTTACAATGTCGTAAATAACTTGTCGAATATTATCATCAAGTTTATTATTGTCTACTGGTGTAGATAAAATTTCAGAGAAATGTGGTTGGCTTGGTATTGTATTTTGGTTGGTAACGGCTGGGACTTGTTGTAATTGAGATGGCAATTTTGTGGTAGGGTGGGCGTTATGGAAAGGAAGTGTAGCTGGATAAGGTTGTTGTTGTTGCTGAGGTATTGCCTGGAATTGAACATGTTGTATCTGAGGAATATATTGTGTTGTCCAAGGAGTAATTTGTTGATATGAAGGCTGCATTCTAATAGATTGATTTGGCAAGGTTGTAGAGTTATTTGATATTGATTGTTGGCTATTGATTAGTAAGTTATGAGATGGTATTGATGTTTGCTGGTGTGGATTCTCCGTGAATACAGGTGATATAGGTATTTGATTCTGCGAAATCATGGTAGATTGCGGACTTAGAGGTTCACTGTGTGTTGTGATTGGATAGACTCTATTAAATGAACCAGTAACATTTCTCACTTTATTTGTCACGAAAGTTGGATTAGTTACATTTGCAACAGACGCCCTTCTTAGGGATCTTTTCCTGTTTCTCCTCACGGACTGTACTGCAGCTGTTACTAATTTTTCAAATTCTTGAGTATAATGAACCGGATAGCCAAATTCTGTTCTTAAGATAGCGGCAATTTGTCTAATGTTATAGTCTTGTTCAGAAGCTTTGAATTCACTTAAATTAAACTTATCGATCAATTCTAATCTTCTACTTGAAAATTGTTTCCATTTCATTTCATCAGTAAAATTCAATAAAGCCCTAATTCTATGTGTGATGCCTGTAGTTGAAGCAGCATTATTACTATTGTTCGTCGTAGTATTGGGAGCTGTGGCACCATTAGTATCACGAGCTATTTGCAAATCATCCTTTTGGTTCATTATCAAAGATATGTTTCTTTAAATTTGCTATGCTGTTGTTTTTTTCTTTCTTGGTTGAAATTGTTTCAAATTTAAGAGCGTGGCCTCTTCTTTTATTATGAATATAGTCACTTAATGTGCCAGGAGAATAAACAGAGACACCTACGTGATGTGAATTTGATGGCGGTGTCCTACGTACTGCCCACTGATGATATAATGATTTCACATGTCTATATTTATATAGAGACATGTGAACGACCATCACGACATTTTAAGGAAAGATCACGAACCAATATTGCGTCATTTACAGAAGAGAGCCTGGGAAAATCACTGGAAAAATTAACGCAGTGCGAATAATTCAGTATGATGAGTACAAGTAACCGTAGATTTGAATCTTGGTTCCTTAAACTGACTGAGCAATGCAATCGTGACTGCAGTGCGTAGGTAGATGTATGCGTGCGTGTGTGTCTCAGCGGAATTGTCCGAAGAGAGCTTTCCATTTCCTTCGGCGTATGCTTGCTTAGGAAATTGTAACTGGTGACTGCCACTGCAATTGAAAATGCCTCATTGCGAATTCCAATGTGTGTGCGCACCGGCCTCTGTTATTTCCGTTCTCGTGGGTGGCTCCGTAGACACTGTAAAGGAGAACAAATGGCAAAAAATAACGACACCAGCAGGATTTGAACCAGCGCGGGCAGAGCCCAACAGATTTCAAGTCTGTCGCCTTAACCACTCGGCCATAGTGCCTAATCGATTCTTGTAATTGTCACACTATCTATATTCAGGCAAAACTTAGTTTTTCTTTAAACTATGAACTTATTTAATAACTTGAAGTACTCAAAGTGTTGAGTTTATACAGTTTTGGGATTTATCCAATAATTGACACCAATCTGGATCATTTGATCGCTTATTGTTATCTACATTGTTCAATTGTTACTATTCAGCAGTGCCGTTTAATCATTCTTATCTTTGTCACTTGCTTTCTTTAGTAATGCCTTTCTTCGAACGTCACATTGTTACATTTCTCTATGTAGAAACAGTCTTCTAAGTTCCAATAATTAGGCATTACATGATATCCAATGGAACGATAATACTTTTACGACAAGCATAAGGTCAAAAAAAAGGGGGATTGAGTATAGACAAGTAACAGACAAAAGTAGGAATACTCCCAAAACTTAGATAGCAAGCTATTTTATATGAATTTCCTGACAGGATGTACGGTCTTGAAATAGCATGTTTTGCAAGAAAAATGCAAATCGTCGATTATGGCTCATTCTCCTTTGTTATACTCCACCCCATCCTCTCTGCCGCCACGGTTCACTCCACACATAGAGACGGTGAAAGGGGGTTAATATTTGCTGTCCCCGTACTCTATAGTTTGTGGCCGACACTACAGCACATATTCTTGCGACAACTGCGGGTGGCGGTGCCCTCAGCAGGGAATTTATATTATTTGCGGGGGACCGAAGAGGAGAGGCGCTTATTCTCTCTGTCATCGGTCAAAATCAGTTTTCTCCAACATTTTTGTAACTTTGTATAAATACCCTCAATCTATGGTTTCTTATCATGTTTCGTTGTTGTTGTTTTTTTGTTTTTGCTTTCACATACTATCCTAAGAGATTTATTTAAGAAAGAACAAACGATATAGCAAAAAAAAAGACTAACACTAACCAATTAAAGATGCCAAAGAATAAGAATAAAGGACCAAAGATGACTACTGTTGTCACCAAATCTGGTGAATCTTTGAAAGTTTTCGAAGATTTGAACGATTTTGAAACATTCATCAGAAATGAAGTGGAAGACGATGAATTCGATAACATTCATTGTCAATTGAAATATTATCCACCATTTGTATTACATGACGCAAAAGATGATATTGAGAAGATTAAAGATACTGAAAATTCACATTCTAAGAAATTTGTGCGTCATTTGCATCAACATGTGGAGAAGCATTTGTTAAAGGATATCAAAGAAGCCTTGCAACAACCAACTTTGAAATTCCATGATAAATCTAAGGCTGAATCATTTGAAAAGATTACTTGGCATTATGGTGAGCAAACAGAATTAAACAAAAAGAAATTTAAAGTAGAGATTGATGTCACTTGTAATCATGATGGCGCTTTGGTTGACGTGGATTATAAGACTGTTCCTGTTAAGGAAGAATGATTTTCTATGTTGATAATAATGATTATTTTTAATGACCTCCCTCCAAATATTACTTCTTTATAAACAAACTAAATAGCAAAAAGAAAAGTTTATAATAGGTTAATATATGAATATTCTATTGATTTAGGGAGATTTAAGTCATGGTGTCGCTCATAATAATATATTTAAAAAGTAACAAAAATAAAAATTCGGTTATTTGATATATTGCTTTAGTGAAGTTTACTATGGACGAAGAAAAAGAGAGAGGATTCCTTTATTTTAATTTGTTAAAATTATTATTTCCTTACTCTTGATAAATCAAAGAATTTTCTCACAATTAAAGGTATATTCATTGACTATTTTTTAACAGTTTCATTTAACATTTTTATTTTAAAGTTGAAAGAAAAGTCGTTTTCAGATAATTAATTTTAATAAAATTAATGATGAGAACTGAAAAGAGAAACACAAATGAAACATAGAAGTTTAGAATCCATATTCTCACTATTAATATTACAATCATGTCTACTAATCAATATCTTCTCTACATAAATCGCCAATAACTTAATACTACATAATTATATAGCACCATGCCCTACTCTATTTTAATCCTTATTCCCTGTATGTTTTAAGTATTACAGAGTTTATCGAATTGCCTTAGCTCAACTTCACATTACTGGCACGTTCAACATTGTAAATGGACGGAAAACATTTTTTGCCATCGAAAAAAAAATTCATACATAAAATATATCTGTATACTATTGCATATTATTATATTCTCAATTTCAAGTGACTCTAAAAGAAAATAACCAACTCTTTGTATATTAAATGCCAAATAATATCTGCAAAACACAGTATAATCAACATTTTTCTACTATCACTTAATGTTTGAAAATATCCATTACCCGGGTTGTTAATTTTAAATTTAATACCAAATGGCATTTCCGAATCCGAATTGAAAAAAAATAAAATAAAAAAAGCTATGGGAAACAAATACGACTCTTAAATATATATATATATCTGTCACTCTCCCAGTTGGAAGGGGAAAACGCACAAATTAAATTGCAATAAATTGCTAAGTGTAATGAACAAAGCAGAAGAAATTGACAAAAAAAAGGAAAAAGAAGTTCTTCAAGAGAAGGAAAATGGAAAAACTATAGATAGTCTGGATTCTTTAAAAAGGTCAAGAGATGATAATGATGAAGGCAAAGAAAAAGAAAAGTTGAACAAGACTAATGATACAAATAGTTCAAAGAATGATTCGAAAAGGATAAAAATGGATCAAGAAACGAATAAGGCAAATGTTGAAAGCACAGACGCAAAACAGGAAAAGTCAAAATTTGTATTTGGCTCAACAACCTCTTTCGGTGCTGGCTTTGGCGTTAGTACATCTATGAAAAAAGATGATTCCACTATTGGATCAAGCAAACCTTTTTCATTTGGATCTGGCTTATCATTTGGTAGTGGGTTTGGTGTATTGAAGAAACCTGAGACAAATGAAAAGGTGGAGGAAAAACAAACGAGTCCCGAAAAAATAAACGAAGAACAAACTTCTAAACCTGATAAGGATCCATCAACCACTCCAAAGGGAGAATTCTCAATTGAACTACCTACAGAAAAGAAAGAAGATACACTCAAAGAAAAGGAAAATACCATAAAATTAACTAAAAAAGATATAAAATCTGGCGAAGAATCAGAAGCATGTGTGTTCCAAGTGAATGCTAAGTTATATCAGTTATCAGATCTTAAAAACGGTTGGAAGGAAAGAGGTGCAGGAAATGTGAAAATAAATAAAGATTCCACTACAAAGAAATCACGTATCGTTATGAGATCTCGAGGCATTTTAAAAGTGATTCTTAATTTACCATTAATAAAGGGGTTTTCGATTAAAAAAGGATTCCATGGCTCATTAAATGGCGAGAAGTTTGTGAGAATAATCGCTGTTGATGATCACAATAAACCTGTACAATACGCATTAAGAACTGGTAAGGAAGAAACTGCATCTGAATTATATGATAAAATTATCGAATTAATACCTAAATAGGTTACTTGTTCTATTCAATAAATACTTAACTTTACTTTAGAAGGTCATTATTCTAGTTTAACGAACGCAACACTGCAAATCGTACTCCCCTTGGCACCACCAAATTCGAATACGGGATACTTAATCGTTTCCCAACACTTCAATTTTTCAGTCTCAATGATCTTAATTAATTCTTCTTCGGTAAAATTACAAGATGTAATCAAAAATACACAATCCTTTTCCAATAATCGTTCAATAATTCTACCATAAATATCAACAACAGTTTTTCCATCATCAAACTTAATACCACTCAATGCAATTGCATCTAAGGTTCCCTTATCAAGAACTATGTCGAACTTGCCCGGATTCCAATCCGATTGAAATATATCCGCTTGTTTAAAACTTATATTCCCCTCGAGACCCTTCGTCTTAGAAATATCGGTTGCAAATTGCACACTTTGTTCAGAATAATCAACACCTAACATTTGTCCATTGAAATTATTTTCACTTAGTTCAAACAATAAATGTCCATTTCCCGTCCCAAGGTCTAGTATTGATGCATCCAATTCAATCTTATATGTACCAGTATTATCTTCTAAAAAATCAATCATTTTTTGTTCGGCATCATTGTCATTAAACCAACATTCACCAGTGTCTTCAGAATTTTCTGCAAAATTTCTTCTTTCTAAAGAATAAAAATCATCCCAGTACTGTTTAGTACCTAATTTGGAAATATTTAGCTTAGTTGTATCTTCCATTTCCCTTCCAACTTTTATCTGTCAACTTGGACAGCCTTCTAAATTAGTTTCAAATATTTTGTTTACTCATCGATTTTTTTTTCGACCTTTTTTACTTGGAGATTAAAAAGGAGAAAACCGAAAAAGAACAAACAGCAGAATCTCGTTGAGCTACTACTCAAAGAATATATTTACACAGAGCTGAAACAAGAACTGGTACCAACCATTTGTGACTATAATTACAAGCATAAACGTAAAAATGGCAGTGATAAATTTTCTCCCTCAAATGCAAGATGCATACGATCCATTATATCCAGAGCAATTAGAAACTCTTCATCAACAAGTCGTACAAGAAGGAGGAGAGTTGGCATCTACTCAATCTACATTTAACTATGCCTGGGGATTGATTAAGTCAAGAGATAAAAATGATCAAAGACTGGGGATCAAGTTGTTGACCGATATATACAAGGAGGAACCATCAAGAAGACGAGAATGTCTATATTACTTGACAATCGGATGTTATAAATCGGGTGAATATACAATGGCTAAAAGGTATGTTGATAAGTTGTTTGAACATGAGCCCAATAATAAGCAAGTACAAACTCTGAAAAGAATGGTGGAAGATAAGATTCAAAAGGAAACTATTAAAGGTGTAGTTATTGCTACTGGTGTCATTACTGCGGTAGCTACAATTGCTGGATTTGTCTTCAGAAAAAAGAAATGATTTATATAAATATATTTCTTTAGCTCATTATTCTTCATAAATTTAACATTCCCTTATCTTCATACTTTATTTTCTGGGCATTGATTTTAAAGTACCATCTCCACTACGATATAAAATTCCAAATATATTATAATAATAATAAAGTCTACCTTTAGAGTATTGGAGAAGAATGTTATCTATACTAACTGATAAACGACCAATCATCTTGCTAAAAATGCTTTGATAAATGAAAAAAGACCTGCTCGATTCTTCAAGAAAAAAAAATGTCAGCCATCAAGCATACATATTATTTTCGAACATCCTCATTATTTCCAAAACAGGAAAAGCATACCATCCGTTGCTAATACTTCAGGTGGCAAAGCTCAGCTTACACACTCACTTTCACCGTTCACGCCAAACTTTTGCAAAATTTTTCACCATGGCAACGTGTTTGGTCGCCTTAACAACCACATATATCTGTGCGGCCATTTCTTTGGACAACACCCATTTTCTTTGTTTTGTTTTTGTTGACGCGTTTCATTCTCTGAATTCTGAAGTTGTTCATAATCTTCTTAGAAGGAAAGTCATGTGGTGTGAGATTGCTAGGCAACCATAAGTTTCATTGCCAGATGCAACGCGTAAATATACCTCATTTGGGAGATGGTTATTACTATAACTGACGCGTTTCCTTTGTTTACATTTCAATTTCATAGAATAAATTGAAACACAAGAAAAAACATATATAAAGGTACATCTTTTCTCTTTATTTGGCAGATGTAACTCCTTTCTCTTCTTCCTATTTTAATTCCCATTTTCCTTACATATAGGCAACAACTACATCACTTCACACATATACAAAAAATGTTTGTTATTAAAAGAGACGGCCGTAAAGAACCAGTTCAATTCGATAAAATCACTGCTCGTATTACAAGATTATCATATGGTCTAGATCCTGCCCGTATCGATGCCGTCAAGGTTACACAACGTATTATTAATGGTGTGTACTCAGGTGTCACCACCGTGGAATTAGATAACTTAGCTGCGGAAACTTGTGCTTATATGACTACTATTCACCCAGACTACGGTACTTTGGCTGCTAGATTGGCTATTTCGAACTTACACAAGCAAACCACAAAACAATTTTCTCAAGTTATCTCAGACTTACATAACTATGTTAATCCAGCCAATGGCGTCCATTCACCAATGATTTCAAAAAGAGTTTATGATATCGTCATGACAAATAAGGATCTTTTAAATTCTACCATAGTCTATGATAGAGATTTCTCATTTAATTATTTCGGTTTCAAAACATTAGAACGTTCTTATTTACTAAAACTAGATGGTAGAGTTGCTGAACGTCCTCAACATTTAATCATGAGAGTCGCTCTAGGTATCCATTTAGATGACCTTGACTCAGTCATCCAAACTTATAACTTGATGTCATTAAGATATTTCACTCACGCTTCTCCAACCTTATTTAATGCTGGTACTCCAAAGCCTCAAATGTCTTCATGTTTTCTAATTGCTATGAAGGAAGATTCAATTGATGGTATCTTTGAAACATTGAAAGAATGTGCAATGATTTCAAAGACTGCTGGTGGTATCGGTTTACATATTCATAATATTCGTTCTACTGGTTCATATATAGCAGGTACCAATGGTACTTCTAATGGTTTAATTCCAATGGTTCGTGTTTTTAACAACACTGCTCGTTATGTTGACCAAGGTGGTAATAAGAGACCTGGGGCTTTTGCCTTATATCTGGAACCATGGCATGCTGATATCTTTGACTTCATCGAAATTAGAAAAAATCATGGTAAAGAAGAAATTCGTGCAAGAGATTTATTTCCTGCCTTATGGATACCAGATTTGTTCATGAAGCGTGTAGAAGAAAATGGTCAATGGACTTTGTTTTCACCAAGTATTGCTCCTGGATTATCTGATGTCTATGGTGATGAATTTGAAGAATTATACACTCGTTATGAAAAAGAAGGTAGAGGTAAGACAATCAAGGCCCAAAAACTATGGTATGCAATTTTGGAAGCTCAGACTGAAACTGGTACTCCATTCGTTGTATATAAGGATGCATGTAACAAAAAAACTAATCAAAGTAATTTGGGTGTTATCAAATCCTCCAATTTATGCTGTGAAATCGTTGAATATTCCGCTCCTGATGAAACTGCCGTTTGTAATTTAGCCTCTGTTGCTTTACCAGCATTTATTGAAACCTCTGAAGATGGTACCACCTCAACTTACAACTTTGAGAAATTACATGAAATTACTAAGGTCGTAACATTCAACTTGAACAGAGTCATTGATAACAATTATTATCCAGTTCCTGAGGCTAAGAAATCCAATGTTAGACACAGACCAATCGCGCTTGGTGTCCAAGGTCTAGCTGATACCTACATGCTATTACGTTTGCCTTTTGAATCTGAAGAAGCTACTATTCTAAATAAGCAAATTTTTGAAACAATGTATCATGCATCTTTGGAAGCTTCTTGCGAATTGGCTCAAAAGGAAGGTACTTATGAAACTTGGGAAGGTTGTCCTGCATCAAAGGGCATACTGCAAATGGATATGTGGGATGCCGAACCATTCGGTATGTGGGATTGGGAAGTTTTAAGAAATGATATTGTTAAGCATGGGTTGAGAAATTCTCTAACAATGGCTCCAATGCCAACTGCTTCTACTTCCCAAATTTTGGGTTACAATGAATGTTTTGAGCCTGTCACCTCTAACATGTATTCTCGTCGTGTTTTGTCTGGTGAATTCCAAGTGGTCAATCCTTACTTATTACGTGATTTAGTTGATTTAGGTATATGGGATGACGGTATGAAACAACATATTATTACTCAAAATGGGTCTATTCAAAATTTACCAAACGTTCCAGATGAACTTAAGAAATTATACAAAACAATTTGGGAAATTTCACAAAAGAAAATTATTGATATGGCTGCTGACCGTTCTATCTACATTGATCAATCACATTCCTTGAATCTATTCTTACGTGCACCAACTATGGGTAAGCTAACGAGTATGCATTTCTATGGTTGGAAGAAGGGGTTGAAAACCGGTATGTATTACCTAAGAACACAAGCTGCCTCAGCTGCTATTCAGTTCACTATTGACCAAAAGGTTGCTGATCAAGCTGCTGCTAACATTGCTGACTTATCCAATTTGAAACGTCCAAGTTATATCCCACAGGGTGCTAGATATTCAAGCGGCGTAAAAATAGAAAGAGAACAATCTCCAGCCCCATCTGAAGCATCTGAAGAATCTACTATTTCAAGTGGTGTTAGTTCTTTGTCAGTTTCAGAAACTCAGCCAATTGTAATAGCTCCTGATGTTTCTACAGCTTCAAAAAAAGTTTCTTTAACTACAACTAATGATATCCACAGCGAACAACCAATTGAGACCGAAATTGTGGGATGCACCAAAGATAAATACTAATGATGCCTTTCTATGATTTTCTGGTGCATCATTATTTATTTTAAACACATATAAAATTGTATATTACATATCACGATTAATAGCATGAACATTCCCTTTGTTGTTACTTAGTAATTATTTCCTTTGAAGCGATATCGACACCACTTATTATTTTAGGAGATATTCTCATAATATAAAAACGAGACTTCTCAAATGTCTCTACTATTTAGTTTTTTTTGCTTTACTCGATTACGCGTCGCTGAATATGACGTGAACTTTTTCAATACTTCTAATTCAGTATCCTACTTTAACTCTACAATGTCCTTTCTAAACAACCTAACCTTAATAACCAAAGATTACCAAGAACTAACGTTTCCTTGTTGTGAGTCCTTGTTTGCAATTTATTCCCAATGAATGCTTCCCCTGGCACCTCCTTAGAAAACAATTTAGATGAATTTTCAGAAAATATAGCACTGAATGATCTGTCAACCCCCTTCAAAGAAACGATCAACGTTGATGCAGATCAAATGGGAAGGGAAACATGGGTTTTGTTGAATGAATCCAATCCAATAAAAATGTTCTTTAAGAAGATATGGTATGGACCTGAAGAACCATCTGATGAAAAACCAAGTTTTCCGTTAAAATGGGCTTGGACCAAATTTATTGATAATTGGCCATTATCATTTCGCCAGAGATTTCCTAATAAAAATATTAGACTTACCATACTGATAATATACTGCTCTGTTTGGGCTGTTGCTCTATTTTCCTTGATACACCCTTACCTGATAGCAGCACCATATTTATATCTAAAAGATAGTGAGAAAATTCCAATTTTATCATTGAGTTGCAATTCTTATTTGAATTGGGAGGGAACAAACAATGCATGTGGGTTAAATGCAAAGAACTGTGGTCCATTCGAAGATAAGGAATATATTATTAGATGTCCTGCCCTTTGTGATAGAGGTGGCTGGACTTACTCAGCTATTGCTGTGGGTCCAAATAGAGTCAAATATAGAGGTTATATGATTGGAGGAGGTACCTTTGAGGATGGTTCTGACTCACAATCCCTTTCTCAACCTTATCGTGCTGATTCCTTTCCATGTGCTGCTTCTGTACACGCGGGAATCATATCTCCCATGTTTGGCGGTTGCGCTAAATTATCTGCTGATGGACCCCAAATGTCATACCCATCAAAGGAAGGTAAATATGGTACAGGTTTCTCTATACCATTTAATTCATTTTTTCCGGGCTCATACTCATTCAAGAAGATTCAAGAAGGTATTGCTTCTAGTTGTTATGACCCTCGTTTAATTGTTGTCTTTATTAGTATCATTTTCGGTCTACCCGTATTTTATATTTTCGATAGTCTATATGGTTATTGGATAAATACCATTGTTGCATATTGGGTCCTTGTATTGGTATTAGATCCACCGATGTTAACAGATGCACACGACCCGGCAAGTGTGTATCAATTATTTAGTATTGGGTTTCAAAGGCTACTTCCACTTTGTTTCGTTTTGTATGTGGTATGGAAATCTGCTGTGAAACGAACATTAGAAGATGGTTCTCCCCTAGCTAAGATGCTGTTATGGTATCCGATGTTTTGGCTAGGTACTATGAACAATATTACTTTTGATAGATTACCTGTAGATAGACTTACAGCTAAGGATTTGAAGGAACAAGCAGGTGCGGCTACAGCAGTTGGATCAATTGCGGCTACTATATTAATTTGTGCAATTATCCAAGCATATTCTCTTTGGAAATCGGGGAGATTCAGGAAATATTTCAAAATTTATATTTCGTTGATTTGTGGCCTAGTATTTTTGGGTTCTATACCAGGACTAAACTTAAGAATTCATCATTACATTTTGGGAACTTTGTTAGTCCCTGGATGTGCGACAAGAGGATCATCTGCATATTTGTTTCAAGGTATTTTGGTGGGGTTAATTCTATCCGGTGTTTCCCGCTGGGATTTTGCAAGTATTGTAGAGACTGATCTTGCATTACTTCGTGGTGAGGCAGGTGCACTCTTAGAACCTCCATCTTTTGTTTTTGAACAATCTGATCGTCATTCTATTTCATGGGTTTTGAACCAAAATGAAACAGAACGTGATTACACCGGTACTATTGATGGATACTCACTTCTAATTAATGATTTTGAAGCCTACGTTGGAACAAATACTACTGTAAACTTGGATACATTAAGAGTTGAGAATGCAAAACTTTCAAAGCTGATGAAGGAAGCTATTCTCCAATCGAACGGCACAATTGATTTATATTTAAGGATTGCAAGAGCATCGATAAGAACACCTGCTAAAAATCGTGGAGATTATACAAATGCGGGTATTCTAAAGTGGCCAGAAGGTGACTGGACGGCTCCTGAGCCTGGTTTATCCTAAGATATGATGGTTAAAAATGAACAAGAGTCGGAGAAAATATAATATATTAGTTGGTATGTTAAATTATAGACATGAGCAGAAATGGATTATATACATATTAAGACAATGCTATTGCAGGATATCGATTAAAAATGAAAATTTTGACAAGTTTCGTTTAACCTTAGACACTATTGACTTCTGCCTTATGAAATAGATTACCTATTACGAAAAGAAATGAAATATACGTAAATAGGTAGATCTGATTAACCATTTATTCGATCTTCAAATTATGATTAAATGTGAATAATAAATTCTTATATTGTATTCATGATCGTTGATAACATATTACTGTCTTCTTTTCTCACCTTTGTTTTTCTTAATTTCACGACTGTACACCCACACATCTAAAAAATCTTAAACCAGATAATTGATTATTGAAATTTGTTTTCGCATGGAAAGTCTTTTAAAATTTCTATAGCACGCAACGCCGAAAAATATTAGGTTTGGTAATCATGCCTTCCACCTGGTCGCAGCAAAGTATCTCACCATCGTGGGTAGGTAGATTGTAGTTTAGACATAGCAAATGCATCGTTTTATAGATAATAATTAATACAGAACATTGATTAAGTTTAAAGGAAGTTGCAAAAGCTAAGGAACCAACAGAGGATAAATAGAAAATGGTATGTTAACCAACCATTAATTAGAAAGGACGAGATGACATTGGCACATCGATCATTGAACAATTTCTTGAAAGAACGAAGTGGAGTAAATTATGATATAAACATTTGGATCAGAACGTGTGTGTGAGATCTTGAGGTCGATGAGATTAATAAAAAAAATGTTTTGAAGGATATAATTTTCAAATTCTGGGAACAAGAGAATGATTACTTTTTGAAAATATCTATTGCGATATAGTTAATTTATGAATTATCCTAACCAGGTATTCTGTTTAAAAAATTTCAAAAATAGTGAGATAAATTAACTGAAAGGGATATTTTCATGTATCTGATAAACCATACAAGATTAAGAAAAAATGCTCGACATTCTACAGTACAAATTTCATTTTTATTCTGCATTATAATGAATTCCGTTGTCTGTCATAAACACATGAAAACTATTACTAACATTATAATCTTTATTGGATTTATCTTTTTTGTAGTCTGACGCTGTCACCATCCGTACCAGAAAGGTTATTACCAACCCATTGTTGGCTAGAAAGCAATTCGTCGTTGACGTTTTGCATCCAAACAGAGCAAATGTCTCCAAGGATGAGTTACGTGAAAAGATAGCTGAAATTTACAAGGCTGAAAAAGATGCCGTTTCTGTTTTTGGTTTCAGAACTCAATTCGGTGGTGCTAAATCTACCGGTTTCGGTTTAGTCTACAATTCTATTGCTGATGCCAAGAAATTTGAACCAAATTACAGATTAGTCAGATACGGTCTAGCTGAAAAGGTTGAAAAGGCTTCTAGACAACAAAGAAAGCAAAAGAAGAACAGAGACAAGAAGGTCTTTGGTACTGGTAAGAGAAGAGCTAAGAAGGTAGCTCGTCGTAACGCTGATTAAGGAAAGTCTAAAGGATTTCTTTATTCTATTATATATCTTTTAAAAAAATATCATCCATAATTACAGTAAAAAAAGACTAACAATTCATAATATTCTGTCTACATCGATTCAATTAAAAAGCAAAAGAATTTCTTTTGTATCGTGGGAGCTGTACAATATTACATACATATACATTGGTAAGTGTCCATCATACTATTTGGATTGCTTCAAGTAAACTGTATTTTGTCATACGATGTGTAAGCGCTCCTGTGTAAATCTGATATTTCTTTTAACATCTACGTAGCAGAATTCTGGAAAAGAATAGGAAACCTACATTTAATGTGATGTTACCCGCTAGCTAATAATACAATTAATAATGGCGACGACAGTTTCGTCGTCAAAGAAAGAGATTTTCCATATAAATGAACATTGTTATGAATTGAAGGAGTATTAGAAGTTTAAAGAACTAAGTTTAGAAGTTAAAAAAAGAAGAAGAAGATGTTTGAAGTTATAAAAAAGAAAGCAATATTAATTTACTTATTCTATTTACCACTTTACCAACTGTTGAAAATTTATCACCATTAACCAATTACCACATTGTTTAGTTCAATCGCCTTTCCAGATTAAGCTTTATAGAATATCTTTCCTGTCTAAATAACATAATATACCTACCAGTTTCTAATAATACCAAAAGAAGAGCGGTTTTAACGTATCAAACAACATTATAGTAGAATGAATACACTAAAAACTTCACACAATAAAATTCAAAAAAACAATGGACGCGACCGGAATCGAACCGATGACCTCTTCCTTGCAAGGGAAGCGCGCTACCAACTGCGCCACGTGCCCAATTTTGGGTAAAAAAATCATTTCTAATACTAATTGCTCACCCTTTAGTCCAAAGCTGAATTTAGCTTATTTATTATTCAGAACCTAGTTTTGTTCTTCTATCTAATATATAAAATTATCAGAATTACTTTGGAGAAATAGATATTTCTAACACATCAGAAATATCTGTCCTTGATGTACGTTTGCGCTATTGCTTAATTCTTTCGATAATTCGTCTTTTTAGAAGATCTGTTCTAAAGTAGTAATTGAGAACCATAATGGAACGTTTCAGACTGAAACTTGAGGAACAAACGAAATATGCTTATTGTCACCCGATCTCGATATCAATTAATACTATTCTAGTTATAACAAGATAACAATCGTACAAATCGGAAAGGACAAGAGGTGCCATTCTTCTATTTTGTAACAATTATAGCTGTGCCAAGATAATAATAATTGTTTCAATACCTGGACAACCCTTCATTCTTCTATTATTTTTGACATCAATGTTTCATCCAAATATTCTTTCTTTTTTCACCCAAATAATGGATGATCTTCGCCTCGACTTTATTTTTAGCTAATATGCAGATGATACCATTGCATTTCAGTGTGAATTACAAACTCCACCTGTCATTCTCTTCTAGCATTAAGCTAAAATGAATCGAACTTTATATTTTTGATTCGATATACACAGAGAGCTTGTTGTTCGTCTAGAATGCAGATTTTATTAGTGCTGGGGCGAGGAAAAACTCCAACTTATAACGGTCCCGCAATTGAGGAACTGTAATATACACCACGTACCAATGGTAGCATAACAACACCTCTAGGAATAGTAGATTATTTTGTTGAGAAAAGATCAAACATGTTTGGAATAATTGGCCGTGCAGCTGCCAGGAATGTTATGGCATCAACCAGAACCCCAACATTTACACAAACTCTAAAGAGAGTAACAATAAATTCCGCCATAACGAGGACTTTTATATCGTCCAGATTATTATTTAATCAGCAATCTCAAAATGTCAGTGAAGTTCTTAAATCTGAGTTAAAAACTGAGTTAGAAGGATTGACTGATTCTGTAAGTGATCCTTTTAAAGAATTTTTGGATAAGTTTGGGTTTTCTGTGGTCACTACCCCTGGTAAGAATGAAGCCCAAATTATAAGAAAGACAAATGACGGGGAAACTGTACGTGTTTCTTTTGATGTTGCTCAGGTGGCTAATCTACCATATGATTCTTCAATGGTTGACAATTTGAACGCAGAAGCTAATGAAAATACAATTGAGGAACAACCACAGGAGAATGATGATTTTGATTCATTAGCCGATAATTTTGCTAATGTTAATGTTGTTGTGAGTAAGGAAGGAGATAAATCTGCATTATCTTTTGAATTATTAATGAACTTACAAGAAGGGTCATTTTATGTTGATAGTGTCACCCCATTTAATTCTGTTGATGAAGCTGTGAACGAAACTGCAAATGCAGAATTGAACAGAGAATTGGTTTATCACGGACCCCCATTCTCTAATTTAGACGAAGAATTGCAAGAATCATTGGAAGTGTACTTGGAGAGTAGAGGTATAAATGAAGAATTGGCATCTTTTATTGGAGCTTATTCCGAATTTAAAGAAAATAACGAGTATATTAATTGGCTAGAAAAAATGAATCAATTTTTCAAGAATTAAATGATGTATAATATCACTCTCCAATTACATTTGTAAATAATATATTAATGTCTATTGTGATATCTTATGAAAAAAATCTGTAAATAAAACAAACCAACGAAAATATTATTGAAATTTTATAAATTTTTTTAGGGCGAGGCAGTTTTGGGATTTTCAATTCTAGAGTGACGTTATAATCTGATAAAAAATTAAGGCTAAGATATGTGACCAACACAAAGCCGGGCATGTAAATTATTGCAAAGGTATTAGCAATTATTAAATTGCAGAATTTTGATTGATTATGCTGAACCGTTTTCATGGAGTGAACAAAATAGAGCGTATTCATCATCTGATCACTATAAATTATAAAAGCCAAGCAAAACAAAGAGAATGGGCAATTGAAGCTATTCAGTATCTTCAATCCATAGGATTTACAAATTCACCTTATTGGAAACAATTTTCTCAAACAAGTAGGTTGGATACTGAAAATTGCGTGGAGGTAAAAAGATCATCAATGAATGATCAAGAACTTTTTTTACAGAAAGTGATTGCCCATGAATTTACCGAGGCCTTATTTATGCTTGAGAGTAAACCTGTAAGGAAAGATCAGCTTTATCAAAATGAACAGAAGGTCATGCAACTCTTATTACGATCTAAAGATTATAGAAACGCTGAAGAATTGGAATATAGAATACGAGGACGCTGTCCTGACCTCCATACTGATCTGCCGAAACAAGAATTAAATGCATATAGAAGGATTCGTCTATTAGGCTGTGTATGCCTTTTTATGAAGGGAAAGTATTTTGAATGTGTTCAAATATTTTTCAAGTATTTTAACAATGATTTAGGAATTGTCGAAGTTTTAACAGAAGAGCAAGATGATCCATTTATTCTTAATGAAGAAATTCTACTGATGGTCACCATTTCTACTTTAGTTTCCCTTCCATTAGACAACTATGACGGGTTTATTTATCTTGATAATATGTCATATTTCTTTGATATAAGTCCATTATTACTAAAATGTTTAACGTTACTAACCAGAACAAGCTTTCAAAGCTTTTTTGAACTTTGGCATAATGATATAAATTCAAAATGCTTAGAGAGCCCATTTTTATATCATGGTTGGTTTGAAGCGAAGTCAATGATGAGAACCAAAATATATTTTTTTTATTTGAGAATTTCGAATAAAGTAGAAATTAGTTATCTTTCGAATGTGTTGGGAATTCAAGAAGAATTAGTGAGAGAAGAAACTATGAAGCTGATATCCTCTTCAAGATTAAACTTTGAAATACAAGGAAATGTAATTTTTTATAAAGCTAGACATGCGTTGGCGGACGCTGTTGAGACTTTGATAAATAATAAGAAAGTGATCGATAACTCACTGGAACTAGAAAAGTTAAAGAATCAAACATTAAAGGACGAAGTACAAAACATAATAAGAAAACAAAGAGAGACTGGAGAATTTTCAAACTCAGCATCCGTCCAAACAAGGGAAGAAATGGACTTTGAGGAGCTAACAAAGTTTAGTGATACAGAAAGTGTTTCATTTGAATGCTAGAACAGTTCATAATAAAATTAAAATATTTGATGGCTAGCTAAGTAGTAAATTAGTTTTAACGGTAAATATTCTTATTTTATGAAATACTTTTTAGTGTTTTCTTGGATACACTAATCTTCCTAATTTTTTTTGGGGTCTCTGGAATATCGTTATTTGCAGAAACATCAACTGTGTCTTTAACAACTGAGCTTTCATCTTGTAAGTATTGTTTTAAATCAATATGTTTACGCTTTTGCCCAATGACTATCGGATCTTGGGTGGGCGTGCAATTAATATTCAAGGCTTGAATATCGCATTCAGAAGGCAAATACTGTTGGTATTGCTTTCTCAGCACTCTAATCTCGTCTAACCATTTTTCAATCTGTTTTCTACTCTCTGGAACAGTTTCTGTGTAGCATAGATGTGCATTTGGTGTAGTGTACCTAAAATACCAAATATGTCTTTTATCAAACATTTCTGTCCTTGCATAAGGAATGATCAAATCCTTGTCATCGACTAATACTGAACTTGCAGAAGCTCTTTGGGATGATGATGTTTCATTATCTTTAGAAAGAGATAGTATACCATCTTGGAAAAGTACCGTAATCGCAAAATTAATATTTTCAGAGTAAGATTCTGGTTCATCGATTACTTGTCTTTTGAAAAGTTCTACTGAAGAAGGGAAGGAACGCTTTCGAACAAGCGATCTATAGCATTTTCTTAGAATCATCAAATCTTTAAAAGTAGATGTTGTTGTTTCCAAATCCGTACCAAAACAACATGTCATACAATTTTTTATTTTTGGATGCCTATCATTACCATAGCATGTACCATGAACTATTCTTCCGCAGATTTTACAAATCTTGGTTAACGAAAGAGCTTTAGAGCATGTAAACCCACAATCGCATGGAATCGAGTTGGTGCAATTAGTTATTTTACTGACAGCTTGTGTTGCCTGAATGCTTGGTTGTGAGGAATGTAGCATATCAGATAAAATATTAGCTATCTGCGAGTTTTTCTTAAGTGAAGGTGGCGATGAGGTTGATAAATTACCATCTGTCACAAAATCAAATGGATCAATACATTGAAAAGCTTCCATTCCATTATCAATAGAATTTAATTCAGGTGCAGAGAGAACTTTCAAATCAACAGCATGAAACTTCGTATCAACTTTGCCAACTGAGAATGCTTCTTTATCACAAGAAGCTGGGATTTTTAAAGTTGATCTCTTGTCAAATGACGCATCTCTGAAAAGATACGGTTGATAATTCAAATCAGCTGAGTCGTTAAACATTAATCTCATTGAAAGGTATTTCTTTTGAGGCAAAGGATCCAAAGATTGTGTAATAATGATGAACCTACGCATTAACTGCTGTACCATTTTTCTTGAATCCAATAACGAAATTGTATCATTTTGATCGTTTATTTTCAAATTCACATTGTTGCAATTATCGTATTCAAAAGAAAAGAGATAATTTTCTATTAAGTCTGTAGGATTGTTCTCATCTAAGAATATTCCTAAACTTAAGGCTTGCAAATACTTCAACTTGATGCATTGGAAAACACCTTTTTCTAGCCAATCCAAAAGAATATCAGCTTCTTTTGACTTACCCCTAACCAAAGTTTTTATCTTAATCGAATTTGCCTGAGAAACATTTTCCTTACAATAGCTTTTTTGTACTTTTTCAGGGACAAACCTTTGATCAACAAAATTATCATCTGGAAATAATCCTCTTAAGAATGCAAAACAACCAAATGACATTGTAAGCATTGTTTGAATTAGTTTTTGAGATTGTTCGGTGGTCAGTACCGTTTTTGTCTTCGTGGTGGGCTTCACCAGAGTTAATTGGGCAGTAGACATATTTTTTACAGTTCCCACCCTTTTACAATCTTGGAATCAACCTGTAATTTCTCGAAACTATAGTTTTTAAAAGGGGGATATCGTTATTTGCCACCGAGATATAGATAAATAAACAAATAAATAAAGAAATAAATAAATAAATAAATAAATTCAAATAGCCGCCCAAGTGTTCAAAAGGAGGGTAATGATATAATAAAATCCGGACACAGTCCCCTAAAAATCAATAAAAAGTGCACGTGACTGATTTTCTCTTTTATTTGGAGAGACGCCTTTACGCGATGTATGGCACTAGTCCCATCTAGTACGATGCATGGTAATTAAATGTGTAATTTCTTATCGTTTTCCTAATCTGCTCCTGTATTTTTTTTCTTGTTTGAATCATTCATTTGTTCACTTTCTAAATAATAGTTTAGAAAATTTTCAATCTTTTATTTTGAACATGAAATATTTAAAGGAAATTAGAATAGATTAAAATCTTAAATAAGCCTCTCCATTTAGAACTCTATTTCAACAACAAATTTACTAAGATAGACGTCGTCTATATCTAAGAAACAAGGTAAAAGATAGGCTAGGTTCATTCATTTTTTTTCTGCTGAAGACCTAAACATGATAGAACCAACCCCATCATTGATTTCAAAAGAAATCTCTTCCACTGCATCACAATATAACCTGTCTCATAGTAATATAACCCCAGAGAGTCTACCAGAAAAACAGTTCTTTGAAATAGATAAGGCAGATTTTGATGGATCTAGACCGATTTCTAGAGGTTCCATTAATTCCGGTGTCTCTACTATAGCAAGAAAAGATGGTGTCTACGGTAAAAGAGTAAACCGTAATGGAATTCCGCAATATTCTTTAAATCTGTTGAATAATATGGCTCACAATCAGTATAAGAAGTTACAAGAGTCGTATTCGGGTACTTCGTTATCTATTTATAATAATAATATTAGATCTGACTCAAATGTAAATTCAAAATCACAATCAAGATCCCAGGTATCATATCCAGATTCACCACATTATCCGCCAATGTCTCTGAGAGAAAAGATGAAACTTCTAAATAACGATGATTCTCATTTTATCAGAACATCTCATTCCGCTGAATCTCTTTATGAGTCCTTAATGTATGAATCAAACTGCCCTAGCAGTTCATCAATTACAGAGTTATTCATACGACCAGTGAAAGAAAGCACATATGCAAATAGATGTATAGATGTAAATGAACCTAGCGTTGATCATCCATGTACTGTACAAGTAATGGAAGACGATTATAATAATATAGATGAAAATCTACTAACTTCTGAACTTCAAATTGATCATTTTACAACTGATACACCCCATAATGATACATATCTTAATGACATCGATAGTACCGCAAGCACAATGGGTGATGACATTTCATACCTAAATACAATGAGAAATTTTCAAACTCCAATCCCCTATCTTGAAAAGCACTTTGAGTAGGTGAAGAAGAAACGGGAGCAACGAGGAATTTTCAACGTAAATATGTTTAAGAAGTATCCGATATATAAATATGGGAATAAATTTAAAGCGAATTAGTGTACCTTGGAGCCATTTTTTTAAATAGTTTTGTGAATTATCAACATTATTATATTCTTGTTTTTCAATTGTCCTGTTATAACTTTACATCATGTTCATTTTTTTACTTATAATTACGTAGAAAGCAACACGTGTCTTTTTCATTCACTTCCTTTAATTGTTTTAACTTAATATTTTTTGACGCTAATCTTTGTGGATTGGCGCTTATCATCAAAAGTTCATCAATAAATAAAACAAAATTAATATTCAACGCCACCTTAGAATTCATTAAAAAAAGTACTTGAAAAAGGTAACTACACTTTACTAGGATACATGTTGGAGATCAATTCTACATTCAAGACAACATTGACAGAATTTTGCGGTATTTACTAAACCTCTTTACACCCTTTCAGTTCTTATTTGCGTCCGAAAGTGGCACTAAACTAACATTAATTCAAATTGTCGTTGTTGATTAAGAAACTGCTAATTGGCTTTCTTCACAATTATATAACTCCAAGTCATTGGAAGTCAAAGATTTGACTCCTTTAAACAATAAAATTGAAGCATTATGTCCTATTGCAGAAAGATATGAGCGATCATTTAGAGATAGTAATGTCGTTGTTGAAGAGGAATTAGTATTGAAATTGGAAAATAGCGCTTCAAATTTATGGAATTCTTCAACAATTTCAACTAGGGTCGAGCATGATCTGAACAAAAAGGAACTATTTTGCAAGTGTAAACTGTTCGCTTCTATATTGTTTAGTGTTTACGATAGTTTGCAATCAGTGGAATCCACGGTGGTAACTAATAGTACCACTTTGCGAACCTTTAAATGTTTGGTCAACACTTTCAAATGTGCATCAGATTATGAATTTAAAACATTAAATGAAAAGATACAGGATTTAGGTGAAAAATATCTTCGTTTTTTAAATTACGATTTGAGTAGTGAAACTGAAGAAGTACTTGAGTTCAAAAGATTAAAATTTCAATACTTGTTATTGAATTTTCAAATGACGATTAAAGATGATGATTTAGAAACTGCTAAAATATATGAATCAAAATTGAATTTCAATGAAAATGAAACACAAAGTTTTATGGACGTAAATTCTTACCTGGAACTTTCAAGAATCATATACAATTCCATGATTGAATTGAAGAAGCGTGATGCAAGGGAAACTAGTACCAAAAAGCATCAAAAAGAAATTGTTTATTTCTTAAAATTGGCATTAATTCACTTGAATTTACCAATTAAAGAATTAAAAAGTCATACTGATTATGCAAGCCTCAGATACTCTATCTTATTATTTCTAACAAATTGTCTTATCGAAGAGTCTACTGACACTTCTGAATTGCAATCAGAAGTAGAAAACTATTTAGAATTATTACAAAATGAATACCCCAGAAAGATTGAAGTATTTCTTTTATCGATACGGTTTTGCAAGCATAGAGAGATAACAGGCAAAGCAGAAGTAATAGAGGAAATACTAATGAGAATGATTATGTCAGTGAATATAATTGAAAATTTTGATATCATACTGGGATGTCTAAAAGAATTCTCAGACACCAGCACTACCTTGGCTGTTGTTTGCTTAGACTATATTTTTTGTAACAAGTTGGATCCGAAGACTGAACAAAAATATATGGAGAAAATAATAGTATTAAGATTCTTTTTGGTTACACAATCAAAGATGCTAAGTATTAGTGAAATTGTTTCTAACTTAGAAGAATTTTGTGACCAAACTGAAAGGGTGATTACTGTTTCCATGTCAAAAAGCACCATTTCAAGTGTTGTGACTTTATTGTGGAATAATGGGAAAAAATTGGAAAAACAGGAAGAATATTCTAACTCTATTAAATTTTACAAGCTAGCATTAAGAAATATCATCAGTGAAGGATATCACGATCGATCTAAGATACAACGAGCACTCCAGGCTGCCTATCTTAGTATTGAAGATCTAATAAATGCCGAAAAAATATATAATGAGATGAATAAGTCAGATCAAAGTGATCCTTTGACACAATTGCTAATGCTTCGATTAAGTCTCCATAAAGGAAACAAAGCAGATGCATTAAATCATTTACGAAATATTCAACTTTCTGAAACAAAAAATTCGGTAGATGTCCTCATCTTGGGTGTTGCAGAATGTAAAAAATCGAAGGAATTAGCTATCGATGCCATAGGTTTACTCTTTGATAAGTTAAACAACGGACACGATAAGGATTCCAGGCCAATCCCTATATTATGCTTACTAAGGTATACTCTACAAATGATTTTCAAAGTGGTAGAAAATGAGGGAGTTTCCAAATTCAAAGAATATATATCTACTATAGAGCAACTTTTAGAGAAGGCATATGAGTATCTTGAAAGGGTTAAGATGCTGAATAAACTATATCTGAAAGATGAAGCTAATTTTAATATCGAAGAGAGCATATCCGTTGACGAAATTGAATGGTTTTGTTCAATGGCATACAATGCATGTGTGAAGTCCATGAATGAAAACTTAGATACCAATATTTTGCTACTATCTGAATTGGCAAAAAAGCTTGTTGAATTGATTCCTTCTGAAGAGTTCACTTTTCCAAAGATGTTTTATTATAAGTATTGGAAATATAGATGCCTTATTTTGAATGTAGTAGTACAACGTTATCTTATTCCTAAGGATGATACCATATTCAATGATCTTCAAATTAAAATATCGGAGATTATGCAAAGTATATCTAATGAATGTTTAAGCTCTGATTTTAAGGATAGTGCAACCAAAGATGATATAGAAAAACTTAATGTATGCTTTCTAGATATTTGCCAACTCGAATACGAGAATACTCTAGATACAAAAAACAGAGAGAATATTCTTGCCATCATAGACAAGGTTGAAAATTACCACAACGCAGAACTGGAACAATTGTTAGTCGATATTGCTTTAAATAAAGACGACTTTCCAAAGAGTTTATTAATTGAAATTATCCAACTTGTCCTACGAAGAAACATAGGGAATGCAAAAATAGATGATTATACAATTTGCCTCTGGGCACAAATGCTATTAGAAAATGCTGAAAGTGTAGATGTCACTCTGGAAACTCAAATATTTAAAAATATACTGAAACATCTTTCCACTGTAAACGTTGTTAACGACATGCTATGCGAAGTAAAAGAAGTAATTGAAACAATAGCAACTCTATGCTGGAATCAAGGCATTAATTATTTAATTAAAGATCAAAAACAAGACGGCAAAAATTGGTGTAAATTATCGATGGATTACTCCAGACTAGTAAATGAAGGAATGTTAGAACAGTTGACGGGATTATGGCTATCATTGACTGAATCTGCAGATCTGGATCCAGATGAAATTAATTGTTCTTAACTTTATTTTTCTGAATGGTATTTTCTAAGTATATTTTTATTTTTTCTAGTTGCGGTTCAGTATAAGATTTCTATAATTTGTTAGAGCTCGAGCAATCACACGTGCCAAAATAAGACAAAGCCGTAGTGCCACAGTTACTATTAAGCGCAAATTCAACTGGGAATTGCAGATATGAGTTAACTTTGGGTTACCTTACAGCATAAGACAGGGTGCATCATCTTGTTCAAATTACTATTTTATAAAAGTAGAGATTTACGTTTTCAAACTAAAAAATTGATAGAATGTCAAATAAATGCACCATAATATGACTGTTGTTCAAGATATAGATACTTTTCAAAAAACTTTTCAGCATGCATTCACCACATCTGATTCACATGACCTTATATCGAGTTCACCCACTGAAACATTCATGAATATTCTTCCGCCAAGATTGAGTGGTCTCAGGCAACTTACAGCACAAAATATATTGGACCCTTTTTCACCTAGTAATATGAAAATTTTGCTACTAGAAAATATAAATACTACTGCCATTGAGATATTTGAAGAACAAGGTTATCAAGTGGAATATCATAAGGGAACACTTTCGGAACCAACATTGATTGAAAAGATTAAAAATGTTCATGCTATAGGCATTGGTTCTAAAACTAAACTAAATAAGAGAATATTGAGACATGCCAAAAATTTAGTAGTAATTGGTTGTTTTTGTATTGACACTAGTCAAGTAAATTTGGAGTATGCTGCCAGAAAAGGTATTGCTGTATTCAATTCACCCTTCTCTAATTCAAGATCCGTCGCAGAATTGGTTATTGCAGAAATAATAGGCTTGGCAAGACAGATTGGTGACAAGTCCATGGAATTACATAGAGGAATATGGAATCATCACTCTTCCAGATGTTGGGAAGTAAGAGGAAAGACTCTTGGGGTCATTGGGGAAGGACATATTGGATCACAGGTAACTATCTTAGCGGAGGCTCTAGGGATGCGCGTAATATTCTATGATGTTGTGACTATTATGGCATTAGGGACTGCTAAACAGGTATCTACATTAGATGAACTACTTCGGAGATCTGATTTCATTACAATACATGTACCAGAAACGTCTGATACGAAAAATTTGTTATCTGTTGCACAATTTTCCGCGATGAAAAATGGTGTATACCTTATCAATACATCAAGAGGTGTTATCATAGATACTGCAGCTTTAGTGAATGCCTTGAAAAGCGGAAAAGTTGCTGGGGTAGCTTTAGATATATATCCCGATGAACTTGATAACAAAAATACCCTAGCATCATTCAGCGACGATGCAAATAGCTGGATATCAGAACTATCTTTACTACCTAATGTCATTTTAACGCCTCATGTTGGCGGCTGGACTGAAGAAGCACAAAGTCAGATTGGTTATGAGATGGCAGATATAGTATCAAGATATATTAGTGAAGGAACCTCAGTTGGGGCAGTCAATTTTCCAGAAGTTAAGCTCAGACCCCTTGATCTTAGTCAAGAAGGTTCCCTTCGAGTATTATACATTTACGAGAACTATCCCGGTATTTTAAGAGTGGTGAACAATATATTATCTGATTACCATATTGTGAAACAGTTTTCAGACTCTAGTAATGACATTGCATATTTAATAACAGACATTAAATCTGTCAGCCAAAGTGATATCCAAACTATTAACGATCTGCTATGTAACATACAGGCAAAGATTTCTGTGAGAATGCTATATTAGTTATCTACAATATAATAATTTTATTATAAATGGTTTGTACCTAACATATATAAATGAACGCGTTTTGATAAATGGAGGCAATAAAGGCAACTCAATATTTAAGAAATATAAGAATATAGAGAGCTACTTTTCTGCGCAAGAACTATATTTAGTAACAATATCGTCAAATCTAGCATTCATGACCTTGGAAGATACAAGGAGAGGATGATCGGGGTTTAATTGTGCCAAATTATTTTTCAAATCGTCACTTTCATTAGTATTTTTGATATAGGAAAGAGTAATTTTGGCCGCAATCCAATGTTGCTTGTATGATTTGACTATGTCAGCTTCTTTGCAATTATAAAATTCAGATTCGAGTTCATCAGAAATTTGTTCAGCTTCCTCAATATTTGATTGTTGCAAATGAGAATTCATTAATGCCAATCGAGTCTTCCAAGTAGGAAAGGTTTGAGCCATTTCTTCATAGTAATAAAAGTTATCAGTGCTAAGATCCTTGCCTGTGGAATACTTAATGTAGGATTCAGCTTCATCAATAACTAGTTCAGTATCACTTGATTGATCTTCATTAGATTCTACATATTCATCAAAGATAGTCTGGGCTAAAGATGTTTTTTCATTCAATAATGCAACTTGAACAGCAAGTAGCATCAACTCAGGAATACCCTCATCATTTACTCTGTGGAGTCCTGAAGTACAGGTAGCTAAACTTTCTTCATAATGACCTAGGATAGCTTGAGCGGTAGCTAGAATGTTTAATTCAAATAAAGTTGAGTTGTCCAAAAGAACTCGAGATTGCAATTCTGTAATGTTTTTTGATATCAAGAATTCGGCATATAAATCAAAAATTTTACCTAAATTAGAGATGCTTCCATTCTTACTGTATTTCTTCAATGCTAATTGAGATTTAGATTTATAAAACACAACTTTATCATCTTCTTGATTGGTGGCTTTCTCAGTTTCCTTTATGGTGTCCGAATATTCACCTGCATAGTAATTTTGTCTAACGATAAAGTAATTCATCATGCCTTCCTTTTCCTTTCAAGTGCTTACTTTTCTTGTAGTCTGAGTAATTTGTAAAAGTTATTTGTTCGCTTTGTTTTATGGTTTTTCAACGTATCATTTTCACTACCACAGCAGCCGGCCAGGAATTATCAAGCCTGTGGAAGGGTGCCCAAAAGAAGAACTACAAGCAATAGATTCGAAAATTGAAGCAGTGAAAAAATTTATAAATTTAAGATGCCTGAGAGCTCAAGTCAAAGAAAAAAAACATACAATCTTCTTAACACTCCTTGGTTTCAGAATGCTTATAAGTCCGCTTTAGAGTTCCATGAAAAGGATAAAGCTCTAGAAAGTAGGGATAGATTAGCATTACATCGCAAATACAAGGCAATTGCTAGAGGGCAAGTTATTTGTGGGTGGCTGGGATTTACCACCGTATTTGGGACACCATTTGCCTATCGCTATTATAATACAGGCGCAATAAGAGGTGTTAATGTACCAAGAAACTTTATTTTGGGATTAATTACAATGGTAGCTACATCGCATTTGGCAACAGACACCATTTATCGATATCAATTGAACACCCTTGATTATGTTCCATTAGGGAAGTTTAGAACAAATGACTATGATGATTTAGATAGTTCACCAGAACAGAGAGGTGGGCAAAGCAAAACTAGTGATCAAAAACAATACGAAATGATGAATCTGTTGAGAAGTGGGAGCCCTACCAAATGGTCTATGTATTTTTATACTACTTTTCATCATCCTGAAAAGAGATTACCAGATCCAAAAGTTAAGTTACAACAGATGAGGGATTTTGCTGACGGATTTTCAGGATTTGGTTTTCCAGAAATTGATCAAACAAATAGAGAAAACCCTTCTTCAGGTGAATCCGCAAGGTTGCATCTTAATCGCGAAACAAATTCAACTTTGATTGGTCAGAATCAGAATATCTCTTCCAGGGAAAATCCAGCATATCAGGATGACAAAATCATGTCAACATGGGATAACGTTCGTCAGAACAATCGTGAACTGTCATCATGGGATAAAGTAAGAAACGGCAACCTGACTGATGAACCTGATAAGAAAGCTCTAGACGATGTTCTTTCCTGTGAAGTCAGCGATGAGGAATATGCTGTAAATGATATCGATAGTTCTTCAAATATTCCTTTAAATCATCCTACTCAGTCTGAGTTCGATAAATTGTTGGATATGGAAAGGAATGGAGACTCTACCACATGACATTCTACATCCATTAAATACATCACTTTTTATTTTGTTAAACCATTATGTACATATTCTTATTTTATTAAATAATATTCATGGTTCTAAGTAAAATTTTTGAGCATTAATTAATTAGAATATGTGTATCTTCATTATACAATATTTAAAACAAATTACATTAAACTTAGTACTAGTATAACCAACTAATAAAAACTTTATTGATCGTATATTAAAGGAATCTCACACTAACGCGTTATCATTTCTCTTTTCCTCCTTCAAAGCCTTTAATTGTGTAATAACAGTATCGACAACAACGGTAGCGTTCTTACCTTGCTGTTCAATAATGTCTCTATTTCTAATGTTGACAGATTTTTCATTCATTTCTTGTTCACCAACGATGAAGATAAAGTTATACTTCAACATTTGACCATTTCTGACCTTCTTTTGTAATGTGTTACCAGTTAAATCAACATCAGCGTAGAAACCAGCATCTTGTAGCTGATCACGAATTTCTTGAGCATACTCTTGGTATTTGACACCAACTGGGACAACAAGAATTTGACGAGGGGATAACCAAAATGGCCATTTACCGGCGAAATGCTCGGTCAAGATAGCAGTCATTCTTTCGACAGAACCTAAAATAGCACGATGAATCATAACTGGTCTTTCGTAGTTTTCTTCATTTTGGCCATCCTTACTCTTAAATTCTAATTCAAATCTGCTTGGTAATTGGAAATCTAATTGGATGGTAGCACATTGATGCCATCTTCTTAAAGCGTCGGAAATCATGATATCAATCTTTGGACCGTAGAAAGCACCATCACCTGGATTGATTTCCCAGTTGCCACCCCATTTCTTTAGAGCCGAAGATAATTTACTTTCAGCAGCATCCCAGGTGGAAATTTCACCAACATATTTTTCAGGTCTAGTAGATAATTCCATCTTAAATTCAAAACCGAAAACACCATAGACAAACTTCAAGAATTCGAAAATATTTTCAATTTCTTGTTCAATTTGATCTTCTCTACAGAAAATGTGGGCATCATCTTGTTGAAATCTTCTAACACGAGTCAAACCAGATAAAGCACCAGAGAATTCGTTTCTGTGAATAACACCGAAATCGGCAACTCTCCATGGTAATTCTCTGTATGAACGTTCCCTGGATTTAAACATCAAACAATGGCCTGGACAGTTCATTGGCTTCAAACCGAAGTGTTCCTTTTCAACATCAAAGGTGAACATATTCTCTTTGTAGTTAGCCCAGTGGCCAGAAGTTTCCCACAATTTAGAGTTGAACATATTTGGAGTAATAACTTCATCGTACCCTCTCTTACGGTATTCAGTTCTTAGTAAATTTACCAATGTATTGTAAATTCTGGTACCATGAGGCAACCAGAATGCAGACCCCGGAGACATTTCATTGAACATAAATAGCTCTTGTTCCTTACCAATCTTTCGATGATCTCTTGCAGAGGCTTCAGCAAGAAACTTTAAGTGGGCGTCCATCAACTTTTTATCTGGGAAAGAAACACCGTAAACTCTTTGCAAAGAATCATTGTCTGCTTCACCTAAAAAATAACAGGAAGAATTTTTCAATAATTTAAAAGCTTTAATACGGCCGGTATGTGGAATATGTGGGCCGACACACAAATCGATCAACTTACCACAACGGTAAACAGTGGTAGCACCACCATCTGGGATCTTGGTTTGGACCAAATAAGTCTTATACTTGGAATAATGGAACATCTTCAACAAGTCTTCTTTAGACATTACTAATCTTTCAAACTTTTGTTTTTGCTTAATGACTTGCTTTGCAACACCTTCCAAATTTGGAAAATCTGCTTGAGAAACAGTTCTTTCTTCACATTCCTTTGGATCTTTCAAACTGTCTCTAACAGCAAATTCATAGAAGAAACCGTCATCAGTTGGAGGACCCAAACAGATATGGGCACCCAAGTTACATTCACAGGCTTCACCTAAAACGTGAGCAGACGAATGCCAGAAAACTTTCTTACCTTCATCGGATTCGAAGTCAAGTAATTGTAAACTGATTTGTTCATCAGCGGTTTCACCTTCGAATGGTCTGTCAAGATCCCATAACTTCCCGTTGACCTTAGCAATGCATAGTCTGTCGGGTAAAGATTTGGAAATTTCCTTGGCGATATCCATTGGAGTAGTTTCCCAGGCAGTTGCATTTTTGATGGCACCGTCCTTCAAGACAATTTTCAATGGAAAACGTTCCTTAGAAGCAACTTCAGCACTATATTCACTTTGTAGCTTTTCGAAAAGAGCAATTCTTTCTTCGATGAAGGCTGGTTCTGGTTCCAAATATAAGGATTGTTGCTTTGATTTCTTTTGAGTTTTAGCTGGTTTCTCAGCGTTATCCTTAACGGATAGGTTTTGCACTTTTTCAGCAACTTCAGCAGACATGTTGTTTCAGAAGCTAGACACTTACGTACTGTACTATAGTGTAAGAAAAGTTTATGTAAAATGATTCATTTCAAGTTATAGATTGCTTGGTAGTATCCTCGAGAAAATTTTCAGCGTTTGGTGTCAAAAGCAGAAGGAAGCGGTCGTCGGAAAAGATTCAACTCTTGGATGGAAGAGCAGGCAGTGACTCTCACAATAAGCCCATATATGAATCTAGAAAATATATCGCAATCAAGTTTATAAGTTGTATGATATTATAATCTATATATAGTTTTTTGATAGTCGATACCGTTTCCTAAACTGATAAAATTGTTATAGCCTTAGCACTTTTGAGTGATAACGTAATCGCTATATCGAAAATTTTTCAGTTGTCTGTAAGAAATAACGCGATGGATGAGGATAATAATCATGTAATTAGGAACGTATTGCAAATGTACGTTTAGCACACGTTCAGTTGTTTACTTATTGTTAAGATATCGGAAGTGTTTTAATCATATATCTAAAAACATTTTTTTAGTGATTTACTACACAAGAAGTAATGGCATCAATGTTATCAGAAGTAGAAACAGCTGATAGACTACCCATCACAAAAGATACAATACCAGCCAATTTGAAGGAGTCAGCCCCTTCTATTGAAGAGGTGGATGAAGATCCAGAAGCACTAAGAGCTTTAAGAGGGTATGGCCGTTATTTTGGTGTTCGAGATGGTGATATAAACGGTATAAATGAACTAGAACCTAAATGTAATAATTGTTCACAAAGAGGTCATTTGAAGAGAGACTGTCCGCATGTTATATGTACATATTGTGGGTCTATGGATGATCATTACTCTCAACATTGTCCTAAAGCTATTAAATGCGCAAATTGTAACGAAAATGGGCATTATAGATCACAGTGTCCTCACAAGTGGAAAAGGGTGTATTGTACTCTATGTAATAGCAAAAGGCATGCAAGAGATAGATGTCCCAGTATATGGAGAGTTTATTTGTTGAAGGATGTTGATGATAAGAATATACCAGAGCTACCCTTCGAAAAGATCTTCTGTTATAACTGCGGTGCATCTGGTCATTTTGGCGACGATTGTAATGAAAGGAGATCATCAAGGGTACCCAATGACGATGGAAGTGCTTTTTCGGGTGATAATTTACATAAAAAGTTGAAGAATGCATACTATGATAATTTGGATGAATATATCAAAGATAATGAAGAGCAGTATTACGAAGGTGGTTTCAGATATGATGATTATGAATATGATGATTCTGCATATGACAATAGACAAAGTATCAGCAACAGTAATTATGGGAAGGGCAACAGTAAATCAAAAAAACGGAAGAGAGTAGAATCACCATTTTCTGCGCAATCATATAACGATAATAGAAACCAGAAAAATAAACAGTCATCTCATTCTTTAAATTTTCCAAGATCTACGCAGCAAAACATGAGTAATTCAAGGTATGGTTCTGGAGTTCGAGATAATAATTTAAGATCTGGTAACTATAAATCGTATAACTCATTTAAACCTTTCAGAAGCGGAACTTTGAGAAGATAAGGAATTGCTTGCACATCTTTGTGATTAAAAAGTAATATTCAGAAAATATACTTGAATACCATATCGAGATATTCTATCCCTATAATGTAACTCTACCCTTAAATTAAAAAGATGACGAACCAAGTCAATTAAAACAATAGAATTCAATGTTGCATTCCTAATATCAGTTGCTCTAGACTAGGAGGTATTCTGACTTTAATATGTTTATTCGTCATAATAAACACAACTCTACATAGCGATTCCTAAAAAAGGTGATCGCAATTAGGAAGAACTGTTTACAATAAAAGATAAAAGTGACTAATACGTTTAAATACTTCGTATTGTACATATAAAGAGAGAGATTACTTGGCTTATATTTGACATTATATTCCACATAGTATACTTTCGCTTCACAGATACAGATACATATTTTTGTATATTGTTGAAACGAAGAATAATAAATTTACAAATATTTGCTGTCTCAAGGCTACTGTGAGAAGTAAGATTTTAATTGCAGAGACCACGTGACTAAAAAGATGTAATTAGGGTAAAATATATGTCATTTCGTTAGATGAAAATGACTGCTAAACCTTCATGGTAACTAAATTAAACCTGCAAAATAACCTGTGTGGTATTGATATACTATTAATTATTTTGAATTTAAGGATTGTCGGAAAATGTGTTGTTGTTGTGTTTGCACTGTTTCCGACTTTTTGTTATATATTCTAGCAATATGTTTCCCACCTGTTGCAGTGCTCCTACGATCTGGAATATGTTCGTCTGATTTTTGGTTAAATTTTGTTTTGACATGTTTGGGCTTTATGCCTGGAATGGTACATGCCTTCTATTATATTGCCATAACCAGTCCATTAAGAAGAGATCCTGGATTAGTATATTTCTACCAACAAGGTTGGGTCGATTCAGAAAGAAATACTGTAGAGCAATCAAATGAAAGTACACATTTAACCCAGGGCAATTCACGAGAAGGTGAAGAAAGAGATTATACAAGTTTTCCAAACCCTTTAATTGCTGGAACTAATAAATATTATTCCAACAATTTTTCCAACGACCTGAAGATGAGTCCATCTGGCGCTCCTCCACCTTATTCAAGTTGATGAAACTTTTCGTCAAACTAATGTAGTGTATATGACTACATACTAGTATTTATGGATAATATGTATATATGTGTGTGTCTTTCGTCTTAGATTTTCAATTTCGGAGATTATCAAATATCTCTTTAAATTTTTTGGGCGTCAGCATTATATTGATCATATTGTCCATTCCAGTACATTCTTGAAGGCTTGAGATTCAAACCAAGATTAGTAATGTTCTCAACTTCTGTCTTTTGTAAATCAAATTCGAAAATATGTTGAGCATCATGGAGTCTCTGTGGTTTGGAGGATGTAGTTACTGGAAGAATTCCACGATCAGTCACCCAACGCAATAAGATTTGAGCTTCAGTCTTCTTATACTTCTCTGCTAATTCAGAAATGTATTCATAAAAAGGTTTGGCTTCCATAGAGTCTTGCCTTCTTTGGAAGGCACCTAGAGGGCTGTAAGCTTCCAATAAGATATTGTTGTCCTGGCAAAATTTGACAATACCGGGTGTTTGATTCTGTAAAGCAGCATTGAATTCAATCTGATTGATTTGTGGCTTTACTTCAGCAATTTTCAAAATTTTTTCCAAGTCCTTAACTCTGAAATTAGAGACACCAATATTCTTAGCTTTGCCACTCTTGTATAGTTCTTCCATATGTTTCCAGGCTTCTTCTAATGTAAATCCATTATTTTCTCTAGTTACAAATGGTGAATGCAGTAAATAAAGATCAACATATTCCAAATTTAATTCTTTCAAACTCTTTGTTAACCCAACAACTGGATTTTCAGATAATTTAATTGAAGTTGAGTATTTATCAGTAATAAACAGCTCATCCCTTGCTTTATTTGATTCTTTCAACGCTTTCGAAACTTCTGGATAAGTTCGGTAAATTTCAGCGGCATCAATGTGGACCACACCTGGTAAGTTTAAAGCCACTTTAAGCTCATCAACTAAGTGTTTGTTAAAAGTTTCGGCCGTTGCTTCCTGTTTAAACCATCTTGTACCAGTACCAATTACGGCAATTGCAGGGATCGTTTTCCCGTTGTTTAATGTGAAAAATTCTTGGTGGAAAGCCATTTCTTACAGTACAGAAATAACTATTTTTGGAGGGATATGCCGTAACAATTGCTTTATCATTGTAATTGATAAGGCAGCTCCTTCCCACTAAGGGACTTTGATATTAGAAAAGTGTTAGGTCACGTGATTATTGAATACGCAGTTTACCGTCAATTCGAAAATATTAAATGACCAACAAGAGATCTCCAAAACGAAAGAACAGGTTAATGCCTAGATAACCAATTGTCGATAATTACCCGAAATTTGATCCAACCAGAAATGTCCACTTCAGTTGCACATGATGCTGCTTGTATCTTTTGTAAGATTATTAAAGGTATTTTTTTACAGTTATGAAATGCTTATCAAAGCGGAAAATATGCACAATACTAACATAAAGATATATAGGCGAAATTCCATCATTCAAATTGATTGAGACTAAGTATACATATTCTTTCTTGGACATTCAACCAACTGCAGAGGGTCATGCTTTGATCATTCCAAAGTATCATGGTGCCAGATTACATAACATCCCAGATGAATATTTAGCTGATATTTTACCAATCACCAAGAAGATTGCTAAAGTGTTAGGTTTAGAAAATGATAATGTTGATTACAATGTATTGCAAAACAATGGGAAAATTGCACATCAAGAAGTGGACCATGTCCATTTCCATTTGATTCCAAAGAGGGATGCAAAGACTGGATTAATTGTTGGATGGCCCGCACAGGAAACTGATTTCGAAAAATTGGGTAAATATCATAAAGAATTGCTTGCCAAGCTAGAAAATTCTAACTAAATTTCATTAGTTCATTAAGTATATGAGTTTATCTATGTTTCTATTTTTTAATAACAGTATTATGCTGCAGTATGGTATAATGAAGAAGTAGATAGTTTTTTTTGTGTGTGAATTGAATTCGGTTAACAGAAGTTTATGTGCATATATTTGTAGAGTTCAATGGGAGGTCTGGCATATACACGAAAATATGTAGTTCTTGCGGTTTCCTACATTGGATTAAAAAATTTTAAATGTTAAAATAGCTGATCATAATTTGTTTTGGAAATGTTCCCTGTCGTTTACAACTGCATTCTTTAATAGAACTTTCATTGACGATAAAAGTTACAGCCAAAATATATCTATTAAAGACGACTAATCTGGTGGATGCAACGTTAGAGTCGGTCGTATCATTTGAGAGCAGTAACCTAGTAACTCAGAAACCTTCTACAATATATATATATATATATAGATATATATTAACCATGTTCTTGCCTCTATATATAAACTTAATGAGTCTTCAGACATGAATATATCATCTTCATTGTATTGGTTTTGGTGGCTTCAATTAATATTTATCTGGTTTACCCGGGCGGCAAGAAAGGGCAGTATCTCGGTGGCAAAACTAAGATAATTCAGAGGTTTCCGGATATATAAAGAACCTCGAGAAACATATTCGAATAGACCCTTCAAAGTACTAGCACAAACACAATTACACAGTGTTATACAGTTTCTCCAGAATAAAATAATAAAAGATAAAAGAAATGCCTGAAGAACATAAACCGTTATTGGATGCCTCCGGTGCTGATCATCGTGATGACGATCCAACCGCCACTGCCATTCTAAGAAGAAAGAAGAAAGTAAACACTTTATTGGTCGATGATGCCACCAATGACGATAATTCTGTTATTGCTATCAACTCAACTACTATGGACACTTTAGAGTTATTCCGTGGGGATACTGTTTTAGTTAAAGGTAAGAAGAGAAAGGACACTGTTCTGATTGTTTTAATTGATGATGAATTAGAAGATGGTGCCTGTAGATTGAACCGTGTGGTGCGTAACAATTTACGTATTAGATTAGGTGATTTAGTCACTATCCACCCATGCCCTGATATTAAGTATGCTTCCAGAATTTCTGTTTTACCAATCGCTGATACCATTGAAGGTCTAACTGGTAATCTATTCGATGTTTTCTTGAAGCCATATTTTGTTGAAGCTTACAGACCGGTTAGGAAGGGTGACCATTTCATAGTTAGAGGAGGTATGAGACAAGTGGAATTTAAAGTAGTTGACGTGGAACCTGAAGAGTATGCTGTTGTTGCTCAAGACACTGTTATTCACTGGGAAGGTGAACCAATTAATAGGGAAGATGAAGAAAACAATATCAATGAGGTTGGTTATGATGATATTGGTGGTTGTCGTAAACAAATGGCTCAGATTAGAGAAATGGTTGAATTACCATTGAGACATCCTCAATTATTTAAAGCCATTGGTATTAAACCACCAAGAGGTGTCTTGATGTATGGTCCTCCGGGTACAGGTAAGACTTTAATGGCGAGGGCAGTAGCTAATGAGACTGGTGCCTTTTTCTTTTTAATTAATGGTCCTGAGGTAATGTCTAAGATGGCAGGTGAATCAGAATCCAATTTGAGAAAGGCCTTTGAAGAGGCTGAAAAGAATGCCCCAGCAATTATCTTCATCGATGAAATCGATTCCATTGCTCCAAAGAGAGATAAGACTAATGGTGAAGTGGAAAGAAGAGTTGTTTCTCAATTATTGACTTTGATGGATGGTATGAAGTCTAGATCTAATGTCGTTGTCATTGCAGCCACTAATAGACCAAACTCTATTGATCCTGCCTTAAGAAGATTTGGTAGATTTGACAGAGAAGTTGATATTGGGATTCCAGATGCTACTGGTAGGTTAGAAGTGCTACGTATTCACACCAAAAATATGAAATTGGCTGACGATGTCGATTTAGAATATATTGCCTCCGAAACTCATGGTTATGTTGGTGCTGATATTGCCTCGTTATGTTCTGAAGCTGCTATGCAGCAAATTCGTGAAAAGATGGATCTAATAGATTTAGATGAGGAAGAAATTGATGCTGAGGTGTTAGATTCATTAGGTGTTACCATGGATAACTTCAGATTCGCTTTGGGTAACTCTAATCCATCTGCCTTACGTGAAACTGTTGTTGAAAGTGTTAATGTTACATGGGACGATATTGGTGGTTTAGATGAAATCAAGCAAGAATTGAAGGAAACTGTTGAATATCCTGTCTTACATCCAGATCAATATACGAAATTTGGTTTGTCCCCATCAAAGGGTGTGCTTTTCTATGGTCCACCAGGTACAGGTAAAACCTTATTAGCTAAAGCTGTGGCCACGGAAGTGTCTGCTAACTTTATCTCCGTCAAGGGTCCTGAACTATTGAGTATGTGGTATGGTGAGTCAGAATCTAATATTCGTGATATTTTCGATAAAGCTAGAGCTTCGGCCCCAACTGTTGTATTTTTGGACGAATTAGACTCTATCGCTAAGGCTAGAGGTAATTCTGTTGGTGACAATGGCAGTGATAGAGTGGTGAATCAATTGCTAACAGAAATGGATGGTATGAACGCTAAGAAAAACGTCTTTGTTATTGGTGCCACTAACAGACCAGATCAAATTGATCCAGCAATTTTAAGACCTGGTAGATTGGATCAATTAATTTACGTTCCATTACCAGATGAGACAGCTAGATTATCTATTTTGAAGGCACAATTGAGAAAGACGCCATTAGAACCAGGCCTTGATCTGGAAACTATTGCTAAGGCCGCCCATGGATTTTCCGGTGCCGATTTGTCATATATTGTTCAAAGAGCTGCAAAATTTGCTATTAAAGAATCTATCGAAGTACAAAAACTGGTTGAAGAAACCAAGGAAATGAAAGGAGAAGATATTGAAATGGGTGAGGAACCAAAGCAACCAAATGAAGAACCAGAAGAAGATCCTGTACCATATATTACTAAGGAACATTTCGCTGAAGCAATGAAAACTGCTAAGCGTTCTGTCTCTGATGCGGAATTACGTCGTTATGAGGCATACTCACAACAAATGAAGGCATCTAGAGGTCAATTCAGTAGTTTCAATTTTGATAATGCAGGTGCCACTGGTGGGGCTTCATTTGGTGCTGATGGCGCCGGTGATGATGATGATGATTTATATGACTAAGAAATGTAAAACTTCATATAGACTAAGTGAGATAAATATACACAAACATATTAATTTAAAAGTAACATTCTTATATGTTGTTGTTTGCTCTAAAAAATAAATAATGATTTTATAGTGAAGATGATGATTAAGGGAATGTATTATGTATATGATGAAGTTATGAATGATGAATACTTAATAAAATGCGAATATAATGGTTGGGGAGTGTTTATCTGAAGAATGACGTCCAGTTTGATTTCTTTGTGATATTTTCTTGTAGCGGTTTGTCTAATCCAGTTCGTAACACGATAGGATGCGTATTGTAATTTTTATTATTATCATTAAATGGTAATTGGGCTTTATTTTCAGTGTCACTTAACGGTGAATTATAGTAATTGTTACGATTAGTAGAAGGAATTTTAGGTGGAATCGGACTATATTCTTCCTGTTCACGTATTGTACGGATATAAGTATTAGATGAACGGGATCTTGTGGATTCTATTGTTGATAAAGTAGCTGTTGATATCAATGATGGTATGGACATGTTGGAAGACGAACGAGAGTGAGAGTCTGGTGTCTTTGTATTGATATATTCTCTTAGTTGGCCAGGAGATGGAGAATTGAATAATAATAAATCCATTTGATTTTTTTTGAGGTCTTGCTCCTTAATTGGTTGTAATAATGGTGACAAAGAAGCAATTAAATCATCAGTCATGATAGTGACATTCCAGTCGAAATATTCTAATAATTCACGTTCAATTGTATTAACTTCCCTTATTTGTAAAAGACCATCGGTATATTGAGCCCAGTGTTTGTTCATGGGAGATGAATCGTTTAATGTCTTTGCAGCTAAGATTAAACAGCCTAAAAATATTCTATGTCTTGTAGTTTCAATGCCGTATACATTGCTGGGTATTATTAATCTTAGTTTAGAAAGGTATACAGTTGTTGCCATCAACGTTGGAGTTTGTACATTAGAATGTTTTATCAAGTTGTGAATGAATGTTTGTAAGGAAGGTATTATTAATGAAGTATTAGCTTTTGGATCAGCGTTAGGTTTCACTTGAATAATTGCAGCCGTTTCGGATGCAAGAAATTGTATCATTTCATGAGATACAGCTCTCTTATTGAACGCTATTAATGCTTCATAATCTAACATTGTTTATAAGTTTGGAAAGTTGAACTATTGTTATGACCTTAGGTAAATAATATCCGATACTTGGATATTTGGACCATTAAGGAATTTTAAATGATATTACTTATTATATAACAAGGGAAAAAAAAAGATCGTATCATAACTCAGTTACTGAAAATAAATTTCAATCATTTTTTAAACTCAGCTGACTAGTTTAATAGAGCCATGCAATGCATGTTTCAAGGATGTTTTCTCTCGCCAATTTGTTAAAACTAGTCTAATGGTATATCTTTATTGCGAAATATGGGCTGGGTTCACAGAGATAGAGTCGCGGAAGCAGCAAATCTGGAAGAAAAACCCTGTCATTTCATTTATTTCGTGATGGGCCGCGTAACAATTTCGCGTGCTGGTTTCAAGATTGTTTGGTTCTCGAGAATATAATATAGTGTGTTCAGCAAGTTGGTTGCCTGTTTATCTCTTCTGCTTGCTTGCTTGCTTCTGTTTAGAACCCCCTTCAAACCAATAAATCTTACATTTACAGAATATTGGTGATAGTTTCGGACAAGGAAATTTCATTCGCTTACTCAAGGTGCTGGCTATCTTTATGTAGTTAAATTTCTCTAGAGAACTAAACGTCAGATCTCATTAAAATAGCTAAAAAAAAAGGAGAATATTATATGATTAAAGTAGAGATACATAATGGAAAGCAATTGGAATAACCAGTTAGTGATCCAGTTGCCTTCTGTTTAGATAATACAAAGTAAGGAACAGTAATAATCCTTATGATTTAATATGCTATGGAAAAAGCGTAATCAAATTCCATCAATGCTTGGTCTTGAAGATTGAATAATAAGTAGAAATTAAAGCTGAATGTAAAGCTTTCAAATATTATGATTTTTCATTCCCTAAATTTTTTTGTAAGTGAAAAACACGAATGTAATTGTCTGAGTTTGACTTATTACTTTTTCTTCTCTTTCTTGATTGTCCTTTGTTGTCTTCCACTAATTTAAGATTACTAGGAGTGATTGGGCTTGTGTTAGAGTCTGTGGTTTCGAATAAAGATGAAGTCATTGAAATGTTTCCAGTATTACTTTTCTTTTGTGAAGAGATACCAATCTTATTTTTTTTTGCCGATAATGAAAACTCATCGTCATAATTGACAAATTTTGAATTAGAATATTGTTTAATTCGGAACCGTTTCCCAGTTTCCTTCTCTTTTTCCTTTTCCGTTAGTCCAGGTATCGATGGAAGTTTCCTTTTCATTAGAAATTCCACTTCTTTCTTCGCCAAAGAAAGTTCTACTGCATTTCTATCACCGTTTATCCCTTGTAATTGCAAAAGTTGTGTTTGTAATGTCCAGTGAGATATTGAGGTTAATGCCTTCTCCAACACATCAATAATTTCTTCAGTATCAACAGCCGGCTCGTCTATATTAATTTTATCCTTTTCAGAATCTCTCAATCTCTGTATCAAATTGATTATAGAGTTTTCCACTTCTGTAGTTTTATTCAAAGAAGATAAGAACGGCTGTTTCGATATAGCCAAGTCATCTTCTTTGTCCCTTACTTCATCAACACTTCTCAGTTCTTCTTGCTTGTCACTATTTTTTAAAGGTATGTTCATTTCTGGCAATGGTACTTTGTCGTTTGTAATTCCGGGTTCTTCCGGTGTCACCAAATGACTCGAAATCTCCTCTGTACTCTTCCTCTTTATCATCAATTAAGTAATATTATTGTATGAATAGAATGTGTTGTTAGATTGCTTTTCTCCTAAGTATTTGAGATGACGATCTATTTATAAATTTCAGTTTCTTTCTATCCTTATTTTTTTAAAAAAACAACAAAAAGGAGAGGAAGTATTAACAGATTGCGGGATCTTAAGGTATAGTATAAATTAGAAATAGCTCTAGTGATGGACACTATAAATGAATCAACAAAAAAATGTGTTTAAGGATTGAAAATAAGGGGAGAGTCGCAGTTAGTACATTCTTCTTCAAATGCTGGTGACTGTTCTTGGAACGATTTACATTTTTGGTACAATTTCTTGTGATGCAAAAATTTTCCCTGTCGTCTTTAGCGACGCAAATAAGATATTGAGCAACTTCCAGCCCAGTAAAAGAATGTTTATTAAATTTATAAAGAATATTCATAGAGATCAATACATCAAAATAAATGGTGCAATGAATAAGATATGGAGCAGAAAATATATACTGTATCGTTTTGTCCTCCTTAGCTCATTGGAGGATTTTATGACTTGTTGGTCAGTTTTGCAATCTTTTGTTGTAAAGTATCTACTTTTTTTTGCTGTGTTTTCAGTTGTTCTTTAAGACGGTTGAATTGTTCCTTTTCATGTTGCCTGATAAAATATTCCTCCTTAGCTCTTTCTCTCTTAAGGAAGGAATCCTGAATACTACCTCTTGAACTGCCAATGGACCCTTCTGAATACAATCTTAATGTGGTAATTTTATTTGGATGAACTCGTAAGGATCTGGAGGCCGCGTTACGTGCAACTAGCATGGTTTTAATGTGTGTGTTTCTGTTTAATAAACAATATATAGCTGTGGATTTAGTATTTCATGATTTTCTAATTCCTCCTTCTATCACTCAGAATGAACTACTGAAAAAAAATATTTTTATACCAAAATTTTCTCGAAGGTATATTTTTAAGGGGGGCTGAGATGCCGCGGGGTAAAAAATTTCCTTGTTATGATAATACTGACAGTAATTCATGGTTTTTATTTGTATATTACTATATTTTACATGTGTAAATAGAATAAGTGAGTGCTGGCGATTTCAACATCGCATGATTTATATCAAAGAATTGTTTATATTGATTTTGTTATTGGCTTGTTTCATTTCATCATTTATTTAGTCTTAGTCTTCTTGGAGGCTGGCTCACCGGTAATATCAAGAGGTTCCTCTTCACCTTCACCTTCACCTTTAGTAGGTTTCAACATTGGAGTATTAAGCTCCATGTGGAAATCCTTGATTATAGAGTCCACATCATCGATATTTAGTGGTCTCACATCACCTAATTTCTTAATCTTTGCTGTAACCTCTTTAATTTGAGCATCAGTTAAATTCAAATTCAATTGATCAACTCTGGATTTGATTGCATTCCACCCAGTTAACCTGTTGGCAAAATGGATATATCTCTTCAAACCGAAATCATGTGGGTCCAGAATTTCATAAGTAGATGGGTTAGCCAAAATAGCCTTAGCATGAATACCAGCCTTGTGAGTGAAAGCACAGAACCCAGTAATTGGATTGTTAAATGGAATATTAACTTCAACAGCATCGGCAACTAGATTTTCAATATCTCTAATTTTGTGTAGCTTATATTTGGACTTGACGTATTCTGGCGCAGCAACAATCATCCTGGCCATTAAACCACCTAATGGTGTAATACCATTTCTTTCACCAATACCTAACACACTCACATCGATTAAACGAGCACCTCCTTCCAAGGCAGTGTAAGCATTAGCAATGGCACAACCAGTATCATTATGGAAATGGCATTCAATATCACAGGAAACAACACTCTTCAAGGTTCTCACCAATTCATAAACTTGTCTTGGATTAGCACAACCAACAGTATCGGCAATACCGACTCTATTGACACCAATCTTATTCACAGTCTTGTAAATATTTAATAGATCGACTAAATCACTTCTGAAGGAATCTTCAGAAGAAAATCTAATTTCAATGCCTTTAGATTTAACAAAATTAATAACCTCCACAGCACTGTTAGCAATGTAGTTCATATCTTTACCATGAGAATATTGTCTTAAAAATTTGGAAGTACCAATAACGACATCAACACCGTCAACACCAGTTTCAACAGCAACTCTAGCATCATCCATATGGCATCTAATATGAGTCAAAATTTTTGCTTTCAAACCTAATTTGCAGATAGCTTCACAATCCTTTCTCGATTGCTCTGAAGCGACGGGTGATGTCAATTCGATATAATCAACACCGAAGTCATCTAATGCCTTGGCTATTTCGATTTTCTTTTCAGTACTGAAAAAAGCATTGGCAAATTGCTCACCTTCTCTCAAAGTAGAATCAATTAATTGAAAATTGTTGACGTTTGATAAAAAATCAGCTGGATTAGGACCATAAGGATTTTGTTGAATTGGACCAGTAGTGGATTCAGTAACTTTTTGGAAATCTTGTTGACTCATCTTAACTTTGAGTTTCTTTTAGTTTGGTATACTATTATAACTTATTTCTAGAGTTAGACAATAATTAGAAAGATGGGGAAATTGATTCACAGATAATGAAAATTTGCGACTCTTATTTATATGAAGCAGATGAACGAGTTAATGAGTTAGTTAAATTTCGTGAAATCAAGTAGCTTATTAGTATGAGTAATAACACCGTTATATTGTACTTGTAGTAGCCAAAGAAAATCTACAAACACTTCCTTCTTCTAACATTTCAGGTAACAATTTTGAGAGAGTATCTCTTATGAAATTCCACCGTGACTCAACCCAGTGGAATATTTTTCAATTTTCAAGCAATTTTTTCCGCCGGAATTTGTACAGTAACTGCGTTGTGATTTCGTCCGGACTTTCCTTTGTACATGGGTGTTTGTATACTTTATCCAAGTCACACAATTTTCCAGCTCAATAACTTCAGTCAGGTTAATTCAACTTGCTGCTTTGGGCAGTGTTAGGTTTGCAGCATTGGGAAGAGACACAAATTATTCAAGTTGGCTATTTATAATGACTAATATGTTGTTACAGTTTTCGGCTAGAATCAGTCATATAATTGTTTCTCTCGACGTCTTGAAAGAGCCTACGAAGTTGTATACAGAGAAATCCCCAGCTCTTACACTTGAAACCTACTGATAGTCCATTGGCATATCTCTACGCACATACATACCTACATAGAAGATGATGCATTGTCAAGGATTAACAGCATAGGATTGCTTCAACACGCATCACAATACAGAAATGATCTATTCATATTCAATTTTCTATAGATATATAATTCACGCGAAACTTCTATTAAAAAAATATGTTATTACTTGTGTTACCTATTCGCTCGTCTCAAGTGGTATTTATGCCTACCTATATTTGTTCAGTAATTTTCATTTGACAATATCAATATTATACACTCTTCAATTCTCTTTTCATGCCAAGTAGGCGTATGATTCCCCATCATCACATCTTTGTAAGTATCCCTTCTGAATTAGGCTATCTATAGCTCTCTTTATCATAGGTACCTTCGCATTAAATCTTTGATGGGATTGTGCAATACATTCGTTGACTAGCATAGTATGCGGTAGCTTCCTTTTTGCTTTCATGATTCTCACAATGCAAGCTTCCAGGAATATCTGTCTTTCTGCGCTTAATTCTTGTTCAATCTTTTCACTCTCTGTTAAGCCATTACCCCCAGTAGTCCCTTGCGAATTACCATCAGATAATATTAACCCATTCAATATGTCATTTTTTACACCACCTGCAAAGTTAATATTAGTCTTTATCGCCTTATATGGACGAGCCAATTTAAACTCTGTGTCAGGTTTCATCAATGCTTCTAATCCCGGTGGACTTTGTTGAAGTAATTTGAATTTAATAAAGGGAACCATGGCAGCAGCAATGTTCTGGATAGATAAGTTAGTACCTTCTTGGATAACTTCCAACGTTAACACATCAGATTTATTGAAAAGAAGCAAAATAGCCATCTGGAATAACGTCACCGTAAATTGGAAAGGTACACGGCCAGGTTTACCAATATCTGCCCTTAGTTCTCCACGACATAGTGGCCACAGCCACTTTAATATTCTACCATTATGCTTCTCCGTGTATATTTGTTCCAATTTAATATTTGATTCTTGTAATTCAGCTGGTAATTTAAAATCAACTTCTTGATATGAAAATGGCCACATATTTTCTGCCAGTATGAAGGGTTGTAAATCTGGCAATTTATAAGATTTGCTGGCCTGAGCCTTCTTTAATATAACATCGAAATCGTCTTCCAAAATCTTGGATAGTCTAACATCTTGAAACATCTTGGTAATCTTACCTGTATATTCCATACTGTTTTCACTTTGTAATCTCTGAATAATTGATTCTTCATCTTCATCAGAGGTCGAAGTTCCATGGATCAATCTCTTGGCAAACAATCTACGGTAGTGTGATTCAAAAATATCTTTATCCGTTAAAAATTTGAAGATTGTCATAATGTCATCCACTGACATATCAGCTATTATTTCAGATTTACTTGACTTCTTCAATAATTGGTCACTATATTTCGCCAACATTTCCGATGTCTTCGAAGCTGCAGATCTGGGAGCACCTGGAGGGATTGCAAATTCGTTATTGTTTATATAACTCCTACAGGCATTGTCCAAAGCCTTAGTGAATAAAGCTTCATTTCTAAAACAATCTGCTGTGATAGAGCGGAAAATATCATATATCTCTAGCAGTTTTTTAATATAGGTCTTGGGTGGTAAAGCATTCCCACCGGTCAATGCCACTCTCCTTTGATTAATACCCTCTTGAGTTGTATTATGCATTGCAGCAGCTTTATGCATTGCCAATAATTGAGAGATATCCTTTTCACCAGATTTTCTTATGTATTCTTCATATGCGGTAGCCAACTTTGGTAATAATGTGAAATCTCTTTGCATCAACTTGTATAACGCGGATATCTTTTTATGATCTCTTGAATCTAGTAATGTTATAAAATCAGTTTCCAGTTTGTCAATATGATTTCGAATTAAAACGCTGTTTAAAGTTTCTGAAAGTGGCTTTCTAGTATGATCGTCCCAGTACATAGACATGGCTCCTTCTTCACGATTTATCAGTTCATGAGCTTGGAAAATATAATCTGTAACTGAATGTGTTTGTAAATATTCGTTCGAATACTTCATATAATATTCCTCTGTATCTTTTAAGAAAACTTTTTCGAATACTTGGATGTAAACATTTAGATTTAGTTTCTTCAAATCTTGAGGATCAATTCCCAATGCAACTAATGACTTAATTGCAGTAGCAATATCTCCTCTCTGAGTTACTTTCCCATCTCTTTCTGCTGTAATTTGTTCTAAAATTTCTTTAACAAGTTCATCGCTTTTTGGATCGAAAAGAACTTCCTTCCAAGTCATCAAACATAGGGTATTCACATCAAATATGTATCTCTTACCATCGCTTCTTTCCTTTTGAACCCAATATCTATTCATATAATCAAAAGTATGATTTAAAAAAATCGCACCCACAGTGAATCTTTTCCAACGCCTAACATAAAATTGTAGAAATGTTTCATTAGGATCCTTTTCAAAATTTGCCACATAATGTCTCAAATATGATTTTAATTTTTCATAAATTTCACTACCAACCAAGATAGAAGATTGATTATTTGACTTATCCGTATTAAATTGACCTGAAGAACGTGATTTATTAACACAATAGTTGTAAATTGCCGTGTATACTTCCATATACATTGTAGGAGATAAGACTTTGTCTACACCAAAGGGGGCATTATTTCTTGATGAATGATCGTTACCTAAAATTTGTGAAAGGCCAGGTTCGATAAAATTCCAAGTTGCTTCTAAATCATCTGATCTTGGTAATGAATCTGACATGGTTATATGTACGTATTTGATATGCGTCTTTTAATTGATTCAATAGACAATTATGATTCCAGCTATAAATCAGTCACCAAGCAAATACAGACTTTAATGAGTTGTATGATATCGAATTATGGTTGGTGTCGCCGCCCGCACCCTTTTTCAAGCTTTCTTGACTTGGGATGATCTAACGTAGTTCTTGCTCTAAAGACTTAAATTTTCGTAATACGGTAGGGGCAAACATCAAACCGTTGGTATTTTAAACCGGGTAACTTAAGAGGTATTTTTATGGTAAGCATCTCTTTTCTTCTTTTAATTTATATGATGGTAGTAAATTGATGAAATAAAAGTGTTTATGAATATTAGTTGATATGTATATGTAGATACTGCAGTAAAAACTAATTTCTTGTCGATGAAGATGATACTTTTTCAACTACTCTAATAATACTTATGGTAAAAGTAACGACCCACATGAATAGTGCCACAAATAAAAACGCCGACAAAGCTTTTTGTTTTCTACAGATGTATGCAATTTTAGGGATTTGATCGGATTCAGCTGTATTACCGGTACAGACCCATTCTTTATCGTATCTGGTATTGAACGCCAGTGCTAAATTCGCGCTTGAAAATATAATAAATAATAAATCCAACAAAATTAATTTCAATTTACCCAAAGGATCGCGTAATCCCAGTGGTTTTCCTCGGAATTCATCAATGGCAATGTATATTATATATACTATTGCAATGGTATTGACGCAAATGGCCATGATAGTACTTGGCTGTTGGGGAACAGAATCTTGTAAGACAGGAATATCTGCCTCTGAATTAAGAAAGATTCTTGATGCCAATCCAAGAGAGACTGCACATAAGATTCCAATAATTATCCTAAAACTCAAGGGCAAATATTGGTTTGCAAATAATAGTTGGAAAAAGCCTGGTTTCCATTGCTGTAATTTTCTTTGTTTCAACTGACGCCATCTTTTCTTTTCCTTCTCCAGTTCATCCATCAAAGTTTGTCGGAGATTATCGAGAGTTACCAATTGAGAGTCAGACGAAGAATTATCAATATCAGTTGGTCTCATTTCCATGGCATGTTTCCCGTAGTATAGTTCCTTCACTCTTGTAATGTATTTTATCCAATCATTTCTGTCATTTTGATCTTTAAATTCATATGCTTCTCCAACATGTAAATTAAAGACGGCATCCAATCTTTTTTGTCCACCCCAACGGGAATTCCAATCCTGAAATACTTCCTCTCTTACTCTTTTCTTTTCCATTTCTTCCTCTGAATCCAATTTTTTTTCGTTATCATTGTTATTATCGCCATCATTTGACCTCATTGTTGATGTTTCTGATCCAAATAGGCTATATTCTGGAATAAAATGCCTTTCCTTAGCATATGCAGCATTAGACCCGACGTTGTTCATGAATTGGCCCCAGTGTTTATCATGAGATACTAAAAACTGATCCCTGATTTCGTAGTGTTGAGTAAGGAAAGAGTTGGGAAGTCCCCCTGTATTTTTATTTATATCAGCACACTTTTCAATATCTTTCAATTTTACTTTCTGTAGTTGAGAATCTAACTCGAACGGTGGTACAGTCGTTGGATAAAACGACGTAGGATTCCAATAACTAGGCAATTGTGCTTTCTGTGACGGTATTGATGCCTCAGATTGCTTTAAATTTGGATTAGTAAGGCTACTAGACCCATTTTCTTCATTAGCATCAACTTCTTCATCTGCATTGATAGCATCTTTAACTTTTTGTGTCAGTTTAGATACTGGATTTACATAAGGTTCCACTCTAGGCAGTGACATTTTTGTCTCATATAATTGGAATATATATGCACTAGATAGGTTTTCAAAGATGAAAAATAGATCTTTTCAATGATTCCGTTTTTCGTTTTCTTATTGGATACAACCATAAATGGGCCTTCATATTTTTCCAATGATGGTTCGTATATTCTATTGTTCAGATTTGCAGATTTCAGATAACGTTGCACTCCGGTTACCCAACTGCATGTATAACAATTGACTGTTTTCCACTTCAACCCACACATTTTAGTAATCGGTTTTTCAATCCAGACATCTGAAATTTTTTTAACACGAAATTTCCTTTTTACGGCCAACAAATATTGACTCTTTTCCTGATTCATTGCTTCCCAGTGTGAGTTTTTGACACATTTCCCTTCCACACGACTCAGAAGAGAACTAACAACATAGCTGTTATTACCCGACTTGACTTCCTCAAAATTTTCAATTAGGGATAGGATAGTTTGGAATTTATCACTTTTACTCGCTTCAGCTTATTTAACCTTTAACTTATTTCATCCGTTACTCTTTTGTTTTTTGTTTAGACTTGAATCTTCACTTTGTGTTAACTTGTAACTTTAGTAATTCTTTACACAATAAAACCATATAGATCCATTTTATTAAAATGAGAGCTAAGTGGAGAAAGAAGAGAGTTAGAAGACTTAAGAGAAAGAGACGGAAGGTGAGAGCTAGATCCAAATAATCAATTACATCCGATCTAAGATATAATTGATTTTTTTACTAGCTCGTTAAAAAGAGCCATTACCTCATTCCAACATTGGACGATTATCAAGTATAGGTTTATTTTGTATAGTTTTTATAATTTAAATTTTGATTAATTGTTCATTTTTTTGAGAGAGTTGTTTTTATGTAAATTTTTGGATGACGGGAAACCGTAATGTTCGCGATTCATATTTCAGTTCATTTTATTTTATTTTTCAGTTTTATTCTTATATAAGGTAATATGTAGCGTATATAAAAAGGGGACAATTAATAGTCTGGTTTTGTTAGTAAACAGAAAATCTTACGTCAAATGTTTGTTTGTTTTTAATCTGTGGATTCGGCAAACTTTTCTTGCATTGAAGTTAGCAATTTTTCAAATTCACCATGAATTTCTTCTTCACCCCTACTTGGTTCAAAGAATTTGGATGATGAAACTGCGTGCTTGACATCATTTGTGGCTTCAGATAATTTAGACCAACTAGCACCATTTGCAACCGCCTTTTGAGATTCGTCGTAGTATGATACAAATGCTCTCATCATATCAAAGGTCTTCCAAATTGGACAAAATGCATCATATGTAGAGTAACCATTTTGTTGTAAAAAATCTTCTTTAATTAATGTAGAAACATCCAATGTAATCTTATCACTATCTGAAAGGGCAGATTTACCAACTAATTGAACTACTTGTTCCAATTCTTCAGCGTTAGATAAGATTTCTCTGATACGGTCTCGCAAAACTGGGAATTCTGGATAATTTGAATCATAGTATTTATTTAAAACATTGGTATATTTGGAATAGGAAACAGAAGTGTTAATCGATGGGAAATGTTTTCTTTGTGCTAATTTCTTATCTAAACCCCAGAAAACTTGAGTAATACCTAAAGTTGCTGTAGTAACGGGATCAGAGAAATCACCACCTGCGGGTGACACGGCTGCAACAATGGAAACGGAACCAATACGATCTGGAGAACCTAATGCAACAGCTTTACCAGCTCTCTCGTAAAAAGAAGCCAATTTGGCACCTAAATAAGCAGGGAAACCTTGGTCAGCTGGCATTTCACCCAAACGACCCGAAATTTCTCTTAAAGCTTCTGCCCATCTGGAAGATGAATCGGCAATCATGGAAACATCCTTACCTTGATCCCTGAAATATTCTGCTAATGTAATACCTGTGTAAATAGATGCTTCTCTAGCTGCGACAGGCATATTAGATGTATTGGCAACTAATGTGGTACGTTTCATAATAGGTTCCTTCTTACCGTTCTTTTCAGTAAATAACTCTGGGAATTCCATTAGAACTTCCGCCATTTCATTACCACGTTCACCACAATTATGGACCAAAGCCAAAGATGATAACAAATACTGTCTATCACTCTTATCTGGAAGAGTGATACCATAGTATTCATCTTGGTCCTTCTCCTGTAGAGTAAAGTAGAAGGGAACAGCCTGTCTAGTAAAGTTCTTAGACACAGCCCTTTTTCTGTCAAGGGCACAGAATCTCAAGACACCAGTGAGAGCTTCCCCACTCAAAAGCACATGGTAGCATATCTTCTCTTCCTTTTCTGTGCTAACACAGACTTTAATACCAAGGGAACGTGCCAATTTAATGAGTCCTTCAGCAACACCTTTATGGATAGTGGTAACAGTAGCATTGTAACCATTTTCGTCCTTCTTAACACAACCATCAGAATCGACCAAACCTGCTATAAATTGCTCACGAACTTCAATATCATCAGATGATAAATGAAGTGGAACAGTCTTTTCAAAATTCGACTCTTGACCATTAGTATGGACACCAAATGATGTGACGATATCCCAGAAGACATTATTTCCACTTAAGGTCACACTCATATCGGTCTTCAAGGCAGTATTATGTCTAGATTCGTTTAAAATCTCAGCTTCAACAAGTTCAGCTTCAGATGGATCACCTTTACGATTGGAATCTAAAACAGCAACACCATTTTGTTCTGCTTCTTTAATTTGAATTTCATTCAGTTCAAAAATTTCGGTTTCTTCCCCATTTTCGATATAATTGTTCTCAGTAGTGGTTGTTAGGTTGAAAAGTCTTCCATACTCGGAGATACGGTCAATTAATTGAATATCCGATGAATCAACAGAAATTTTGGCGCCCTTCAAGTAACCATTTCCGACCCAGAAACCAAGCAACCAAGCCATATTTGCCGTTAGCGACTTATCCGTACCACAATTTCCTAATGCGTTTGCTAAGTTACCGGATTCTTTGAAAACTGGGTTAATCAATTGGTAGGTAGATTTTTTGACATCATGATCAATATTCTTGTAATCCCTAGCCTCAATATCCCAATCAATAGGTTTAGGATCAATAGAAGAAGCAAATTTAGTGGCCAATTTTGTAGCAGGTTCCTCACCACCGTTGAATTCATGTTGGAAAGCTTGAGTTCTTTTTTTAACAATTTTTCCATAGGTTGATTCCTTAGTAGTAAAGAAAGTAACACTGGTATAATGCTTACCCTTTAATTCGTGGGTGTTGATTCTAATCAATTGTGGAGTGCGCAAAATCAGTCTGTGATTACCTGAACAAACAAAATTCATTAAACCAAACTTATCTTTACCGCTACATGACTGAGTAATATGGCAAACCTCGTACATTGTTTGATTACCACGTGGCAAACCAACTACTGTTCTTGGAGCACCATCTTTACCCATGACTTGTTCACCGACTTCAATGGTTTCAATAGCCCTATCTGAACCATCTGCCATTAAAACTTCAGTACCTTTGGCAAAGCAACCCACATAGATAATAGAATCGGAGTTGGAATACTTGGATAAAGATTGAGAAATAACAGTCTTACCGCAACCGAAAGCACCTGGAATACAAGTGGTACCACCTTGTACACATGGGAAAAGAGCATCTAACACTCTTTGGCCTGTAAGAAGTGGATAATCAGCGGATAATTTTTCAGCTACTGGTCTCGGCACACGGACTGGCCAAGTATGGTACATTGAATAATCATACTTAGCACCATCAAATTCAACTTCAAGAATCTTTTCATCGACAGTGTATTCTCCAGCAGGAGCAATCCATGTAATAGTACCTCTAGCTCTTGGAGGCAGTAATATCTTATGATCTTCAATCAAAGAATTTTCAAAGACGGAACCAAAAATGTCACCACCAGAAATGTGGTCACCGACAGTGTATTTACCAGGAGTAAAATTCCACGTAATCTTTCTATCCAATGCAGGAGCGTCAATACCTCTTGGTATGTAAATCGACTCAGACATATCCTTGATGGCCTTCAGAGGTCTTTGGATACCATCATAAATAGTTTCCATCAAACCAGGACCCAATTCCACAGATAATGGTTTCCCAGTCCTAAGAACTGGATCACCAACAGTAACACCTGCAGTTTCCTCATAAACTTGGATAGTGGCCTTATCACCATCAATTCGAATGACTTCACCAACTAAATTATCATGACCGACTTTAACCAATTCATACATAGCACACCCAATCATGTTTTCAGCAACAATTACGGGACCAGAAACAGAATAAATTGACCCATAATCGGATTCTTCATGGTCTTCCAGGGAGATTCTCTTTATTTCCTTACGAGCATTTTCTAATGCACCAGCCATTACTTAAAAAATATTTTTCTAATTAACTATTTAAGCGTAATTGGCAATGCTAATCTGTTAAAAGAACAGTCGATGAAAACAACCAACAAATGTAACCAAAATCGATGTTTCGGACATTGATAGAAACAAGACATAGTTCAACTGTTTAAATTTGCAATTCCCAATTGGAACCCATTTGCAACCACACCGAATAATTCTCCGTGCCGTCCCAAGTGATGCGTCTTGTAATTTTCTACAAACGCCTACTGTAAAAGTTGGCATTGTAAGGAAAGGAAACCATTATTGAAAAAAAAAAAAAACTGATTGTTTATATGGTAGAATAATTCTACAAATACTAGCCATCAGAGTGATAATTGAAGAGCATAATAAGATTTGTGTACTTATACGCTTTTGGTTTTCATACATATACCCCGTTTGTTTTTCCTTCTCTTTATTTTCTTTCTGAACTGAACTGGTTGAGTTGTAACAAATAAATATCCCTTAGCACTGAACTACACAACAAAAATATACAAAAGCTTAAATAAAAATGGATGCTGACTTAGACACTGATATGGATATGGACTTAGACATGGACGTCCCTATGGAGGATACGGAAACAGAAGGTGGTAGCAGTGGAAATGCGTCGAGGACAGGTGATAGCGGGGGTGCTCTTCTAGATATCACAAGTAATAATTCAACAACACCGTTGAAATTGACAACTTCTAGTATCAATACGTTAGATGGATGGATAGAACGTTTAGGCAGATGTGAATTTCTTTCTGAAGAAGAGGTCTCTAAACTTTGTAAGATGGCTGTCGATGTGGTACAATTTGAAGAAAATGTGAAACCTATTTCGGTTCCTGTGACAATTTGTGGTGATGTTCATGGTCAATTCCATGATCTAATGGAATTGTTTAAGATTGGCGGACCCTGTCCTGATACAAATTACTTGTTCATGGGTGATTATGTGGATAGAGGCTATTATTCCGTAGAAACAGTGTCATTTCTAGTTGCCATGAAGATAAGATATCCATCCAGAATTACTATACTGAGAGGCAACCATGAGTCTAGACAAATTACACAAGTTTATGGGTTTTATGACGAATGTTTAAGGAAATATGGTAGTGCAAATGTATGGAAAATGTTTACAGATCTATTCGACTATTTCCCAATTACCGCTTTGGTGGATAATAAGATATTTTGCTTACATGGTGGGTTATCTCCAATGATTGAAACCATTGATCAAGTGAGAGAGTTGAACAGGATACAAGAGGTTCCTCATGAAGGTCCCATGTGTGACTTATTGTGGTCTGATCCTGATGATCGTGGTGGATGGGGGATCAGTCCCAGAGGTGCTGGTTTCACTTTTGGTCAAGATATTAGCGAGCAATTTAATCATACAAATGGTCTATCATTGGTAGCAAGAGCGCATCAGTTAGTTATGGAAGGTTATTCATGGTCTCATCAGCAAAATGTCGTCACGATATTTAGTGCACCTAATTATTGCTATAGATGTGGGAATCAAGCCGCTATAATGGAAGTAGATGAGAATCAAAATAGACAATTTTTACAATATGACCCAGCTATAAGACCTGGAGAACCCACGGTTAGCAGGAAAACGCCAGATTATTTCTTATGAAAAAAAACCTTACATGCCAATGACACTGTTCTAATCTATTGAAAACACACTATAATTTACCTTTTTTTTGAATCATTTCTAAGCACAAAGAGCACTTTATTACTATATGTAAAATCATTTTTATCACATTACTGTAATTTCTGTATGAATTTATAGCAATATTGTTTTCTACAAGTAGAATGAACGAAAATGCATCATAGTTCTCTCCCTATTTTATGTACTATAATAATGACTATATAATTAGATTGACAAAAAAATCAAAATTAATTAACTTAATAGAATATGTTAAATATGAAACGAAACTGTGACACGATTAGTTCCTATTCCAGAAAATATAGCACGTCACAAAGTGTTCTTTGATTTTCGTTCCTGAGAGCGCAACTGAAAAACAAGATCAAAAAATTTCTATATTAAGGAGATAATGAAAAATTAGCTGAAGATAGCTATCAAAACAAGATATTTTGTTTTACCGTATTTTCCTCAAGTATATCAATTGAATATAACCCAATTTGTTTCACGATATAAATATGTCCACTGAAAATCCGGATTTCGAGCAATTTGAAGAAGATCAACAAAATGATGATTATAAGGTCTCTACCAAAAAGACCCTCGATGAATACAAAAAGCTTGATGCCGAGGATGAGTCCTTGGCAAAATGGAAAGAATCCTTAGGATTGGGACAAGATATTTTACCATTGGAATTTCCAGGAGATAAAAGAAAAGTTGTCATTCAAAAGATTCAATTATTGGTCTACAACGAAGAGCCAATTACGTTTGATTTGACTAATGAGAAAACCATTGAAGAATTGGCTTCAAAACGTTATAAAATTAAGGAAAATGCAATTTATAAGTTAAAAATTACTTTTAAAGTTCAGCATGAAATTATAACAGGTTTAAGATATGTTCAATACATTAAAAAGGCAGGTATTGCTGTGGATAAAATTGACGATCATTTGGGATCATATGCACCAAATACTAAAGGTAAACCTTGTTATGAAGTTGAACTTCCAGAAAGTGAAGCCCCAAGTGGATTCTTGGTTAGAGGGAAATATAGCGCTGTCTCCAAATTTATTGATGATGATAAGACAACTCACTTAACGTTAAATTGGGGTGTAGAAATTGTCAAGAAATAACTGAATTCTGAGTTATTTTTGTTGTTATTTTTTTATATATCTCTTTTTGCCTCTATTTTATTCATGTTAGCCAATTATGTGGTTAAATGAATTTTTGCATTTCATATCTATTATTTTTCAAAATACAAGAACCTTACTAGCAACTTTACATTGTATAAGGTACTTAACCTTAAAAATAACAAGCAAAATAGGTAACACCTGCACAAAGTGTACTGCATATAAAAATATGATTAACTTAACAGATCATCTGGTAGTAGAATTATATAAACAAATCGTAAGTGTTCTTATTTGGATTAAATTGTATATATTTTGGAATAATTTCCAATACAATCATAACTATTTAAATGAATACGAATTCTACATAAGGCTGATAACTCAGAATTACGATTGATTTTTCAAGTTGTTGCTCAACCATTCTAAACCTTCGTATAAACCTTCCCCAGATGTCGCACAAGTGGCTTGGATAAACCATGGGCGGTTTCTAATAGAGTGTAATCCAAGCTTTTCGGTAATTTCAGCAGCAGACATGGCTTCAGGTAAATCTTGCTTATTAGCAAAAACTAACCATACTGCATTTCTTAATTCATCTTCATTCAGCATTCTTTGCATTACTTCTCTAGCCTCACCAATACGGGATCTATCGTTAGAATCGACCACAAATATTACACCTTCAGTGTTTCTGTAATAATGTCTCCATAAAGATCTAATTCTATCTTGTCCACCAACATCCCACACAGTGAAAGAAATGTTCTTATATTGCACAGTTTCAACATTAAAACCGATTGTTGGTATGGTAGTAATAACTTCACCTAACTTCAACTTGTAAAGAACGGTGGTCTTACCAGCACCATCAAGACCAACCATTAAGATACGCATCTCCTTGTTACCAAACAAATTAGAGAATAACTTTGAAGCATACAAACCCATTGTTTATATTCCGTTTTCTTTCTTCGAAGATGTTGCTAAAAACAGGTTAGTAAACAGTAACAAAAAAATATAAGGCGAGTTCACATAAAACAAACACTATGAATCAAATCATTGTTAAAGTAATACTTGTTTTCCAAATCCTAACGGGAAGAGATTACAACAACCGAAATGTACGCGACTTCTTTGAACCCTTTCTTCTGTAGTAAATATTCAGATTTCTTGTCAATTTGGTAAACCATCATAAAGAAGACTTAAGCAATTAATGGTGCTTTTTGCTCACTTCTGTTATCGGCAATTCCATAATATGTTTCATTAATGCATTGGAAGTCTTAGAAAACCCTAATGAATCAATCGTTAAGTCGGAACAGTGTTAAAAGATATATAATTTTCCGGGTGTTTTTTAATTGTCAACAGTACCATATAGCATATTACATACTTTGAGGGATCCTTTCTCTGTTGTGATTTACAAACCAAAGGAGACGGTTAAATATTTTGATCTTTATCTTATATCAACATGCAAGGACAACGAAAGTTGCAACGTTTCAATTCCTCGCGTCTTGCAGTAGTCTTCTGTTCGTATAAAGCGAGAAGATAAACGTCAATAAATAGAAGTAGACCAGGCATCTACTTTATTTATATATGAAGCTATAAATTGCTTGTTTTTTTATATTGAATTTTTCGTGATGGTTGAAAGAGAGTCGCTTTCAGGATTCAAGTTGGTCAAATTTAGTGATAAAGATGTAGAATTTACGTTATCATGTAAGTCGCCGGCATGATCGTTTGTAAATCTGGTAGGTGATCCAATGCTTCAAGAATTGCTGTTGGTATGCGTATTGGTACTAAAGATGTTACCGGTATTACTGGTACTAGTATTGGGTGTACTATTAATTAGTTGTGTCATATAAATGTTAACATTATCCATGTATTTATTTATTTTCTTTACTCCTCATTGAAAACGATCCACTGTAGTTTTCGTCGTCACTGGAAACCCTAAGAAGAAACGGTGGCCCTCCTTTATATTTCTCTAACCCATGACCGTTCCCTGGATGGAGATAGCTATTTTGAACTTCTGCAGAATTAATATGGCTTATTATATTAAAAACATTTTCAGAAGGCTATATGGAATGATTCGTTATAATATCAATTTCCTTTGGTTTGTCCGGACCATTTTCTCTCCTAATATGTTTCGGTGTGGCGATTATTTTTCCACTTGGCAACCTGAAACGTTGTTGATCTAGTGGTCTTTGCCGTAACTCCTGGTTCCATGCAATACTTTGAAAGCTGTTGGAAGATTCTCTGTACATTTCATCGATTTCTTCTAATGTCAAGCCACTTTTCTCATAAACGGTAAAGTATAAAGATCTTACACCTAATGCATTAAGTGAACCCCAAATGAAAAAAAAAAATTGCGCCCGCAATAGATGTTTCAGGCCTATATCAAAAAGATAGGGAGTTATTAATGCACATATAAAGTTTTCTAACAGATTTGTGGTTGCACATATTGCAGTACATGTTGAACATACTCCTAAAGGATTTAATTCTGTCGAAATAACCCATACTACACCACCCCATGTTGCAGAAAAAAATGCTATAAATAAACGAATGAAGGTAATCATTATCTTGTTGGTTACAACCGAATTTGGTCATCCGCAACCGAGACCCGCAATAAAAAATTTGATGTTATAATCATTATAACCCACCAAAAAGAAGAATTTTTCTTCTACCATTATAATCCACTAGAAACATGCCAGAAATGTTGAATATGACATTAACAGCATATGTTATTAATGATACAATGTGGCTTTTATTGATACCCGTTTTACTGAAAAAGGTAACCCCATAGTAAAATATAAAATTAATACCTGAAAATTGTTGGAATGTTTGAATGACTATCCCATTAAACATTTTCAATACATATTTTGGTCTATTTGCATTTGATTTGAAGCAATTTCGTATTGAAACTGGTCCAAAGGAAGCTTCGTAATCATAGGTTGCCTGAATTTTAACGAGTTCTTCTAATAATCTTGGATCTTAAATTGGGACACCTCCTAAAAATGATAAAGATCGAACAGCGCAATCTATATCATCTTTCATAACGTAGTATATCGGGCTCTCGGATAGAAAAATCATGGCAATGGCCAAAAACACTTGACCAAGCATATTGTAATTCTATAGGTATTCGATATGGAGATGCATTAGTTATACTTTGTGTTCCTTAGGATACTGCACTTGAGACTAATAACCTTAAAGTAACAGCATGTGGATAACTGGAAATAATGGCACCTGTCAAATTCTTCTTAGCAGTTTCCGTCTGATATAACGGCACTACTGCAGATATTAGTCAAATTCCTAATCTAGAAACCACGCAGCCAATGATTAATAGTCTCCAACCAAAGGCAGCAACTTGTAAAGAAGTATCTATTGAAAATATGGCTGCAGTGTTGAACATTATTGTTGCTTTTCTTCCATAAGATTCTGTTATAATTGATGCCATTAGCGCACCAAAAAAATATTCCTAAGGATAAAAAAATGATACCATGATTGATGATTGTTCGTCTGTGAAATGTTTGTGATTAGGTACTAACTGAGTTTTAGAATACTGCATATCGGTCAGCCTATTGATTAACCCAATATCATATCCAAAAAGGAACCCACCTGCGGAAACAAATTCGCCGACTATAAAAGACATCACATCTGATTTTAACGGGAGGGGTTCTGGTAGACGCAGCAAGTTACCTTCTTGTAATGGTGCTGCGTCAACGACATTTAGTATCCGATATGTATACTCTTCAACATTAACAGTCTTCGGAGGAATGTATTATATTTCGTAATTTTCGTTGATTACCATATTGTGATAATGTGAATTTGAATGCAAAGGTACGCAGAGAATCCTTCTACCTGCGAACGAGGTGCCTTATTAAATGTTCTTCATCATCGTATTTCTAACCATCATTCACGATTGATATTTCATCACTCATCAGACTTACTACTCAATAATCAATATACTAGTTATATGACTGTTATAATAATCATAGGTGATTGCTATCTCTCTTTGAACTGGAAGAGCTAAATGAAATTACAAGATGGGTCTAAATATTTATTATTACAGGATAAAACTTTTAGAAGCTGGCATTACGTAATCTCCAAAAACGCCGCGTATCAGTTACTATTGCATAACTAGTTCACTAATTATTTTAGTATTGGGATCTACTGGTTGTTAGATGATCCCAGGCTGTCTTTGGAAAGGGTAATCATTTTTTAATATTTTTTAAGCAAAGAGTGGGTTAATTTTGTAAGATTTATACTGGAAATAGTTATACCGAATTTCCTGGAATTATTGTGGAGTTTACCGAGTCATGTTAGCTCCACTGCGCAATACTGGCACGTTCAACATTGTGATGAGGTAGGAAATACTTATTTACCATTGACAAAATACACTAGGGTTTAATTACTCAATACAGACTTGTTCATCAATGCCACACGACAAAAGATTTTCCAGGTCATTAAGAACACTTTATATAGAGTATATTTAAATAAATTTTTCCAGATTTAGGTTATCTTTTCCTATGATCAAATAATAAAAGTGTATATATTACTTTTAATTGTTGGAACCGAATATTCTATGGATGGATGGGATATGACTATCAAAGAGCAAGTTTCTATAAAAAAGAATAATTCTAGAATTAATAAAAAGTTGTAGAATATTCTAGAAAAATTTATGATCAGAATAGGCTTATCCGACTGCGTCTGAATATCTCCGGTTTCTATGTGAAGAAAAATAATACGCCAAAAGGAAAAGTATATAAAGGACAAGAATGATAAATAGTTGTATGTATATATTTTACTTTTAGTATGTAGAGAAAAACAAGGAAGAATATTTATTGTAGATTAGACGAATGACTGAACTTTATCAATCTAATCCTGCTCCAAAAGATAGAAATCTAAAATCCTATCATTAATGTATATAAACTTGTTTTGCCATACGACATTAGTTTTTGAATAGTTTATGTTTCTTTGTTTATTTTTAAAAGTAATTTTGCTTATTTTTTTAAAAATAAAAAGTATATCAACAAAATACCTTAAAATGATAAATAATAAAATCAACTTCGATTATTTAAGTACGTGATGATACCTGCTTATTTTCTTTCTTTTGTCATATATTAATTAATTTGTATGTGCTACTAGTTCATAGTAATTTAGCTGATTAATATTAAAAACCTTGGCGTTTCCAGAGTTATGAAATGATAAATATAACAAACTAAAATAAACTAACTCTATATCTATTTTTTTCTATATTAAACTTCACTAAAACACTATATCAAATAATCACATTATTACCTTTGCTACTTCTATATCTATCATTATGAATGATCTCAGCCATAAACTTTTCTGAATCAATACAGCTTTAAGACCGCTTATTTTTTTTTAATGAATATTGTTGCTTTTTTGGAGGGGAAAAGTGCAGTAATATCGTTTGAGTAAGGCAATAAAACAAGGACGAGAAATACGTAAAACAAACTGCTTTACTCCAGCAAGACTCACATGTTCGCATTATTACGAAAATATGCTCTTTTCATGGATTCTTCTGCAATGTTCCTCTTTAAGTTACATTGACGCGTATTGAGTCTTTGAAAATTTATCCATCGCAAATTGAACTTTCATAAAAGATCTACTACAACAATCTTCAAAGAATCAAGATCAGCGAAGAATCGTAACAATAAAAGGTGATATCAATAAAATCCATGAAGAAGAAATCAAAGAAGTCAAAAAAATTAGCATTGAAAACCCTACATGGCGCTCTTAGAGGATTATTGGACGATCCTAAATTTCAATACAGCAATCCTTCAAGACTGATAAAATCAGCACCAACACCAGAACTACCAAAAGCAACGAAATATAAACCAGGGACTAAGAAAAGGAAATCACGTATAAACAATGAGAAGGGAGAGCTTTTAAACTTTGGTGGAGGTCCCCGTTCGAATGATAATAAAAATGACTATTTTGATGATAATCATTTCATAACAAAAAGGAATGGTGTGACGTACATACGATCCAGAGAAAATTTTTTGATTCCTAGACTTACAGATGAAGAGGTGATGCAACGCCATAAGAAAGCCGATGAGACCATGAAGGAAGTATGGACAAATATCATTAAGAAATATGAGTCCATAGAGGATCAAGGTGACTTGATTGACTTACAAACTGGAGAAATTGTGGAAGACCATGGCCATATAAAGGGCATAAATCATGAATATAATAATGACCAGTCAGTAAGATACACGAGTACACTGAGGGATATTTTAGATGCAGATGACGTTGATGAATTAGATGATGAATATAGTATATGGCAAGGTGATGATGGCATAACTATTCAAGCTAACAAAGAGCAGGAACTGGACGATAATATCACTAGTGATAATGAAATCGGTAATAGTTGAACCGTAAAACGTACTTATTTATCCAAGAAATGTCCAAAAAATTGATAGGCAAGTTCTGCATCAATTATATTGGATAAGAGAAAAATAATTCATAGGTTTTTAATACCTAATTCAGGAACACCTTCTGCTTAACACAGCTGTTAACTATTTTTGTCTTATGATTCTAACATGTCTCTAAAAGATGGATTTGATGATGCCTAGATTCGATAGAAACAAATGAGATACAAAAATTTTCTTTTTAAGCATCAATGAAAAGTGCTGTCGGTTTATTCCATTAATACTTGATAACTTTTTAGAAAGTAGAAAATGTAATTTGTATAGATTTGATGAAATTCTGTTAGCTAAGCGGCTAATTGAATATTTCAGTTACCCGAATATATTATCATCACTATATACGGAAATTGTTTTTCTTCATGAAAACTTCGGTGGCAAGGAGAAAGAAGTAGAGAGAGTAAATAACGTTTATTGGAAAGATTAGTTGTTAACAAGGCCAAGCTTCCTGGAACTGATTAACATCATCCTCATCCTCCGTCTAAGAACTAGCTGGGACTTCTAATTGATATTATTATTTTTTCTTTACCGGGTTTTCTTCTTTAAAATCTTCAAACTCATTCCTTACTGTCTATTTCCAACTTGTCAATACCGAGGAAACAAGGTCATTATTTCGAAAAACAAAGAAACGATATACATAAAACTTTCCAAAGTTTTGAAAATCTGTACTTTGAGACATCATATATTTTAGGATTTAAATTGTATCTTCGCTTCCTTCCATTGTACATATTATTAAAACATTAATAAAAATAATTTCATATCATAAAATTTGAAAACCATTGTATTTTACTATAAATTAATAAAAATGGTAGGTGAGCAATATTCAAGTGCTCCTCTACGTACAGTCAAAGAAGTCCAATTTGGGTTATTTTCCCCGGAAGAAGTTCGTGGTATCAGTGTTGCAAGGATTAGGTTTCCGGAAACCATGGATGAAACTCAGACAAGAGCCAAAATTGGTGGGTTAAATGATCCAAGATTAGGGTCTATTGACCGTAATTTGAAATGTCAAACTTGCCAAGAAGGTATGAATGAATGTCCGGGACATTTTGGTCATATCGATTTAGCAAAACCTGTTTTCCACGTCGGTTTTATTGCCAAGATTAAAAAAGTGTGTGAATCCGTGTGTATGCATTGTGGTAAACTTTTGTTAGATGAACATAATGAACAGATGAGACAGGCTATAGCTATTAAAGATTCCAAGAAAAGATTTAATGCTGTATGGACTCTATGCAAAACCAAAATGATTTGTGAAACTGACGTCCCATCTGATGAGGATCCTACACAACTGATATCTAGAGGAGGTTGTGGTAATGCACAACCTTCTATCCGAAAAGATGGTTTGAAACTTGTCGGTAGTTGGAAAAAAGAAAAAAGTACTAGCGACGGCGACGAACCTGAACAGAGAGTTTTAAGTACTGAAGAAATTTTAAATATTTTTAAACATATTTCTCCAGAAGATTCTACAAGACTGGGATTCAGTGAAGAATTTGCACGCCCAGAATGGATGATCTTGTCTGTTCTACCAGTCCCCCCACCACCAGTTCGCCCTTCTATTTCCTTCAATGAATCTCAAAGAGGTGAAGATGATTTAACATTCAAACTTGCAGATATATTAAAGGCAAATATTAGTTTAGAAACCTTGGAACATAACGGTGCTCCCCATCATGCTATCGAAGAAGCAGAAAGTTTACTTCAATTTCATGTTGCAACATATATGGATAACGATATTGCAGGCCAGCCACAAGCGTTACAAAAATCTGGTCGTCCAGTCAAATCTATTCGTGCTCGTTTAAAAGGTAAAGAAGGTCGTATCAGAGGGAATTTAATGGGTAAGCGTGTTGATTTTTCTGCTAGAACAGTTATTTCAGGTGATCCTAATCTAGAGCTAGATCAAGTCGGGGTCCCCAAATCTATTGCAAGAACTCTTACGTATCCAGAGGTTGTCACTCCATATAATATTGATCGCTTAACACAGTTAGTACGTAACGGACCAAACGAACATCCAGGTGCCAAATATGTTATTCGTGATAATGGTGATCGTATTGATTTAAGATACAGTAAAAGAGCTGGTGATATTCAACTACAGTACGGATGGAAAGTCGAACGTCATATTATGGATGATGATCCAGTGCTATTCAATCGTCAACCATCCTTACATAAGATGTCTATGATGGCACATAGAGTTAAAGTTATTCCTTACTCTACATTTAGATTAAATTTATCTGTCACTTCACCATATAATGCAGATTTCGATGGTGATGAAATGAATTTACACGTTCCGCAATCCGAGGAAACACGGGCGGAACTGTCTCAATTATGTGCTGTCCCTCTACAAATCGTTTCGGCCCAATCTAATAAACCATGTATGGGTATTGTGCAAGATACACTATGTGGGATTCGTAAACTTACATTAAGAGATACCTTCCTTGAATTTGATCAAGTTTTAAATATGCTATACTGGGTTCCTGACTGGGACGGTGTTATTCCGACACCTGCTATTCTGAAACCCAAGCCACTTTGGACAGGTAAACAAATCCTATCCGTGGCTATTCCAAGGGGTATTCATTTACAACGTTTTGATGAAGGTACTACTTTATTATCGCCAAAGGACAATGGTATGCTTGTCATTGATGGTCAGATTATATTTGGTGTAGTCGATAAAAAGACGGTGGGTTCATCAAGTGGTGGGTTGATCCATGTTGTTACAAGAGAGAAGGGACCCACTATTTGTGCTAGACTATTTGGTAATATTCAAAAAGTTGTCAATTTCTGGCTTTTACATAATGGTTTCTCCACAGGTATTGGTGATACAATTGCCGATGGTCAAACTATAAAAGAGATTACCGAGACTATTGCAGAAGCAAAGAAAAAGGTTGAAGATGTTACAAGGGAGGCTCAAGCAAACTTATTAACGGCCAAGCATGGTATGACTTTACGTGAATCCTTCGAAGATAACGTCGTTCGTTTCTTAAATGAAGCAAGAGATAAAGCTGGTCGTTTGGCGGAAGTCAACCTTAATGATCTGAATAATGTCAAACAGATGGTTAGTGCAGGTTCTAAGGGTTCATTCATTAATATTGCTCAAATGTCGGCATGTGTTGGTCAGCAATCTGTTGAAGGTAAGCGTATTGGGTTCGGGTTCGTTGATCGTACCCTTCCTCACTTTTCCAAAGATGACTACTCTCCGGAATCTAAAGGTTTTGTGGAAAATTCATATTTAAGAGGGTTGACACCACAAGAGTTCTTCTTCCATGCTATGGGTGGTCGTGAAGGGCTTATCGATACTGCCGTCAAGACTGCTGAAACCGGGTATATTCAACGTCGTTTAGTGAAAGCTTTGGAAGATATTATGGTCCACTATGATGGTACTACGAGAAATTCTTTAGGTAATATCATTCAGTTCATTTACGGTGAAGATGGTATTGATGCTGCTCATATTGAAAAGCAGACATTAGACACGATAGGGGGCTCAGATGCTGCATTTGAAAGAAGATACAGAATTGATTTATTGAATCCTGAAAATTCTTTAGATCCAACATTACTCGAATCTGGATCTGAAATAACTGGTGATCTAAAACTACAGTCATTGTTGGACGAAGAATATAAACAATTGGTCAAAGATCGTAAGTTCTTAAGAGAAGTGTTTGTTGATGGTGAATCAAATTGGCCTCTACCTGTTAATATCAGACGTATAATTGAGAATGCACAGCAAACCTTTAGAATCGATCATTCTAAACCATCCGATTTGACTATTCATGATATAATATATGGTATTAAGGAACTACAGGAACACCTATTGGTTCTACGTGGTAAGAGTGATATTATTCAAAAAGCTCAAAGTGATGCAATCACACTATTTTGTTGTCTTGTTCGTTCACGTTTGGCTACTCGTAGAGTGTTGCAAGAATATAGGCTAACAAAGCAAGCATTTCAATGGGTATTAAATAATGTCGAGTCACAATTTTTGCGTTCCGTCGTTCACCCTGGAGAGATGGTCGGTGTATTGGCAGCACAATCTATCGGTGAACCAGCTACGCAAATGACATTAAACACATTCCACTTTGCGGGTGTTGCCTCTAAAAAGGTCACTTCAGGTGTTCCACGTTTAAAGGAAATTCTTAATGTTGCTAAAAATATGAAGACCCCTTCATTGACTGTTTATCTAAAGGATGGTTACTCTTCTGACCAAGAGAAAGCTAAATTTATAAGATCTGCAATTGAACATACTACCTTGAAGAGTATCACGGTTGCATCTGAGATTTACTACGATCCTGATCCACGCTCTACAGTTATTCCAGAAGATGACGAAATTATCCAATTGCATTTTTCCTTAATGGATGATGAAACAGAACAGTCCTTAGATAGACAATCGCCATGGCTACTACGTTTAGAATTAGACCGTGCTGCTATGAATGATAAAGATTTAACTATGGGTCAAGTTGGTGAAAGAATTAAAGAGACTTTCAAAAACGATTTATTCGTTATATGGTCTGAAGATAATGCGGAAAAATTAATTATTCGTTGCCGTGTCGTTCGTCCAAAGTCATTAGATGCAGAAACTGAAGCAGAAGAGGATCATATGTTGAAGAAAATTGAAAACACTATGCTTGAAAACATTACTTTGCGTGGTGTTGAAAATATAGAACGTGTTGTCATGATGAAATATGATCGTAAAGTACCAAATGAAACAGGTGAATACCAAAAGGTTCCAGAATGGGTCTTAGAAACGGATGGTGTTAACTTATCTGAAGTTATGACAGTCCCAGGCGTGGATGCTACAAGAATCTATACAAACTCGTTCATAGATATCATGGAAGTTTTGGGTATTGAAGCTGGTCGTGCCGCATTATACAGAGAAGTTTATAACGTTATTGCTTCTGATGGTTCTTACGTTAACTACCGTCATATGGCACTTCTGGTCGATGTTATGACTACTCAAGGTGGACTAACATCTGTTACTCGTCACGGTTTCAATAGAGCTTCTACTGGTGCCCTAATGAGATGTTCATTTGAAGAAACTGTTGAAATTTTATTCGAAGCTGGTGCATCAGCAGAATTGGATGATTGTCGTGGTGTGTCTGAAAATGTCCTATTAGGACAAATGGCACCAATTGGTACTGGGGCATTCGACGTAATGATCGATGAAGAATCTCTGGTAAAATATATGCCTGAACAAAAGATGACAGAACTCGAAGAAGAACAAGATGGTGGTGCTACTCCATATAGTAATGAAAACGGCTTAGTTAATACAGAAATTGATATTAAAGATGAAATGATGTTTTCACCTTTGGTTGATTCGGGTACAACTGAGGCAATGGATGGTGGACTCACAGAGTATGGCGGTGTTTCATCTCCATTTGGTGCATATGGTGATGGACCAACATCTCCTGGGTTTGGTGGTGTTTCTTCACCGGGATTTTCACCAACATCTCCTGCGTATTCACCAACATCTCCAAGCTATAGTCCTACCTCTCCTTCTTATTCACCTACTTCTCCAAGCTATAGCCCTACATCCCCATCATATTCTCCGACATCTCCTTCGTATTCACCAACATCCCCAAGCTACAGCCCTACATCTCCAAGTTACAGTCCTACATCACCATCATATTCTCCAACATCACCATCATATTCACCAACATCTCCATCATATTCACCAACATCCCCAAGCTACAGCCCTACATCCCCATCATATTCTCCGACATCTCCTTCGTATTCACCAACATCCCCAAGCTACAGCCCTACATCTCCAAGTTACAGTCCTACATCACCATCATATTCTCCAACATCCCCAAGCTACAGCCCAACATCCCCATCATATTCTCCAGACAACCGGAATTATAGTCCTGGATCGCCTACTTATTCACCAAAAGAAAATGACAAGAAAAATAATAATGAGAATTCCTCATAGAATTTAAAGACTTAGAGCCGTATTTTTTTGACGACACCACAATAATTGTATAATAACCCAATGTTAGAAAGTTACACGTATATAAAAGTAGTTATAATGAACATAATCTTTACATTTTTTTACGTATTCATTTTAGATCCTCAAAATTAAAACAACAACAATACATTATTCAATAAATTTCTATGGAGCTCGAAATATTATTCCAAACTCATATATTTAACTTATTCATCGGAAAGATATAACAAAGTGGAAATTTGTTTTCTTTTACATGTGCTCTATAATATGAAATTGATATATCAATATACTGCATTGGGATCGTTAAGTGGCTTTCTTAGCTATCAAACCTTTGAATATATCAAAAGTGTTACCGTCTGGTTGCAAATGATATATATTGCCTGTAAAACTAGAGTCTTTTCCAGGAACTAATTCCTTTGCTATCAACAAACCATAATCACTCGTTATACCTGCGATCTTTGCTCTAGCGTTACCTAGAGTTGATAATGTGACAATTTGATCTGTGTGTAGCCAGAATCTATAATATTCAGGAAGGATGACAGAAGCTCCAAAGTCTACAAATTGATCTAGTAATACTTGTAAGTTATTCATGTATCTGGCCAATAACACCTCTACTTCGACCTGAGGAAGAGGTTTCAAACTATGTTGTGCACGTTCTAAATTTAAGATATCCACCCATTTTTTAATAGATGTCGTTGGTTGCTCATTAGTCAAATTTAATCCACAACCTAATAGTAGTGAATATCTATTATTGATAAAATTCGTATTCACCAGGAGGCCGGCAACTTTCACATACGCTGGATCAATATCTGTTAATGGTACTAATGTGTGATCAAAAGACTTCCCCACTAAGACCATATCATTTTTATAGTAGTATTCCGGTTTTAGTGCATAAAGATCATTGGGCCACTTTATTCTAACTGGTAAATCCTCAAAACCTGGAGCATATGACTGAATTGCCTTACAATACGCTAACATTGAAAGATACTGAATAAAGACAATTGATATATTTTCACCTGTTTTTGGTGATTGGAGAGGTAATGAAATCGCAGCCGTTGAAGCACATACACCTTTAGGATTAACCCATGTGTTGCTACTTCTACCACGCCCAGTAACTTGAACGGAACCGACATGTAGAGTTGCGCTATCTGGCAAGGAGCTCAATAACAATTTATTTTCATCCAACAGGATACTAGTAGAAGTGACGACCTCCCCATATAGAAGAAATGACCCAACTGTATTAGTCGGTGCTAGAGTTTCAAAATATTTCTGAAAATTAAAAGAGACTTCCAATTCTTCAGATAGATAATTCTCATTTTTAAGAGGCAATATTATGCATTTTGGAACTTCATTGACATCTTGACCAATTAATGCCGAGGTAACCTTTGTATAGTCATTAAGACCTCGGTAAATCCTAAATAAATCAATCTGATCTCTAAATTCGATATGATTAACTTTCCTCTCAACGTTAGAAGAATGAATAGCAATATTATTTTCAAAATTGTCCACCAAATACCTTTTATCTGGTGCAGTAGCAACAACTAAAGGTGTCAAATCAGGTCCCCGTTTTTTCTCCCAGTTTCTATTGCATAGCAATCCTGCCTTAGTGAGAATAAAATGCATGAATTTCAATCTTTCGTCTTCCTGGCTTTCCAAAGAAGTTACGACATGATGGATGAACCTCGAATCATTGCACTTTCTTAACAGCTTTGGAATAAATTCTGGATGCGTCCCCACCAACAAAGCCTTCCCATTCCCAACTACTGATAAAATAGCAGCAGCCGGTCTTTGGGTAACTGCTTGAACTGGTAAATCAGAATAGGGAACATCTAGCTCTTCATCATATCTAGCAAGTACTTCGATATTAGAATATTGATCTGCATCTACGAAGACAGGACCACCGTTAAAATAAGTAGAGAATTGCAAACCATTAGAACAGGAAATCTTAACAGATCTTGCACCAATCTCACTGTTGTATTGAAAGCCATCAAAAGCAGGCCCCCTAGCAATTCCCTTAAAGAATTTTAAATCTCTTCTACCAGAAACTTCCATATCTGGGTTTCCTTGAGCAAATTGAACTTGTCCTGAACCGAAATATGAGCCTGCACAAAAGCCAATGTAGACACCACCTTGTTTTGAAACAAATTGCTGTAAGAATGGGATTATAGGTTTGCATTCCTTCACGTAGGGAAGGTCAGCACCTCCTGGAAAAACTATAGCAGAGGCCTTGGATGACCATGGTTCCGTTTGTAATGTTTTTACGGTAACTGTACTCACAGCATAGTAGGGCTCAAGGAAATGCTTTAGCGTCTCAACAGCATGCCTAACCGATCCCGGGGTGGTACCTGGTCCATTATAAACCAGAACATTCATTCTTTGTTGTAATATATGTATATCTATTGGTATTTTAATCGAGTAAATTTGAAAGAAAGACGTTTATCAACTATAATGAAAGTACCTATTTTTATACCTGAGTTTCAGTAACACCAAACAATGAATAATCAACGACAGAGAATGATGCTAACTATTCCTTTCTGTAATATTCGGTAGACTCTGTAATTGTGACGCAGATGGTATTTTTTTATAACTAAATGTCGGATCTCTTCGAGAATTCGCTATTCTCACTAATCTTTTGAAGAATCATTAAATTTCAACATTTCTTAAAAAACCGTGCAAGACTCCGTAGTCATACAAAGTTGATTCAAACAAAAATCCTCACATTGAGAACTCTGTAAGCATAGAGGTTCGTTACATGAAAGCTTGACACTAAACTAATTGTGCTGTTAGATAACGATTTCTTTGATGTTTGTTTTTTCGTCTTCCATATGAATATCGTAATAGAAGAAATATTGTTGTTCAAAGAATTGGATATATACGTATGTTGTTAAATTAATATTATATAAGGTATATATATATGTGCAAATGTACAATCGAAATGAAGTCCGTGGTTATTTGTTATGTCTCGTTAAGTGTAGGTGTGTTAACGACTGAATGTAATGTCATCAATACGCAAGATGGATTTTACACATTCGGATGCTAAGGTAACCGCACTTGTACTGACCAATACAGGTTGTAAAATATGTTCATCGAAAGTATTTGTAGTACCTGATCTTCTCACAGAGATACCGTCATTAACTTCACCATTTTCATGCCTAGAACGCAATTCAGTAACCACTTTAATACTGTTGAGGCCAGCGTTTTCTGCCAATGTGGTAGGAATGACTTCCAATGCATTAGCAAATTCTTGCCAGACAAAGGATTCGACACCCTCCATAGCACGAGCTTCTTTAGTTAATCTGCGGGCTACTTCAATTTCGGGAGCACCACCACCTGCAATTAGACCTCTTTCCTTCACAAGACAACGGATTACACATAATGCATCATGTAAGGAACGGCCTGTTTCATCTAAAATCATATTGTTAGCACCACGAACAATGATGGACACTGTTGGCTTGGCATTATTACTCTTTATACCAGTCAACTTGACAATCTTAGAACCATCACTCTCAATTTCTTCTACTAAATCAGCGGAACCCAATCTATCTTCAGTAAATAATTCCAAATCAGCAATTGGTTTACAACCTAAGCTTTTGGATAAAAACTCTATCTCTTCTCTTTCGATATCTTTCACAACCATAATATTTAGCTTCGATAGGAAATGTAAAGCCAAATCATTAACTGCATCTCTTAATATAGATTTCTGAATTAATAGCACATTACATTTAGCTTTCTTGATTTTTTTACAGATATTCAATAAGTATGCCCTTTCTTCTTTCAAAATCTTGTCCATTTGTCTATAATCGCTGACTACAATATTGTTTTCAGTATCTGGTTTTGGAGGTGAGATTTGGAACTGAATTAATGCAATCTTTGCCTTTTCCTTTCTTGTTGGTCCACCAGCAGTTCTCACCGCAGTTTGTGTCAACACCACACCATCAATCATCTCAGTATCATCAATGGTACCACCGACCTTCTTAATCAATCTAATATCATTCAAGTCCACATTGGTGGATTCTTCATTGGCAATTTTTAAAACTGATTCGACAGCCAGTGGAGCCAAAAATTGAGAATATTGTGAAACAATCTTAGAACTTAAAGAAGTAGTCGCAGCTCTTACCAAATCTTCTTTGTCAGCCAAAGAAATTCTGTGCGACATTTCCAAAAGAATATCCACTGATCTCTTCGCAGCTCTTTGGAATGATTCCGCAATAATAGTTGGATGAATACCCATATTCAATAACCTATCAGCAGCACCTAACAAAGCACCTGTCAATATAACGACGGAAGTAGTACCATCACCAGCTTCGGCATCTTGAGCTGCAGAAACTTCCACTAGCATCTTAGCCACTGGATGCAAGATAGCCATTTGTTTTAAAATGGTATGACCATCATTGGAGATAATAACTTCACCACGAGATGTCTTGATCATCTTATCCATACCCTTTGGACCTAATGAAGTACGAATGGCATCTGACACAGCTCTTGCAGCGATGATATTAGCCTTGCGAACTTCTTGAGGTTTCTCTTTGTTTTTGAAAGTGGCGTTCGATGGTACTTTTGGTGGCATTGGTTCAATTGATTATCAATCTGTTGGATAAGTCAGGGAATCGTGACTGAGAAAGTGGATTGTTATTACTTGCCTATACAATTACTTCAATACAAAATACTTTTTCAAGATTTTGGTGGCAAAAATTGACTGTGCTACCGTTTCAAACGATTAGCGATATTTTTTGTGCCATTCAAAATCTATAAAGCCTTCATTGACGAACTCCACCTTCTGAAGAAGCATGTTTGGAAAGTGGATCGAGGCTTTAATTTGAATTTCGAGTATATAACTTGAATGTGTAGGGATTTGCCTTAGAATATTCTACTAAGGGAATTAGAAATTGCAAGTTAGCTGCTCTCTTTATATATTCCTGGTAGCAAATGGTGGAATAGATTAAAGTAAGCATTATCTTTTGAAATTAATACATGCTTCTTTGTTAATCTCTGATATATTTTGTTTTTGAATTACTCAGTAATCAGCAAGTATGATTGGTCTTCGGGGAACCTGAGAAAAGAAATATTTCTAGTTGAATATTTTATCTCTCTCGAGATAAGAAAACAACAAATGGTTGGAAACCTTTGAAGGAGTTATAACGAACCCAGAACAAATGCAAAGAGAAAATGTATTAATCGTTGGAGCAGGAGGTGTGGGAGTCATCACCGCTCTTTCATTATACAATAAGAACGAATGTCATGTATCCCTTGTAGTTAGATCCGATTATGATCATGTTATGAAATACGGTTATCAAATAGAGTCCTGTGACTACGGTACATTGGATAATTGGAGACCACATTCTATATACAGAACAGTGGAAGAAGCTGCCCAAGATAACACTTATTTCGACTATGTCGTCCTTACAACGAAGAATATTCCTGAAGGGCCGGTTCACTCCACTGCACCGAGTATATTATCACCAATCATGAACTCTAATTTTTTACTATCTAGTGAGAAATTTACAAATATTATATTGATTCAAAATGGAATTGATATTGAAAAGGATATCATGCAAGCCTTCCGGGATGTTAACTATAAATACACTGTGCTTTCGGGTATCCAATTCATTGGGTCAACGAAGATCGGACCTGGCCAAATTAAGCAAGTGGGTAAGGATCATATTACTGTGGGTCCATTCATACAATCAGATCAAAATGCTATTCATGCAACAAATGAATTTATTAGACTCTATGATAATAAGGGCGTCAATTTTGTAGAATTCGATGATCGCGTGAGATATAATAGATGGAAGAAATTGTTATACAATGCTGTTATTAATACAACAACCGCATTAGTGCAATTGGATGTGCCTCGTTGTTTCGAATTCTCGAAACAAAATGGCGACAGTACTGAATGGGAAGTTTTTAAACCAGCAATGAGAGAGATTATCAATATTGCTGCAACAGAGGGAATAATCCTAGATGAAACGTTTATTGAGTTTTTTACTGAGATTACTAGAAATAAAATGTTCAAACCCTCCATGTGTGTTGATGTTGATAAAGGGCAATTGATGGAACTTGAAGTTATTCTTGGGAATCCTCTTAGAATTGCCAAGAAGAATGGCGTCGAAACACCCATATTAACAACATTATATAATTTATTAATTTTGGTTCAGGGAAGACTTTTAGAGAAAAACTGCTTGATCAAGTTTGATGAATCCAAATGCCGTCTAAGTGGATAGATACACCAGAATGAAATAAGAGAAATTATGTACTCGGTTATTAAGTAACAATTACTATTATAGATATTTGATTATATATCTTAAATATACACTCAAACTTCTTATAAATAGTATTTAATATTCTAGTTTACTATGTTTATGAAATTTTCGATTTAAGACGCGTATTACGTTAAAAACGATATTTTTAAAACGCCAGCAAGGATGGAAAGATATGAAAACAATCTAATTTAGATTTTGAGACTTCAAAAGAACAACAACCTTCAATTTTTTAGCAGTACCATACATATCACTTGGTAATCCAATCAGAACACTAAGTTAATCATTGACATATCATTTCTATAAGGAATTTTATTGTCAAATCAGGTTAAGAACTTAGTTAAATCTAACTGGATATTTTGATTAATAATTACTTAGATACTGTGGCGATTTCATTCAGTATTACACACTTTGTTACAATCGATTGAGTCAAATTGAAAAGAAAATATAGTCAAGATGAAGATGCTAACTAAGTTTGAGTCTAAATCTACTAGGGCTAAGGGGCTTGCCTTCCATCCTTCTAGACCATGGGTTTTGGTTGCCCTATTCTCTTCAACCATCCAATTGTGGGATTACAGAATGGGCACTCTTCTACACAGATTTGAAGATCATGAAGGACCTGTTCGTAGTGTTGATTTCCATCCGACTCAACCAATTTTCGTCTCAGGTGGTGATGATTACACCATTAAAGTATGGTCTCTGGAGACCAATAAGTGTCTATATACATTGAATGGTCATCTGGACTATATCCGTACTGTTTTTTTTCACAAAGAATTGCCATGGATCATTTCTGCTTCTGATGATCAAACTATTAGAATTTGGAATTGGCAAAACAGAAAGGAAATTGCTTGCCTCACTGGTCATAACCACTTTGTGATGTGCGCTCAATTTCATCCAACTGAAGATTTTGTTGTATCTGCATCTTTAGATGAAACTATTAGAGTTTGGGATATTTCAGGTCTAAGAAAGAAACATTCTGCGCCTGGTACCTCTACTTTGGAAGATCAACTTACTTCTCAACAGAATTTGTTAGATGGCGGATTTGGTGATTGTGTAGTGAAATTTATTTTAGAGGGACACACAAGAGGTGTTAATTGGGCTACATTCCATCCTACTTTACCGTTAATTGCTTCGGGCAGTGATGATCGTCAGATTAAATTATGGAAGTATAATACTACCAAAGCTTGGGAACTAGATTCTTGTAGAGGTCATACCAATAATGTAGATTGTGTTATATTTAATGTTCAACACAACGTAATCATTTCTGTTGGTGAGGATAAAACTTTGAGAGTCTGGGATATCGATAAGAGAATCCCTGTGAAACAATTCAAGAGAGAAGATGAAAGATTCTGGCTAATTGCAGAACATCCAAATATGAACTTATTTGGTGCAGCTCATGATGCAGGTGTCATGGTGTTTAAATTAGATCGCGAAAGACCACCAAGTGTTATTCATCAAGATCAATTGATTTTTGTGAATACCAAAAAGCAAGTACAAATGTTTGATTTCCAGAAGAAGGTTGCATCTTTACCATATGCTTCCCTAAAACTTGTCGGTTTGTATTGGGATGCATTTAAAAGTATTTCATATAATCCATCCCAGCACTCTGTTTTGGTAAATTCTGCTAAAGATACATTTGGCCTCGTTCTTTTACCGAAGCAACCAACCGGTGCACTTCAAATCTTGGTCGAAAGAGAAGACAAAGGTTCCTGTGCTCTATTTGTTGCCCGCAACAAATATGTTATTTACAATAAAGAAACTAAAAATATTGATATCCGTACTTTAGAGAACAAAACTACAAAATCAATTAAGATGGAAGAAAATGTTAGAAATATTGTACAAGCTACTCCGGGACACATTCTAATCTTAGTTGCAAAGAAAGTATATTTATATGATGTTCAACAAGATAAGAGAGTTGCTGAGATACCTGCTAAAAATGTCAAATATGTTTCTTGGTCTACAGATGGACAATATGTTGCCTTAATGAGTAAGCACACCATTACCTTGGCTACTAAAAATCTGGAATTGGTAAAATCAATGCATGAAACAATTAGAATTAAGAGTGCCGCGTGGGATGAAACTAATGTGTTAATTTACTCTACTTTGAACCATATGAAGTATGCGCTGTTAAATGGTGAAATAGGTATCATCAGAACTTTGGAGAAGACTCTATATATTGTTAAGGTAAAAGGTCAATATGTTTACACTTTAAACCGTGAGGCTGAAGTTGAAATTCTAACAATAGATCCAACTGAGTACCGTTTCAAGAAGGCTCTTGCAAACAAGAATTTTCCAGAAGTTCTACGCATCATCAAGAATTCCAATCTAGTCGGCCAAAATATTATTTCCTACTTACAAACTACAGGATACCCTGAAATCGCTTTACAATTTGTTGAAGACCCAAAGGTTCGTTTCGATTTGGCACTAGAATATGGTAACTTAGATGTTGCTTTGGAAGAAGCCAAGAAATTGAATAGCGATGCTATTTGGGAGAGATTGGACAAAGCTGCCATTGAACAAGGGAATGTCACCTTAGTGGAAAGAATTTACCAAACACAGAGCTCATTTGATAAGTTATCATTCTTGTATTTGCTAACTGGCGATCGTTCCAAATTACAAAAGATGGCTACTATTGCTGAAAATCGTGAAGACATCCCAAGTATGGTTCTAAATTCCTTCTATGGTAACTCCACTGCTTCAAGAGCAAAAACTTTTGCGGATGCTGGCTCTTTTCCACTGGCATATGCTATTGCAAAGGTGAACCGTGATGAAATCTCTGCTGCATCTTATTTGGAACAAGCTGAATTCGAAGAACAGGATATTATATTACCAGAAACCTTCCAACCATCTAACCTTGTTAAACTGCCTTTGATACCCGAACCGTTCGGTAACTGGCCTTTGGCAAAGGCTGAATTGTCTTACTTTGAAAAGGCTGTTTTGGGCCAAATCGAAGAAGTAGAAATCGAAGAACTCTCTGTCCAAAGCGAAGTTGATTCCACCAGTGATTTGGAGAATGAATTAAATGAAACTGTAAGTTCGAAAGAAGAAGAGACAGAGGATGCTTGGAATATGGGTGATGAAGATCTCAATATTCCTGAACTTCCTGTAGAAATTGAAACCTCTGAAGCTTCTGTAACGCCAACTGTAGAAGGTAACGAATGGGTTAAAACTTCGAAACTTCCTGCAATATTAATTGCTGCTGGTGCATTTGAAGCTGCTGCCCAAGCCTTGAATAAGCAATTAGGTATCGTTGAATTTGGACCACTGAGACAATATTTTATTGCTCAATACGAATCCTGCAGGATATATCAGTCAGCTACTCCAAATGAACTTCCACCTTTAGTTGGATACATTAACGCCAAGCATGTGGTCGAGGGAGTTTATACTTTACCTTATATCGCTGATATGGATGTTATTTCAGAAAAGATGAATGCAGGCTTCAAATATTTCAAGGCCAATGATTTGAAAATGGCAATTCTATCATTCCGTGAGGCGATTTATCACATAATACTATGTGCTGTTTATGAACAAGAAGATGAAAATACAGTACGTAAAGATTTAGCTACTGCCAGAGAATACATCCTTGGGCTTTCTATCGAATCGAAACGTCGTTCACTTGCTCCTGAAGATGTGAAACGTAATCTAGAGCTAGCTGCATACTTTACTGCTGTCAAGTTATCCGAACCTCATCGCTGTAATGCCTTACAAGTGGCTATGTCTCAAAATTTCAAACATAAAAACTTCGTGCAAGCTTCGTATTTTGCTTCTGAATTCTTGAAAATTATGCCAACTGGTCCGCGTGCCGATAAAGCTCGTAAGATCAAAACTGTTGCAGACTCTAATGCACATGATGCCATTGAAATTGATTTTGACCCGTATGCCAAATTTTCAATTTGTGCGGCTACGTACACCCCAATTTATGGCGATGCTCCATATGCAGTTGATCCTCTAACTGGCGCCAAATACCATATTTCTGAAAAAGGTACAATTGATAAAATTGCAGAAATTTCAAAGGTGGGCGCATCTGCTTCAGGTTTGAGAGTATTACTGGAACTCTGATTAATAATATACGTAAAGAAAAAATTAAGTAAGTTTTAGCAATGTACATAAGTTCAATTTAATTAAATTGTTTTATTTTACAGCTATTCATGATGATATTGAAGTTTATAGACTTATCCGTACAGATGCATAGATTAATATATACCACAGTGTAAAAGCACGGAAGCTCCTTAACGAAGCAATTATGGGGAAGGCTTGTTCCTAATTTGGTCTGAAACCCATAATGAACGAAGTAACATTGTTTCTAGTGGGAGGATCAGCTTTTCTTGCCGGTGGGGGTGGTGGAGGGAGCCTTGTTTTTTGTTTCTCCAATGATTCTGCTGAAACTTCTAAGTTTTTATGAATAATTGAATAATCTTCATTTTGTTTATTGAACACTTTACTCTTTGGTATAGATTCTGCTTCAGCAAACGACATACCTACGACACTTATACTAGAAGCTCTGCTTACTGGAAGATCAAGATCTTCCTCAGAAGGGGTATATGATAACCAATCTACTTGCGTTAGACACTTAAACGCCAAATTTACTGTATTCTTATGTTCATGAAGAACAGTACCATTCATGCAAATATTATCAAAATCTGTCAAATATCGCAAAAGATTTCTTATATCGGTTTTTCTGTAGTGTGTCTTTGATAATTCTGTATTTTTCAGTAATGGTAATAGAACTCTCAGAAATGTATTCCTTAATACTTCCTCATTTTCTGATATATCTAGAAGTTCTCGAAGCATTACATCTACAAATACATGCAGATCGTTCAAGTAGAAGAAGTTCATTGCTATTCCTTCTACAGTAGTGGTCAAAATCAAATACAATACTTTACAGATCATTATTTGAATGGACATATCTTTGCTTCTGTTAAATGTTAACAATAATAATTCTGTAAATTTCTTTGATACGTTTCCGTTAATCAAATATTTGAATATCTTATTCTCAATTTCATATTTTCTTGCAAACATCATATATTGTTCATTCAAAACTAGAAGAAGTTTAAATTGTGCATTATTGAATAAATTAGTGGTTACATCAGATCTTAAAGAGGTCATCATAAAGTAAACAAAGAAATCATCTACCAACTGTAGTGCTGTAATGTTACATTTGCAAAATTTAAAAATTTGAAAAAGTAAATCCATGAGGACAGTCGATATTTGATGCATTCCATCAACAATTTCCAAGTCTAGGCCATTTAATTCGTTAAGTGAAGGATCAGATAGCTGGTCTTGAGTGAATCCTTTATCTTCACCATATTTATTGAGATATGCAAACTCCGTGTACAGATTATTATAAAGCACATTAAACCCTTGAAAGTCGATCATAAGCTCCAAAGAATTTAAATCTTTCTTTGATTCAAATAATAAAATGTAAGAAACCAGAAACTTCATATTAATTTCTAAGAGATCAATATTTAATAAAGATAACAGCTTACTAAGGCAAAATTTCTTCTTATCGTTAAACAATTTGGATTCCGTGAGTAATATTGCCATTCGGTACAAATCTTGATCATTTATAATAAAATCTTTATATGAATCGGTTGCCAATTTTAAGTATGTAACTAACGCAGAGTTTACTTTAGATTCGTCTTTACAATTGGTATCTGTGAGACTTATTATTTCCTCCATGGACTTCCAGAATGTAATGACATCCTTATTATCATGGGACGGCTCTATTGTTTTGGCAGCTGGATCGAGTATCATAGGAAAACCATTAATATGTAGATAAGATTGATAATGAGAAACCGATGTATCAATTGGTGTCTTGTATATGTGTGCCCGTAATTGGAAGTGAATTGTTGTGAAACTTTACCAGCACAGACTTTACTTCACCAATTTCTAAAGTTGAGACAGCCATGAAAAACTCGCACTGAAACAACCACAAATGAGTTAGAGCGTCCGGCTTATACAAGTTTAGTGTTCAATGTTTATAAGTTATATATATTTATATTACCATATTATATTATATTAAACTATATTCTATTTAGTTTTTAAGCCATGCATGATTTCCTCCTTTGTGATTAGATGCCCAATGGTCTCAATATTTTCTAATAGCTGATCAACATTGGAAGACCATTCATTCAACAATTCACTAGAGTTCTTCTTCTTTTCAAAATTAACTATCTTTTCTGGTCTATTCACTTTAGCATATATGACACCTTGATTCACCAGGTCGCTAATGAAAGTTTCAGTTTCAGATTCAGTTAAGTCCAATAATTCATCCAATCTAGCCAAAGTTATTCTAGAGTAGTATTGAGAAATGACTCTCAAATTGTGTTCAATAACTCTCTTTTTCAATTCATCCCAGTGATGCTTGTTCTTTTCTCCACCAAATACTACGTCATCCTGACATAATGTAGGTTCATAAGTGTCTCTAACTATGGGCCATCTCATCAATTCTTGTGTAGTGAATAATTTAACCATAGACTCTTGAACCTCTAATTTCTTCAGATTGTTGTCCTGCTGAACTTTGTGAATCAAATCATTTTGTAAGTTTCCGTAAGGTGAAAGTATTAAGAAATAAACTATATGAGCAAGAGCATTCCTCCATTGAATTTCATCATTTTTAACAGAATCACTTTGATAAATTTCTTGGTAATATTGAGCCACTTCAAGATACTCACCCCTGTGCAGTCCAACCTTAATCAGTAATTGGTAATATTCTAGTTTCAACCTCTCATATTTCTCTGTCTTGAAAGTCTTCTTGAGAATCTTTCTAGAAAGAACTGTGGCCTGCGAGTAATCGCCTTTCAGGATACTTAATTCCATCTGCTCCAAAATAAACTCAATCTTTTCTGACATTTCCATGGAACCGTATGTCTCCACTTGCAATTCACATAAGATATCACATGCTTCTTCAATCTTTCCTTGATCCTTCTTAATATTTGCCAAAGTTCTAGTTACTGTTGCCCTTTCCTTTTCAACAAAGATCTTATTCTCAGTGACATTTCTAATATTTTCAATTACTTTTATTTTTGTATCCAAATCTATGTTATTGTCATTTTTTTTAAGATAATATATTATTCTTTGGACCATGTATTGAATGGAAAGTTTTAATTGACCATGCTTCTTAGCTAGCAAAGTCAATTGTTCCTCTAACTCAGTCCATCTACCTTGCTCGCTTAGTATTTCTACAATCTTACCCAATACTTCCTTGGATGAAACCAAGTCGGCAGCTTGTCTAGTTTTCTTCTCCCAAACTAACAATTTCTCTAAGGCTGTGGAATAATCATTTTGAGCCAACGATTCGATCTTTGGCATATCATCCTTAAAAAGTACAGAATAATCCTTTTCTGCTTTAATTGGTGCATCTCTAGACATCTTAATTCACGTGTATTAGTGGTTAATGTTCTATTTCTTGGTTGTTTACTTACACGTTGGTTATGTCCTTAATACATTAATATCCATATTTCATATTTTTGCCACCTGAATTTCAATCCCTACTAGGTTACTCGTCGTCCCCAATGAGATTGAAAATTTTTCTGCGATGAGCTTCTTGAAATGTATCTATCGAAAAGATATTAATTGGTATCTGTTAGAATAAACTTTAAACAGATCAGTGATTTTTTGACTGTGGAACATCATAGTTATTAGGGGACTACAATGGCAGGATCTCAATTGAAAAACCTGAAAGCTACTTTGAAAGCTGCAGGTCTAACTGGTCAAACCAATGTTAAGAAAAACAAGAAGAATTCCAAGAGACAACCAAGGACATATGACCGTGAAGAAAAGGCCAAGGTTATTGCCAATATTAGAGAGCAATTTAACCCATTTGAGGTTAAAGTAGCCAGAGACAAAAAAAGAGAAGGTGGTAAGACTAGTATGGCTGTTGGTAAACCGGGTATCTCCAAACAGATCGGTGAAGAACAAAGGAAGAGATCCTTTGAAGCAAGAAAATCAGTTAAGAATAAGAGAGGTGGTGTAATAGATAAACGTTTTGGTGAAAGGGATAAAAATATGACCGAAGAGGAAAAAATGTTGGAACGTTTCACCAGGGAAAGACAAAGTCAATCGAAGAAGAAGCAAAATATCTTTAATCTAGATGACGATTATGAAGATAATATAGATATGTTTGGCAACAATCTGACTCATTTGGGTCAATCTTTGGGAGTGGAAATTAGCTCAAATGATGTTGAAGAAGAAGAAGAAGAACAAGATGATTTCCTACACAGAAGCAAAAGACCACGCTATGACGATGAAAACTTAGGAGGGTCTATAGAACCGACCAGGAAAAAAACTAAAGCTGAGGTTATGAAGGAAGTTATTGCCAAATCAAAATTTTATAAGCATGAAAAACAAAAGGCTAAAGAAGAAATGAACGAACAAGTCGATGCTTTAGATGAAAACTTTGATGATGTGATGGCAGAATTAATGGCCACTCAACCAGGAAAGAAAGAATCAGCTAGTACTGGGGAAGATAAAATCTATGATGTTAAAGTAAAGGAATTACTTTTAGAGCCAAGAGCTGCTCCATCCGATAGAACTAAGACAGATGAAGAAATTAAGAACGAAGCCGAAGAAAAGAGAAAAATACTGGAGCAACAGAGATTAGATCGTATGCAAGGGATGGTTGAAGATGAAGATGGTGAAGAAAAAGGTGTTGAAGATTTAGATGACGGATTTTGGGCGGATTCTGATGAGGAAGCTGGATTATCTGAAGATATAGCCGATTCAGATCTTGACATAGAATTTGCTGAAAAGGACGATGATCAGAGACAAGAAAATAGAGATAACGGGTGGGGTTCCAGAAACCTCACTTCAGTTATCACCTGTCCTTCTACTCATGCTGAATTACTTCCACTGCTCGAAGACAGTCCTTTGGATGAACACCCAAAGATCGTAAGAAAGATCGTAAGAGCTTACCAACCAAAATTAGCGGAAGGAAACAAAAATCGCTTAGGTAAATTTGCGACGGTTCTACTGAGACATGTACTATTTCTCTCAAATGAAGATTATTCCACTAACATTGAACAGTTCAGTATCACACAAAATGCTCTTATCAGCATATTAAAAACACTATCAGAAAAATATAACCAGGCCCTTTCAACTGAGTGCAGAATAATTGTTAATGAACTTCAAGAAAAATTCAAAAAGGACCATATACTAGGTCTTTCAAGGAGTGACTTAGTCTTTTTCATCTTGGTTGGTTCCATTTTCTCGACGTCAGATCAATATCATTTGGTCGTTACACCATGTTTGATCTTAATAAGTGAATTCTTGGAACAAATCAGATTCAACACGTTAGAAAGATTTGCATTTGGCGCGATTTTGGCAAAAATAGCTCTACAATACCAAAGGCTTGCAAAGCGTTACATCCCAGAACTTGTTTATTTTTTTCAGAAAACTCTAGCAACCTTTTTATCAAACTCGCACAAAATTGTCAAGATAAGAACGGACTCAAGTAATCTTTGTCTACCGAATGTGTTAGAAAATATCAACGTTCAATCTCCTCTAAAATTACATAGTCTGTTTACTACCGGTGAACATTCTTCTAGAGAATTCCAATTGACGATTTTGATGAACGTCTTTGAATCAATTGATTTAGCTGTTTCTAATATTTGGAAGAATTTACCTGCATTTAGAGAATTGATATCATCAGTTGAGAAATTATTGATCGAGTATCACATTAGATATCCCGAATTAGAGAGAACGAAAAAAATTGTTGATAAGATAGAAAGACTCAAAAAATTTGATGAGCATATTCCTTTAACATTACAAAACCATAAACCAATATCAATACCATCTCATGCTCCTAAGTATGAAGAAAACTTCAACCCAGATAAGAAATCGTATGATCCAGATAGAACAAGACAAGAAATCAATAAGATAAAGGCACAGATTAAGAAGGAACGTAAGTTTACTATGAAAGAGATTCGTAAAGATACCAAGTTTGAAGCTAGACAAAGAATCGAAGAACAAAAGAATGCTCAAGCAGAATACCATGCCAAGATGGCACATATTGTTAACACAATTAGTACTGAAGAAGGTGCTGAAAAAAATAAATACGAAAGAGAAAAGAAACTGCGTAACAGTAAGAAATAGAGGAAGTATATTTGTCATTTCAGCATAGCCTATCACCATCTATATGCAAGCAATCATAATGAATATACATAAGCGCAATCAATCCAGTAATTTTAATAATTTTAAATTTTCAATAATACTCAAATACTGAATGCTCCATCAAAAAATTTATAGATGTAATAAATGATTCTTGAAATTTTATATATGTATGTAAGACAGAGTTAAGTTATCTTCCAACATCTGATTGCTTGTAATATTCCTTCACCAGTCCGAACATGCCTACCTGCGGACGATCAGATATATTTGTTCCTTCTTTCGTATTAATTTCACTATTTCTATATCTATGCAATGATCCCTTTGAATTAATGGATGATTCTATTAAATTACTATGGTGGTGTTGCTTTTTCCGATCAAAAATATTCTCAGGAATGGCTTTACCTATTCTAAATTGTTCGGGATGTTGTCCAGGTTGAAACTGCTTTTTCCAAGAATAGGTATTATTCAAAAGCTGACTAGATGCTTCATATTCATTACTATTACTTCTAACGGGTAACTGGTATTTTCCAACAAAATTTGTGTCATTCTCATAATCATCGACAAAATACATATATGACTGCAACATTTTATTTTTGCCTATATCATTTTCGGTGCTACCATTCTCTTCAGAGTCGTTAGTTATTGGTTCTTCTCCTGCTTTCTTTAAAATATCATTATCTGTCTTTTGGCTTGTAGGTTTTTCTTTCTTTTTCTCATCAGATATTATTTCGTCAAAGACGGCATAACGGCAGACATAACCTAGTCCATCGACGTAAATGGAAGATTCTCTTAGAAAATCAACTATTTTCCCAGCAGAGGTTGGTAAAGAAAACCAAAGAATAAATGGTGTAATAATAAGACTTGTTAATTCCCGTATAAGAATGATAATTTTCAGATTATACAGCATACAAAATTCGGTTTTAACTTCTTCTGTATGATATTTTCCTTCCCAATCCTCTGGTAGATAATGCGTATAAGAGGCCAGCTCTGTTAAAGTATCTTCTGGATTGAATACTGTATATTTATCACTTACAGCATTTTGACAAATAGTCCAGACTGTACCTAATACCGTTATAAAAAATATGACGGTTTTATCACCAATAATTTCAAAATTTAGGAAGTTTTCAGAATCAAAAATAGTTAAAAGAACTAGAATGGCAGCAAAGGATCCAGATATAAAAGCAATAAATTTTAGTACCAGATTTGTTTTCTCCTTTGGGAATTGATCAATATACTTATTTGCGACTGTCGTACTTAAACCTATCCTTTTCTTGAAAATATGATACAGCTCATTGTATTCTCTAAATTTCCATTCCGCGATAGGCGTATATTGTCTAGCATTTATAGACCTTGGAGAAGTTTTATATTCATTGAAATAACGGAAAAAGTATAATAGGACAAAATAGGTAACCAAAAATGGAGACAGAATAAGATTTAGAAACCCGGCAAGCATAAATCTCTTCTTTAACTCTTCAATTATATATCCACGTTGTGATTCTTTCAGAAACACTTGTTTAACGAAGCCTGCTTCATTAAATGCATATCCTATTACGCAAAGATGAATATTCCACTCTAGAGTCTTAGTCAGCGTATTTTCTCTAAACATTGGAATTGGCAAAGAAAAATCGAGAATTTTATTATTATACAGTGCAAGCAAATAGTTTTCTTTTCTCATAATTCTATTTGCCACCACATGTGCATTAATTTTATTTTTAGCCTTAACCTCTACCACATTGGCAGTGAGCGCATTTTGATCTTTCAAAAACATCAGTTGTTCAATAACGTTTTGCCATGGAATTGTTTGTAATTCGTTATCAGTAATATTTAACAAATAATTGTAAAAGTTATGAATATCAATCAAATTCTTAACATCAAAATAAAGTTGTATCACCTTTAAGACCACAAATGTATAGAAGATCCACAGTAATAGCTTGATGAAGCCGGTAATATTTTTTGCGTAGCAATGCTCTATCGTTACTTCTGAAAGATGATTCTTACTTTTCAGACTGGAATAATCAATACAATAACCAAGGTACGAAGAAATGTAAACCACAAAGATCAACGTGGCTACATTTAGAATTTTCTCAAGTACTATACAGGTAAATCCATTCCCAAGATAATAATTGTAAATATCTTGCAAAAAAACATCCAAATTTTCTATATTTGCCCACTTCCAGAGTGCCTTCTCTTTAGCAGTTAATGTGTTAATCTTATTGGCTGGAGTATTGTTTAAAATTGTTATGTTTTTTAGAATATTTGGTCTTTTCAAAGAAAATCTAGTTTTTGATGTGGAAGTATTACCAAAAATAAAACTTTTACCATCAATATTTCCATGTATAGCAGCGTCTTCGAAGAAGGAACCCATATCATTTTTTAATTGATTTCTAAATTTGCCTTTATTTTGTGAAGTGAATAAATCTCTGTCATTGGATTTACCCCCAATTTTGTCACCACCGTTTTTAATTATTCTTTGAAATAGTTGTGGATATCGATTTGAAGATTCTACCTCAGACTTGGTTCCCTTATCAAATAAAGGTTGATCTTCTTCTTCCTCTTCTTCTTCATCATCACCATCGCCATCATCAATATTGCCGTTCTCTTCGTCAGAGGACAATTGTCCAATTTTATAAATGGAATTGACCTGTGGTTTACGGGCCATGCTTATCGATTGGTTAAAGAAGGCTTTATCTACACCTGTTTGTGGATTAGGTTCAGATGGAAACATATTATTATTGTCCTGCTCTTCATCATCTCCGTCAACCTCCTCTGAACTCGTTTCTTGATCTGATTCAGGTATCCGTACTTGATCCTCTTGAACACGACGTTGCGCTTCCTCCTCAACGTTAAGACATGCGGTATTCATTTGATAGGTACTCATCTCCTGTGTGTGGATGGACGTTCGGATATCATCGGATTGTAAACCGAATACCCTTGATAGAAATGTATTATTTGGATTCTTTAAGTAGAAGTCTTGTGATTCATCATGTTGATTATGACTCATTGTAAATACCTTTGCCGATTTATCCCATTGTTTGTTCCTTATAATTAACATGGTTCTTGTACAGTCTAGTCAAGGACTGCTTTTCATATGAATTCAAACTCCAAAGCACTTCCGACATTACCCGCAGACAATTTTAGCCGCCCAAATCATCCTAGTATATCAAACAGAAGAATAAAATGCATAGTTTGTTTACTGTAGTATATCTTTACATATTGATTGCTCTATCTAGTTCATCATTGAAATCTTGGAGTAGCTACAACCTTCCCTTCGATGCGTCCGAGAAGTTCAACTGATGGTTGTTCATCCGATGCGTTCAATGACACCAAATCTTGCAAGAACGTGGATTCTGCACCTCTACCGATATCCATAATGGTGTTGCCAATCTTCATTGTAATTTTACCGGACCTGTGTACTCTGAGACTACCGATACAGCCTGCTAATTCATTTTGAGGAGTTCCCCGTTTTTCTTTAGTTTTCTTGCCCTTATGTTTAGGGTCCTTCTTTTTAGTTTTTTTAATTTTAGTCTCATTATCTTTCTCTGAGCCGTCACCATTAGTCATATTCAAATCCCCGTCATTATCTACCTCTTCTCTCTTGGTACGTATCATTTCAAAATGTGGAAGTTTCGTCGGCATTTGGAATATCATGAATCTGTTAGGCTTATCGCTGATTCTTTGGATTTTCTGTAAAATGTGCTTGTAATCATTAGAAAGCATACTCAATTCTGCTGCTACTTCCTTTTCATCGATAGATTGGAAATCATCTTGGATATTTAGGACATTCAATCTATCTTGAAGTTTGGAACTTCTTTCTTTTAAGGTTTTTTGTAATTCCGTCTCATCTCCATATTCTGACTGTTGTTCTATCTTTATTTCTTGGAATGCTGGTGTATTTTCCCTAGTAGGTACCTCCGAAAGAGATTCTTTAAGTTCTTTTTTAGCTTGTTCCATATCTTCGTGTCTAATACGGATGGGTCTCACAGGGAACAATTGCTCTATACGCTTTGCTTGCAACACATCTTCATCAGCCTCTTCATCACCTTCATCACTTAAATATTCAATCTCCTCAGTAGAAGCATGGGAAGTATATTCTCTCCCCATGTTGAATTTTGTCTTAAATTTATTAACTGATTTATCTTCACCGTCATTATAGTCCTGATCCTCTTCTTCATCAGAATCATCTGCATGATTTTCAATATTTTCTAGCCCCTTTTGAACCAAAGACGAGCCAGACCCTTCCACTTTGATGATACCTCTTCTATTACTACCTTTATCTCCTCCAATGAAGTTTCCAGCAGCTAGGGGACCACTAGAAATAACATGAGTATTGCTCAAAAACTTAGCAGCTCTTCTTTGCCTATTATCCTTAATACCTTGGCCCCATTTATTTCCCTGATTGGTTGACTTATCAAATTTCTTTCTACCAGAAACGTCTGCAGCACTCAATTGTGCAGCTGAAGCGTCTCTTTCTTCTTTGGTCCTTCTTGCAATAGCCTTTGGTTTAAATTTCAAAGCTGGTCTCGATTTACCATCTGAATCACCTTTCAAACCTGGTAAACGACTTGTTCCACTCATGATAATAATATATACTCTATATTGCACTCAGTTACTTGGACTAACAATGCCTTGAGATTTTTGTTCACCTTTATCACAGATCAATTTTTTTTTTGATGCTTGAATGTTGAACTTAAGTAGCGGTGAAAAATTTTAAGTTAGCGAAAGGCAGGAAAAAAAGTTATACCATGCAAAAGAGATGCTCATCTCTACTCACATATTGCATTCTTAAAGACAGAAACTGGGAAACCAAGTATAATACAACTTTTTAGAGATGGTAAGAAAGGGGTCTGATAAAAGGTCACAAACCACCACTTATAAAGAATCTGATCCTTATGGTCTGAACGAAGTAGATGATTTTGCTTCAAAGAAAGAAAGAGTGCTCTTAGAACAATCTACTTTGGTTGACAGATTTATTAATGACGAAGATGAATTGATGGATGATGAAGAAGAGGAAGTTATGGGTATAAGCGAAGAATCTGGAGAATCTGACGAAGAGTTTGAAAAGGACAACGATGTGCAAGAAGAAGAATTAGACGGTGCTGAAGCTTACAGAAAAGTATTTGGCAGAAAACTTGATCTTGACCAACACATTAGTGAAGCAGAGAATGGAATGTTAGATAATGAGAATGCTTGGGGTTCCAATAAGGGAGAATACTATGGTGCTGATGATTTAGATGACGAAGAAACAGCTAAAGAAATTGAAGCAGAAGCATTACGTCAACAGAAAAAGCATTTGGAAGAGCTAAACATGAACGATTATTTGGATGATGAAGTCGAGGAGGAATGGGTAAAGAACGCGAAAGAATTCGATGTCAGCGAATTTCAAACATCAACCAAACAAAATGATACTACTGTATCAATCAAAGATATATTGAACATGCAAGATGATTCTAAGCTTGAATATTTGAAAACCATGTTTCCCGAATTCATTCCATTATCCAAGGAATTATCTAGTCTATCTGATGTATTAAGTGATTTAAAGACCAAAGAATCATCTGAATTGACGAAGTTAAAGACAGTGGCTTTGTGTGCTTATCTTGGTACAATCTCATCATATTTCGGTATTTTATTACATGAATTCAAGAATAACGAAGAGTTCTCTTCAATGAAAGATCACCCAGTTATGGAAGCCATCTTAACATCGAAGGAAGTTTGGAGACAAGCTAGTGAATTACCAGATACGTTTGAAAACGAATATCACCAAAATCTTGAAGGAAACGACAATGAGGAACAAATGGACACTGGCGAAGAGCAGATAAGTGATTCAGAGGAAAATCACAAGATGGATGAACTAGATGGAATAATACCCGTTTTTGATAATGATAAAGATGGAGAACAAGAAACCAATGAGGCAGCCGATGACGATGATGAAGTGGATTTAGACGATTTTGAAGAATATATTGAACAATCTCGTGTTTCCACAAAGAAACAAGGAAACGGCAAGACAATAAAGGAAATGGCCGACGACTATCTAGAATCAGAAATGGCCGATGTCGACGCACAGGAGAAGAAAACTCGCAGAAAAACTTTACGTTTTTATACTTCGAAGATTGATCAACAAGCTAACAAGAAAACCGATAAATTCAAAGGTGATGATGACATTCCATATAAAGAGAGATTCTTTGAAAGACAACAACGTTTACTTGAGGAAGCTCGTAGGCGTGGTCTGAATGATCCTAATGCTATCCCACTAGATGGCCAAGAGTATAATTCAGAGGATGAAGATACTTCAAAATCGGTGAAAAGAGAGGCTGAAAGCAATTATTACAAACAGATACAACGCAGCAAGCAAGGGAAAAAAGATATACGTGCAAATGCTCATAAGACTGCTGTATTAGCTGCCAGGGAAGGAAATCTAACTGAACTTTCCGAGAATGTTGGTGAAGATGGGAAGCGTGCAATTAATTATCAAATATTGAAGAACAAGGGTCTAACACCAAAAAGAAAGAAGGATAACAGGAATTCACGTGTCAAGAAGAGAAAGAAATTCGAAAAGGCTCAGAAAAAACTGAAGTCGGTTCGTGCGGTTTATTCCGGTGGTCAATCTGGTGTATATGAGGGTGAAAAGACTGGTATTAAGAAGAATTTGACAAGATCAGTGAAATTCAAGAATTAGACTGCATATATAGTATACTAAGGGAATATAGAAGTTATGTATATTATCAAACAGGTTCAATATAATTCAATGTAACCTAGCATTATTAGTATTCATTAGAATTCAAGTAAGGGTGCTGAATGGTCGTCTAAAATAATCCTCAATTTTTGTGTCAGTTCTTTTTCGGTTAAAATGTAATCGAGATCTAAGTCCCAAATCATGAATCTTTTTATAATATCTTGATTCGTTTGAAATACGAATTTGTCATCTTCGCTTAAAGTAGTAAAACAATCGATGACTTTATAACCCTCTCTGCGTAGTTTCGTAAACTCTTCAGCTCTTTTTACAATACCGTCATTAATATCATACAATTTTGCACAATACACCCCAAAAGATTCTTTTGCAATACCGTTTTTTACATTATAAAGAAATGTTATTCCCACATTTTCTTCGCAAGTACGATTTTGCAACAGTTTTACTGGTTCTTCAGTTAATAGTACTTCGGTCATGTAAAAGTCGATCTTTGACATAGAGTCACCTAGCATATTTTTATGAAACAACTCATGGAAGTGCGAACAAGCCAATACTCTTGGACAATTCTTTCTGGTAACTAATTGATTTATAATTGCACCAAATAATGCAGGTCCATCAATTACATCAGTGCCTTTTCCAAACTCATCAATCAGTATAAGACTTTTTTCACTCATTAAAGATAAGCATTTTGACATTTGTAAACAGTCCAATTCAAATGAACTTTTTAATTTGGAGATTGTATCCTGAGTTCTAATTCTAGATAATATCTTATCTACGAGTCCAATTTTCGCACTAGCACAAGGTATAAAACATCCAACTTGTGCTAAATATACTAACACCCCTATTTGAGTAAGGAAGACGGATTTTCCAGAAGCATTTGCTCCAGTAATTATACACACTCGTTTTCCCTTCCTCTCTTCAAGGGAAAATTCCGAAAAAGTTCCTCCCAATAATTGTAGATCGTTTGGAATATAAGTTTCTACAATATTCTGATAAAGTGGATGCCTTCCCGACTTAATGTCCAATATGCACTCTGTCTCTGATAATTCTGGTCTTACAAAATTGTACATCTTTGAAGTATAGGCAAATGATATCAAAACTTCTAGTTGGGCTAACGATTGAAAGAAAGAAACTAAGCCAGGTCCTTCGTTAAGAATCTCTTCTTGTAGGGAATACAAAATTTCAACCTCCATGTCAGATATAAAGGCGTGGACGTCGCCATATTTCTCATCTAGTTTAAGAACATCTTCATTTTTGAAAAAAACATCAGTTGCGGTTCTAAAGACTTCTTCCCATCCAAGATTTAATGAAGCATCTCTTAACTCTGGTACCACTGAATCAACAGTTATTAAGTATCCCAACTGTGGAATATAAACTGCATTAACTACTTTGTTTCTTGTTATATTCGGATCTGCTGCGAGTACAAATGGTTCCTGAAATAATTCAGTTTCTGCATCATTAGCAATGTTCGCGAGGATATTTTCCAGCTCATTATAAATTACTCTATATTCAGTAAGGCGAGAGTCTATTTCATCCTGTAAGACAATCTCCTTATTGTTTTTCGAAGTCTCTAAATCAATGATATTATTGATTCTCCCTAGAGTGTGCTGTAAATTACTTGAGTCGGCATCTCGCATTAGTTTGAGCAATAAATTTTCACAGCAACTGCCATATTCCAGCTTTGAAAGGCAATGTAACACATGCGTACTTTTCTGAAGGAACGTTACTAAATTGATCCAAACGTTCAGGGAATTATTTCCGTTTTGAAGACGTCTAAGGATACTAAATAGATCTGGAAACTTTTTGAAAGTCTCTCTAAGTTCTTCAAACATTTCTTCGTTTTCCTTTGCCAGCAGAATATCTATAACATCAAATCTGGCTTCGATTTCTATCTGGCTTCGTAAGGGAGCTAACAACCATGATCTAAGAAGTCTTTTACTATAATCAGAAGAAACATGGTTTAATAATCCGAAAATATTAATATTCCCACCATTAATATTCTTATCAGTGCCCATTTTCTTAAATTGTGGTAGTATCTGTAGTGAAATTAACGTATCTTCATCAATAAATACTCTTTTTGAAAGATCAATAGAAGTCACGGCTTTAATGAAATGGCGTGCATCTTGTGCTTTCCCTAAAATGATATTACTAGAGGTGTTTCCCGTAAGATCATCCAATGCCATATGCTTTTCATAATTGCACATAATACATTGAACTGTTGACGCCGTAACTTCAGTGTTATATCCGGTGTTTTGCAGGATATCATTTAAAAGAGCTATACTGTGATAATCTTCTAAATTTGATAAATTCATCGCAGCTTTTTTCTTAAAAGCATCTAAAGTTTGAAGCTCAATTCGACACCCTACTGTCTTACATATACCTTCTATGAACTCATAAAGTCTTTTTTCTAATCTTAAAGAAAGTAGACATAATGTTGGGGAATTTTCCAAAATGAGGGATCTGGCAATCATACATGCTTCATCAACCGAAACTTGAACGTGATCTTCTAGTGTCTTTAAAGATGTAGCTGGAAAAGAAATTATATAATCCTGATACATCAAACTTAAGGTTTGAGAATGGCAGTTAAGAATGGAACAACCTATCCTGCCTTTATTAATATCTAAGCATATGACAACTTCATCATTATAATCAAACGAATAGTTAACAGAATAGTCAGCTGTTTCATTAAAGTTTGGGTAATCTTCCATTTTACTTGTATAATGATGATTTAAGCAGTTATGTTGATTATCGATGTTGTCTTAACGTGGATCTTAAAAAAAGATGTGTGTTTATTTCTATTAGCCGCCATCCAAGCTAACAGCGCTCTGCCTCGTAACAACTCGCGAACGCAAAAGAAATTTTGATTATGGTTATTCATGAGAGGAACGTTAAATGTTTGTATGAAAATAATGCATATATAAAGATGTATGTTGTGAATAATTGACCCTTTAACAGTTGTCTGCATCAGCGGCGTTTTGTTTCTCAACTTTCTTAGAAGTATCCGAAATCCAGTTGCTTACGACTTGAGATGAATAATGTTGATTCTTATGACAATACTTCTCCCATATTACCTTATGGTGTCTATTTGGATCCTTACAGTTCTGTAAGATCAACCGCCCTAATGGAAAGATTTGTTCGTACGTGTAGTTTGAGTAATATACATGTGCGGAAGACCATGTGTTAGAGCCCCGAATAATCATGCTTAAAAAATATGAGCCAGCAGCCAGCCAACTAGGTTCAGCACCTACCAGTCTTGCATCCATTATAGTTGATTCCAATAGATATTTCGCTAATGTTCTTGTTGCATGCTCATAGTCATCAGCCTTACTCACCCTCCTGAGGAAGGACATTGGTCCGGGCCACCCAAGCTCAAACTCCAACACATTCAGTATTAATCTTTCTGCTGTTAGAACATCCTGTTTAGTATAAGCATTATTCAACATGTATATTATATCACTTAATGTTGGACAATTTATCTCTTCATACTTAGAGGCAATAAATAATGCAGCTGCACCTATCAGTTGAAAGTTATCCAGAGAAATTTCTTGTTTCGACAAGAATCTATCTATTATGTTCACCGTTAAATATAATGTTTCCGGAAGTAATCGAAATCTAAGGTGTACTTCAACAATCCACTCAACAACCGTTGATCTATGCGACCAACTCAAATGAGGTTGCAATAACATATATTGAGGGTTTGGTTTCAAATTCTTTTCTAAGATCCTTAAATATGGAAAGATATCATTAGTTAATTCAGGTACCATGACTACATCATATGAATCCTCATCATTCGGGTCAGGGATACTTCTATAGTATTTTTTATGTGCATACTTCAGCAGCACTTCAACGTTTTCATCATATATCAATCCCAAGGGATCATTGAGATCTTTTATATTTTGATGGGCAACTTCTGAACATCTTTCAGGTTGCGCTCCTTCAACTAACTTGTTTATAGGTTGCTTCAGTAAAGTAGAATCGCATGCTGGTTGAGTCTTGCCCAGGTTAGCTGATGAAGAGAAAGATGATAGTCCATTTAGGTTTGATTTATTAGTTACCTGTGATGTAACATCGCTTAATGCAACTCGGTGATGAGAAACAGTACTCGCTGGGAAACTCCTTACTTTATTCAATTCATTTTTTGGTGGGATATTTTCACTTTTGAATACCGTTGAACTTGTGGAATAAGATATCTGATGCATCGGGTTTAAACTTCAATTGACAATTTGCATACACCAAAATCCAATATTCTTTTCAGTGTTGTGAATAATTTTGATAGCAAATGGTTTACTTAATATTTTATAGCAGACACAAATAATGGAAAGTTCACAGCAAAAAAAAAAGCAAAACAAATAACTAGAATATCTAACGTTTAGTTCTTACTTTAGGTGAATCCATTAGAAGATCAAATCAAAACATTTTTGTTATTGTCTTAATTTTTTGTTTTTATTTTTTTGTCTTCTTTCATATTTACATATTTCCCAAAAAGGGCTGTTGTAAGGTATGGGTGGTGCTTTACTAAACGTGCAGCGTCATAAAAGATTCTTTGTTTAACATTATTATGTACAAAAAAAAGTTTACCAAAGTTCTATTACAATTAGGTATTTATTACTCGACCTCTTTTTTCATCTCATCAGTAAATAAAAACACCTTACCACTTGAATTACCCCCTACGATCCAATTTTGTAAAGGGTGCCAAGAAACAACTGCGGGTACTGTCGCAGTATTAAGATGTGCTAATTGCTCACCTGAGCTGGTATATATATCTATAGCTCTACTCATATTTGCAACAGCAAAGACATTCTTATTCGCTTTAAATCTGGACTTTAAAATACTTGTCCATCTGCCTGTTTGACAGTTATGCTTTAAGGTCAATTTAGGCTGTAAATTCTCCGGTAACGAACTTCCTTTGACGTCAAATAATCTAATAGTGTCATCATAACCATTGCAAACTAGAGTTCCGTCTGTAGGAGAGTATGAAACAGCTGATACACTTAGCCTTGAATCATAGGTAGACACAATGTCATGACTGGGGAAGTCATCGTATTGTAACCAATCAGGTTTCTTTACGATTTTCCTTATATCCCAAATCTTCAATGTTCTATCCAGTGAACCCGTGGCGATTTCATATGTACGTAAAGGATTAATGGACATAGAGCCAATTTTCTTATCTGCTAAACGTTTTAAATCAACTTGTAAGTTTTTTGTTCTCATATCCAGCGTGGTAAATTCCCCAGTTAAAGTCGTCAAAAATAATACATTTGGGTCATCATAACTGAATTGGCAATCACTAACACCTAAGGCATCATCGTATTCATTCTTTATGGTCAAAATATCTGCACTCTCAAAGGTATTTAGATCCACTGAACGAATTGATCCATCATACGATGTTAATAATATTTTGGATGTATCTTTCGGAAAACAATCGATTCTACCAACATTTTTATTAAATAATTTCACTCTCGTGATTTCAGGTTCTTCAAGCTCATCTTCAATAGGTTCATCTCTGACATTCCAAAATCCAATATTTCCTGATATATCACCTGCAATAACTAGTTTTTTCTCCATGGACGGATGAAAAAAAATGGCTGATATTCTATCATACACAATTTTTATTTCATTCGGTTGGAACACTTCGTACATATTTAAATCAAACTCCTTTAATAATTCATCTAGGTTTGAATCTTTCTTTTGATCAGATTGATATTTCTTCAATTCGTTGAAGAAATCTCCACTAGATATATTAGCGATAGATTTAAACTTCTTCAAAATTGTATTATCATCCTCGTCCTTGATCAAATCACTTAGCTTAATATCACCCACAATTTTAATATCATTATAGGAATCATTTAAATCTTCTTCTTTCACATTACCTTTCCCATTCATCTTCATTAGTTGATTATCATTGACATTTGGAATCCCATTTGTATCAACAGTTTCTCCCCTCAATCTCCTTGATCTCCTTACAGGACCAACAGGACTCTTTTCCTTCACTGGAGCTTTTCTTATTTTTACTGTTTGCCTCTTCTTCCTTTTAGTGATATTATCATCATATATACCTGCTTCTCTTTTGATTTGTGAAGCATTATTGCTCAAATTTAATTTCTTTAGAAGATCATTGTTTCTCTTAATATTTTCTTGACGTTTTCTTTGAAATTCAGTAAGTTCAACCATTTACAAATACGATTTGCTTTGTACACCCTGGTTTGTATGTTATGGATATATATACAAGCGATCTGGAATATGCCATCCAAAGAAGTCTTTACAAGTTTTCTCGATATGGCGTACGCGGAACCAAAATTTGAAGGGTCTAGTTTGATGTGAGTCAAGTCAGTGTGCAACAACAATATTATGCAGATCCTGCCACTTTTCAATAACAATACCGTGAGAGAATATACACTAAATGAGCAACATTCTGTCAGTATTTAATCCATCTGCTCAACGTGATTTAGATGAAGCCGAGACATTGGATTGTCTGCCTTGTCAAATCATGAATTCGACTTTGGCTTTGGGGTTTGGTAGTTATTTGATTTCTGGAAGACCGTTTAAATATAATAAAATGGATGCCAAGAAGGGTATTACACCGAAACAATTCGAAACCAGGAACCCACTCTGGTGGAAATTTAGTGTTAAGGGATTTGGTGCTGGCTTAATTCTTTATGGTCTTGTGAGGGGGAGCGAAGGTTGGATATGGAATAAAGATAAGAAATATCAAAAATTGTCCTGATTATACCGTGTATATAGTGGTGAGAACCAAAGTGACCTCATCATCAAATAAACTAAATATGTAAATGGTAGAATAAATATTTTTATTAGTACCGTCTATTGTGTCTGGCAGCTTCAGAAGCTTTCTCTAATTGTTTTTTTTCCAGTCTAGCCCTTTCATTGTCTTCTCTCTTGATTTGTTTGTCTTGCTTGATATATCTTTTCACCATCTTACACCAATTCCTGAATTCCTTATTGTATAGTTGGTCCTTATACATAAGTATGAAATCGTGCTGTAATAATTCATGTATTGAAGATCTCTCCTTTTCATCCTTGACACAACACCTATTAACAAAATCTGTCATTTCCAGCGAGAATTTATCACTTTTAGGTAGTTTAGGTGAAGGTTCATTTACAATTCGTTGTAAAAGATCCAATATACCTTCTGGAGTTTCACCTATCCCCAATGGAAATTGACCCGTTACCAACTCAATAATCATTAATCCTAAAGACCACACATCTCCCTTTGTAGAATAAACATTTCCTTGGATCCTCTCTGGTGACATATACGTAGATGTTCCCACAAATGTATCAGCAATAGAATTAATAAGCGTTTTGGATACACCGAAATCACAGATCTTCACAAGTCCTCTGGAATTGATTAGTACATTGGAAGGTTTGATATCTCTATGAATAATCTTGTAATTTTCATATAGGTAGTTTAGCCCATTTAACACGGCGTATGATATCCTTGATAATATTAAAGAATCATCAAACCAATTTTTCTCCTTTGGATCCAACATACCTCTCGTGACAAATCTTTTATAAATGGAAAAAATTCTATCTAATGATCCACAATCCATATATTCCATTAAAATGACTATTTCATTATTTTGGGAATGTGTATAAAATGCAGCATAAAATGATATTATATTCTTATGAAGTTTAATACTTTTCATTATGGTCAATTCTCTAACCATTTGATTCACGACTTTCTCATTATTTTTTTCCAATGGGATTATTTTCTGAGCTATTATCTTCGATGTCGGTACATGCAATGCCTTTATTACGGTCCCTGAGTTTCCAGATCCTATCTTTCCTAATCGTACCAAATCCTGAAGCTGATATATTGAATCCCTTGTTTGTATTGTATTTGAAGACGGTGATACTGAATTGGATGCTGGTCGTGAGATTGTATCTTGTGACAATGACGATGATGATGATGATGGTTGCCTTTGTATTACTATTGCATCATTATGGATATATAGTTCTGACATGCTTGATGGATTTGTCAGTGGTTTAGGTTGGATGGCTGTTGTAGATGAACATTCCAAAGTTAAGTTCTTCTTAAGACCTCTTCTTGCGAAGAGGTTACCTCTATTTTGATTAAAATTAGTTGTTGCATTTTCTACATTTGTAGGCTGCTGCACAACTTGGGTTAAAGTTGGATTAGGAACATGTGAAATAGATGATGGGCTTATTGACATGGATGGAGTTCTATTATCCAACGGTAATATCTTCCCTTTTTTTCGTTGCAATGTGTTTTCTTGGAGTAAATCCTGGGCGAAGTTCATTATATGACGAATAAACTATGATGTACGGATAGGGACTTTTGTATGTCTTGCCAACTATTTTTTTTTTTATAATATATTCCAAACTCTCTATGAGAAGCTATTTCAATGAGTTATATTTCCGTTGTAACTGTATACCTAAAATACTGTTAGGTGCCATTCAAGATGAAATGTTTCGAATTGCGACAGTAAATTTCAAAACTGTGCGGCAGACAAATTGTGAGGTGCTGCTATTCAACGATAATAGGAGGCTTGTACAACTACAACGCAGAACTTGCCATAACTAAAAGAAGGAAACGTTTTATGTTTTTTCTCAGGGCTTTCTATATTTCCTTGGCATTTCTAAAGAAGACTACAAACTATGATGTTCCAGCTATCATTCAGACTAGCCCCCCAAACTTAAAAAAAACAAAGGATTACAGCTAAGAGCTTTTGACACCTAGTCAGATAGTCTTAATAGATAGCCAAAGGAGCCCCCATCTCACAGTAAAGGCATTCAGAATTATAATGTAACAGTGTGTTTGCAACACAGAATGGCAGCGATGTGTGACACGCCCGACGTTACCCAGCCGGTCAGCAAGAAAAAATTTTCTGGAGAGAAGGAGAGGAAAGGGATTCAACCCTGCGAAATAAACAGGAAGTGAAACTTGAACGAACTTGGTTATTGTTCAGAACTGGGAACAAAAGAAGTACTTCAAAAGTGTTTACTGGTAATTATTACTTCTGCTAATACTAAAAGAACCATATCTACTTTTTGATTTTTCCTTATCAATAGCTCGACTAGCAGACTATTAGTGACCTTCTCAAGCCTTATTAGTACTTTTCCTTTTGGAATTTGAATAATCTACAATAGGTGTCTCTATAAGCCGTTAGCCATTTTATTTTTATTTTTATTTCTCTCTCTCTAATACACAGCATATTGAAGAGCCAAACTCGTCGACGACACTACTTAAGATACAAGTACTATGAGCGCAACCAAAATTAATGACAACAATTCTCAGGATTGGAAATCTAGTTTAAAAATCCCAGAAAAGGATACCAGGCCTCAAACGGATGATGTCCTCAACACAAAGGGCAATACTTTTGAAGACTTTTACTTGAAAAGAGAGTTATTAATGGGTATTTTCGAAGCAGGTTTCGAGAAACCTTCTCCAATTCAGGAAGAATCCATTCCTATTGCTATTACAGGAAGAGATATATTAGCAAGAGCTAAGAATGGTACCGGTAAGACTGCTGCGTTCGTTATTCCAACTTTAGAAAAAATCAAACCAAAATTGGGTAAAATTCAGGCTTTAATTATGGTACCTACGAGAGAACTAGCATTACAAACTTCTCAAGTTGTAAGAACTCTGGGTAAGCATTGTGGGATTTCTTGTATGGTTACCACAGGTGGGACAAATTTAAGAGATGATATATTGAGGTTGAACGAATCCGTTCATGTACTAGTTGGGACTCCAGGTAGAGTCTTAGATTTAGCTTCCAGAAAAGTAGCAGATTTATCAGATTGTCAATTATTTATTATGGATGAAGCTGATAAAATGTTGTCCCGTGATTTTAAAACTATTATCGAACAAATCTTAATTTTCTTACCAAAAAAACATCAATCTTTGTTGTTTAGTGCTACTTTCCCATTGACTGTGAAGGAATTTATGGTTAAACATTTAAATAATCCATATGAAATTAATTTAATGGATGAATTGACTCTAAAGGGTATCACTCAATATTATGCATTCGTTGAAGAAAGACAAAAATTACACTGTCTAAACACTCTATTCTCCAAATTACAAATTAATCAAGCCATTATTTTCTGTAACTCAACTAACCGTGTAGAATTATTAGCCAAGAAGATTACAGATTTAGGCTACTCATGTTATTATTCTCATGCAAGAATGAAACAACAAGAAAGAAATCGTGTTTTCCATGAATTCCGTCAAGGTAAAGTTCGTACTTTAGTCTGCTCAGATCTCTTAACAAGAGGTATTGATATTCAAGCTGTCAATGTGGTTATAAATTTTGATTTCCCTAAGACATCAGAAACTTATTTACATCGTATTGGTAGATCTGGTAGATTTGGCCATCTTGGTTTAGCTATCAATTTAATCAACTGGAATGACCGTTTCAATTTATATAAGATTGAGCAAGAACTAGGAACAGAAATTGCTGCTATCCCTGCAACTATCGATAAATCTTTATACGTAACTGAAAATGAAGCTACCGTACCAATTCCATTCCCAATAGAACAACAACAACAACATTTTGCTATTAATGGAGCCCAACCTGCTATCGATACAAACTTTGTACCACCTCCACAACAACAAAACCCACAATTTGTTTCACAACCACTACAGGGTCAACCACAACCACAGCAATTTGTACCACCTCAACAACAACAACAAAATTACATCCCACAACTTCAACAGATGGCACCAATACCTCAACAGCAACCACAACCACAATATAAGAATAATGTTCCGCATCCACAATTTTAATAAAAAGTAGTCAAAAGAAACTTCAAGAAGAACCTTATTTCTCAATAACAGAAAGACTGATGTTTTGTAATATTATGAAATTATTCCATTCGCCTACTTTTCTTAAAAAAACATAAGGGTTGATCTCTTTTTGCTCTTTTTTTTCTTATTCTTATTATAAAATCATATCATCTAACCCTATTCATTTGATAATAATCTGTTCTTTTTTTTGATTGTAAGTTTATTTTTTTAAAACTTTTTTTAAACTACTGTCATTTTTTTTGACAGATTATTTTATCTGCTAGTTCATATTTTTATATATAGTATTGAATATGTACTTTCAACGATATTCACCAATTTTTCCATTGTCATTTTTATTTTAAACACTTTCTTTTGATACTTTCTCACTTATACTCTTAATCTCAGTACCAACAACAAGAAATCAACTATAAAAAAAGATGAACAAATCTAACAAATGCCCCTGTTTCCCTAATGTCTTACCTACTAAAACAACAACATGTCCCACCTGCACCAAGATAAGCTGTGAGAACTGTCAACTATTCCAACCGACGACCAAGACATGTCCTCAATGTCACACCACAAAATACAAAGAAGATACAAGATGCAATAATGACTGTTTCCAGTGTCCCCATTGCCACTCCAGATTGACCATTTTAATTGCTAAATCATCAACTAACAAACTGAAAAGAAGATATAAATTCAAATGTGAACAATGTCAGTACGATTACATATCACCAAGTACTGAGTCTACAGACATGCCCATTACAAGCTATGTAAATGGATTGAAAGATCGTGCGAATCAAAGATTGCTTCAAATTCAAAAGATGCTTGCAAATGAGGATCTGATGGTCGTTGAGTCGGCGCAAAGTGAAGGTACTGACCTTTTTTATCCTGAACGGACAAAATTGAAGTGTAGTTTTCTTTTCATATGCCCTCATTGTTATGGTGAGATACCAAGACAAGAGGATACCCAAGGAATATAGAGTCCAAGCAATAACTACGAAGATGGCGATACCAAAGGAGACTCTTGCAAAGATACTTCAATTGGAAGGGTTTGAAAATGGGAATACAAAGATGACAAAGGAGACGTTGTCGATGGTGCAACGGTACATGGATCTATTTGTCAGAGAAGCAATTTGCAGATCATTAGACAATAAAGAGAAAGAATTGGGACAGACCGATGTTATGGTTGATGAGAAGGATCTTGAGCGGATAGTTGGGCTTTTGTTGCTGGACATGTGAAACTGAAGACCTTGTATGTCACGGTTTTGGTCCCGGTGACTGAGTTTAATGTAAACTTTGAGATTTAGACCTTGGAGCTTGGAGGTCAGGTCCAGAACCTGAACTTTTTTTTGAACCAAAACTGTGTTGATCCAGAAAAATGCCACATTTGCTGCTTTATTTTTTTAAAAGGACCTTATAGAAAACAACAAAAAGGGGAAAACTATCAAGTAAAAGAACATATCAAGTCTAATCAAGAGATCCTATATTCTATGTTCTTTAACGTATTTAGTTCCACACTGAATTTCATTATACTCCAGACCAGAGAAACCAACACTTATCTGATACTAATAGTTCGGCTGTATTTATTGAATGGTCTACATACTACTACATAAATTTTTACTATTCGCGCATCTTTCTAAAGTTGACATCACTTTTGGCAGTCATTGTCGGTATAAAAAAACCTGTGAATTTAACTTCAAATTAATTAATTTTGAAAGTTTATCTAAGTACACTTTAAACCACAGAGAAAAAACCCTAACATTCTATCAAGCTTCTTCTGTCGTATAAATTTCATTAATTTTCCATCTCAAATGAAGGTCTCTTCATTTTCGGGGCAAATTCATTAGTGCATTAAATCGGCCGCCAAAAAAGTTCAGGTTATGAACCAGAACGTCAAGTAGCAATAAGAGTTTGGAACATAATGGTTGTAATACCTATATTCAAGGTCTAATAAACTCTATAAATCTCTACGAGTAATGTATAAACAGATAATATAAGATAGAATTTTTTAAAATCTTATTATGTATTCGAATATTTAACTTGAGATAAAAAAATCAACAGCTTTTTCTTAGTATCAACTAACAGTTGCCTTTCTTGCCATCGTGCGATTAGCAGTTGAAAATTTCTTGTTTGATGCGGTTGTCAAATCTGTCAAGTTTGTATTGGAATTACTATGATAAAATATAAGTTCAAAAACTTTTTCCTGATCTTCTTCAACAATCATTAATGGAACATTCTTTATCATGAGAAATCATAATTCATAGAACCCCTTCAGTAATTAAACGTATGTGTTCTTAGAATGATGAATTATAGCATGATAATAATCTATTATATTCTGATTAGTTAGTGGTTTATTAGGCATTTTCAACTCAATATCATGTAGTCCACTATTCATATCAATATCGTCGGTAAATGCACCTATGTTATTATTGCAATCCTCGTCGTTGGTCACAGTTAAGAAAGATCTCACATTATTGCTTATTGTTCCTGCTGTATTAGTTGCCATTTGCGCTATGGCAGATAATGTTGATGATAAGGAAGAAAAAGAAGAAGAAAAGGAAGGTAATCTATCTATTTTAATCAATTGCGATCTACTCCTCTTATAATTCATCAAATTATCATTCACTCTGATGGTGAATTGTTCTATATTCATGGGTTGTGTTCTAACACTTGGATAGCTGTCACAAGCTTTGGAGTATGGTAGTAATGAAAAGTATCTCATCATCTTATAAATATCCTTTGCCGCTATATCATTCACATCTTTCAAGTCATAATCTTCATTGAAATGAAATATGCTTTCTTTCAATATGTTGTTAAAAGTAGCACCACAACGGGAACAAAAACATTTTTGCATCAATTTAAACCTTGCTTGTGATTCATCTATATTTACAATTGGCAAATCAATATTTTCAAATCTTAAATCCATAAATTGTAGCTTTTTACAATTCAACAAAATTAATAAGAAGATTTGCGAGTTTGTGGATTAGGGGATATAATTTTCCGAAAAATCCATCTTTAAACTTTTCATGTTTTTCAGCTTGTTAAACAATTCAGTGAGTATGGATTCATTTTGTCTTATTGAAATCAAGGAAAGATCATTTAGATAGATAAAATTCTTACATTCTTTTAACATGTCAATTTCTCTAGGTACGAGAACTTCATTCCACGAAATTATAGTCAAAGTTCTTAGAGATCGTACATCGAATATATCAGTCAACCTATGAAATTTATTTTCTTTTTGAGTTGAATCGAAAATGGGCAAATTATAAAATTCCCTTCTCCAATGCAATTTCAAATCAATAATTTGTAATTTATTCTTCAAAGGATATAATTGATTGAATAGTGTTAAGGGATCCATAAACAAAGTCATATACGATAAATTTGTTGAGATTCTTTGTGACAGATATCTTGTTAAGTTTGGAATATATTCTGGGGATACTGATAATTCGGGCAGCAGATTTGGAGGTGCCATATCGAAACTTATTAAAATGTCATGGGATTCATGACTTTGTGATATTATATCATTACACGATGGATCTGTGACGTTTTCCAATCTTTTTAATGATTTACCCTCTGTACACAGTAACGAAAGAATTTCTTTTTGTAAACTAGCATCTAGGTCCCAGTTAATTCTTATCCACTCCACTTATTCCAAGATTGTGGAATTAGATTGCAAAGTTTGTATTAGTTTTGTTAGCTTCGTATTTGCAATCACTCTCGATTGGTCTTCCATCAGGAAAGATGGAATCCTTAACAGAGTCCAATTTATTGCGACATTCATAAAATCACTCGTTATAACATTGGAGTCATTCAAATAGATTCTCCTGTAAATTAATTTAATGGCGAGTTGATAGTATTTTTTGTTCAACAAAGTTAAATTCAGCCTATCGTGTTGTGGCAAATGAGAAAAAATTTCATACACTAACTCATCCGGTAGCTTTGCCAAAGGAAATTTGAAATCAGGTGTGTCTGGATAGTTGTATATTGATAGTCTGTGTTTCACTATTGTGTGCTAACTTGTATTTATTCATATTGCTGCATGAAATAATTCAAGTATCCTTGTTGTTATAGTTCTTCTTTATTTGTTCAGTACTTTTTGTTTCTTTGTTGCTATAGTATATTCTTATTAGATAGAGACCAAATGCTGTCATTGACATGGAACACAGTCGAGTATTTAATAAACGAAAGCTCATAATATGCCATATAATTCAATATACCAAGATATTATTTTTCTACCGTTTATTCTCTTCACATCAACGCGCGAGGCGAGAGGAAACAAAACGAAAGAGGGTTGACTGAGGAGACCCAAACTTCATGGGGTATAAAACTGTAGCGACAAGGGTCAGTAAGGGCTGGGCCATTCTTTATTGTAAGTCATAACAGGGTTGCTATATGTTTTATATTTGGTATTGCTTAGTTCTCGCAAAGGTTGTCGCTTAGAACACAATGTGCCGTGGAATAATAACGTGTTTTCTTAAACTTACTGACTAAAGAGTTCATGCAAGAAGAAGCTTCTGGCATTACGTTCCAAGGACAATTGCATGGAAAGAGCCAATAAAAGAATGGTGCAAGATAGTCTAATATATAAAACTTGGGCAATGGTTAAAAGAAAAAGAAAACCTTAAATGTTATATCATTCCTTCTTAGGCCACTCGGCTTTCAGAGAATATACACCATTATTTCTTTTGAAGGATCTTTGTTCTACATTTTTGCTTCTGGTAGTAAGTTAATCTCTGAACTAGAGTTAGAGAAGCACAATATCTGAAAGCGTTATCTGGTATTAGAAAACCAACGCTCGAAGCTGTGCACTGTTTTTATTCACGTTCAAATACGGGAGAACCAAGGAAGTCAAAGAGGTGCAGGCAATCCTACAGATAGACACTCAATACGTGCTTTTCTGTTTTCGCGTTCGAATTATCTAAAGGAATCCGTGGGGCTCTCCTAGTATTGTCGTTCGTCGCTAAAAAAAAACTGACGTGGACTCCGCTCTGGGTTTGTCACGAGTACTAATTTCTGACCCAACCTGACTTGACGAACGGCCAATCTGTGAAATTTTGATTGACTGATTTCTCACTTAATATCCTGAAACCTCCCTCGCAGTTCTTTTAAAAAATATAGAAACACTCTTCTTCAATGCCGGGTATCTTCAACTTTCATTTGCTGGTTCGGTCCAATCCTTATCCTTCCTTTTTTCCTAATACAATTTGCTGTATTTTATTGCAGTCAACTCGCTCGGACTGTTCTAACAACTATTAAAACAGAGAAGGGAACGATATAGTGTCTCGGAAAATCCTTTTAGAGTTGAACCGTACCAAATTTTTACTGATTTTGCCTTCTACATCCAGTTATAGCAATATATCCATTATAGACCATGAGGGACAGCAAATCTCGTGATAGGGGATTCATGCATATGCCCGTCTTTTGTTGACTGATTCAAATTGGAGGACAGTTTGAGGTGATTTTCCATCCTAATGAAGTCTTTGGTAGGTCATCGAGTTGACCTAAATTGCAATTATAGTTGTTATCAAAAGAATTATTGTTGAAGATTTGCAAGGATGTTGGGTTATTTCAACGTTGGTTTCTGAGATATGGAGAAGCTAAATAAGCGCGTTGAAGGATTCTCAGAAAATTGTACAGAAGGTAGTTTCAGATGATTTTCGTTAAGGATCTGCACTAAATATTTTTCAAAACGGATATTTGTGAGAAATATCATTTGCTGGAGAGAATGGTTGGTAGGTAAGCTGGAAGGGATTAGATTTGCACGAGCAGGAAGCATTTGCTTTTAGTAGCTGTTCAATATGAATGAATATAAATACGATATTGATTCATTATTTCTTTTCTCATTGTTCCGAAAAGAGGGCGTTCTAGTATAGATATTTAAACGAAAGTAAGATTAAAAACAAACAGACGCAAGATGAAAGCGACAAGGTTATTATTTTATGAAGTGTTTTCACTTCTTTTTGTCACAGTCTCGAGTTTGACCATCACAAGAAATATTACAGTCAGCGATTCAGAAACTCTTAATGAAGACATTACGATCCCTGAGGGGTTATCATTCGCTGTATTGAATGGTCCAAGTCTATCTTTGAATGGAGATCTAGATAACGGTGGTTCGTTTTGCTTCGGTTCGAGCAGTTCTAATTATCCTTCTTCAATGGACCTCACTATCCAGGGTTCAATTAAAAATGATGGTAACTTGTATATAAACGGTCAAACAACGGGTTCTACGGGTTCAATGCATATCGAACTGGAAAGTTTGGTAAACAATGGTTACATGGAAATTTACGACACTGCTTTCGATTTTGAACTGTCAGTATTGACTGAATTTGTTAATACCGGGGTACTTTATATATATGAATCTAATCCAAACATGATGAATTTGGGAATCCCATCTTCTGGGATAACTAATGATGGGGTTTTAGTCCTAGATGGTACTGAGGGTTTCAATCTTAGTTATCCTGTAACTGGATCAGGGTGCATCGTGCATACTAGCTACCAGTCTTGGCTGAATCTTTTAGCGATTGATCTTTCCTATGTTGAACAATATGTTTATGAAGAAAAAGGATTGATACAGTTTTTTGGCACTCAACCGGAAGGTACAAATTTCAAATTTAGGGTTGCAAGCTTGAACCCTACAAATGTTATTTTCCCACTCAATTATGATTTTGGATATACTTACAACAATGTTACAGGGATTCTAACCACTGATGATAATGGAAGTATGTATCATTTTGATATTGGAACAGGCTTTGATTCCTCCACATTCCAAAAAACATGGTGTAGTTATCCTCTCGTTTACCATGGAAGTGATTATAGTCCTAAATTTCCATGTCTATCGATTCCCTCATTAACTACTCAAGAGATTCCTCCCGAATGTATATTTCCTGAAGATTCAGGGATGAGTAACGTGTGTATATCTAAGAAGCTTCCTAAACCATTTACCACAACAGAGACGAAAACACCTACTACCTATCATGAGGTGATATCATTTTACAGTTCAACAGCCTCAGATGGGTTTCCCATCATTTTAAATGTTACCAGTACTATTCCACCAATTTTCACACTCCCACGGCCATACACAACAACGACTCGTGGTATTAGCACAACTGTGTCGGAAGTTATTTCCTTTTATCCTACTCCTGGACCCAATGGTTGGACCGCAACTGGAACCACAACTTCAACCATCCCTCCACCATTTTCTATTCCTAAACCATACACCACCACCACCGGTGGTATTAGCACAACTGTTTCAGAAGTTGTTTCTTTCTATTCGACAACAGATACTAATGGATCTCCCGCCACTGGTACCACAACTTCAACAATCCCTCCACCATTTACTATCCCACCACCATATACGACCACGATTACAACTGCTGGCTCTACAATTTCTGAAATTGTTTCATTCTATTCTACGAGAAACACTAATGGATCTCCTGCCACTGGTACCACGACTTCAACAATCCCTCTACCATTTTCTATCCCACTACCATATACTACCACTGTTACCACAGACAATTTAACTGCATCTGAAATTGTATCGTTTTATTCTACCAACTCGAATAGTAAAGCTGCCACAGGTACCACTACAATTCCATTGACACAAACTCAACTAACTACTACTACAGTTACAGAATATTTACAAGGTACAATATATGAATCATCTATTTTTTACAGTCAAGGTACATGGCATAGCTCATTTACTTATTCTACTACTGTTGAGACATATTTGATTAAGACAAGGTCAGGAGATGTGGTTTCCTCTCAATTATAAAGTGGTTTGTAATTGATTTTTTTTGTCTTACGTAAATAAACAAAAAAAAACAGCTTATATAACTTATATAACTTTTTTTTTTCTACTTATTTTTCTATCTATTAAAAAACAAGAGAAAAAGAAATCAAGCTGTATATAGATGAGCTACAGGTTTTAATTGAATGTGTGGATCCTTTTGTTTCGTTTCGTTCAGTACTTTTCTGTATTTGTAAGATCGACGTAGTTCTCGTGCCGTCTAGGTACAAAAATGCATTTGTGACGAATGTGGAAGACTGAGGAACTATATTAAATCTAAATACAAAATAAGTGCACTACTCTTCCCAGGATCATTTATTATCCTGTATTTAACTTTTTTTTCTAGCGCAATCTTCTATTAGACAAACTGATTCCATGAATAAAATAGATAGCAGTATGTTAATTATTACCCTCGGTTCAACTAGACTGAACTTATTGCTACGGCTACGCTGATTGATATTATTAAAATGGTACTCACCAAATTTTTGTATTGAATATCTCTGCATTAAGATGTCATTAACAGAATATATGTCACAATTTAAATCACGGATGCAACAAAAATGGGACAGTAGTATTTAAAGTGCATTTATGTGTCAGATCTTCAATAAAAGCTCTTCCAAACTTATCAATCAGTTTATTGACTAAATGTTTGCATAAAAAATACAAAAACATCTTTTGCTGACTACATGGGCACAACCTTAACTTGAAGTTGGTTTCTATTTTTTTTTCCTTTTCTCTCCGTACTTTGGATCGACTTGCGTAATAGTTTATTAATCTCATAGACCTTCTCTTCTCCAGAAAGTTATGTTTTGAACTTTTAAAAAAATGGTTCAATTACCATATTTGTCATTCTACGTAAACAGTACTTCTTACCTCTGCTCGATCTTGCAACTTTACGGGGATTTTAAATAATAGTACCACAAATATTGGAAGAAAGAAATTCTGAGTTTTCAACCAGTTATAAGATATGAATATTTAATTTTAATCAGGTTTTTGTATATGTAATCCTCTGTGACATCTGCAGGTATAATAGAGTTACTATCTTGTATGTCACCAACTTGATGTACATGGAAAATAGGTGGATCTCTTGCAATTCTACTAGTAATATTCTTAGGAATGTACCCTTTGCTAAAATCATAGTCTACAGACCCCAACAAAGCAGACTTATCAACCCAGTCCCAATTCTTTAGGTAGGTATTTACTAAAACTCTTTGATATGAAGTAGGAGTAACGTTTTTTTGTTTAGCAATACATTTTTTTCACATGCTATAATCATTCATATCAGATATCAGATATCTATATGAATAACCATGATGAGTAACCTTCTTAAAAAAAATCACTGATAGTACCTTCTTTGCCATCACTTTTAGGAAGATTTAAGGCAATAATGCGATAATTTTCAGTTTCTACTTCTCCAATAATAACATGGCATTGTTTTAGTGTCTCAGCAATGTTGTAAGTCCCATCGATACCATTGTAGGTCAATTTAACAGCAACGTATAACTCAGAAATAGCCAATGATGATGATGATGATGATTCTTGACTCAATTCAATCTCACTTAAGTGAAACACCTTGGATCCTAATCCAAGCAAAAGCCTAGAACTTTTTAAAGCATTATCATCTCACTGCCACTGAAAGCACTCAAAAAGTTTCCAGCCACTAGTTTCGTAATGCTTATGACAATAAGTAGTACATTGTTCGCAAAAAATCACCAAAATTGATCATCCAGATAGAGTTACAATCAATTATAAACTTACCGAGTCCCAAGGGTATAGATGTGTTGTTTATACATGAATGATCGTCACCGTGAAACGGTTCCAAAGCTATAAAACTGGATCTTTCAGCGGCATCAGAATTGTTTGATGTACCATGTTTCAATACCTCTACCCATTTTGATATCAATATGTTCCTCACATTTATCCACAATTGTACTTTTAGCATCTTTTCTAAGAAAGTTCGTAGCCAGCAAATACCCCCGTACAGATGCTAAGGCAAACCATTTGATTTCCTATTTGGGACAGAGCATGCACCAATTTATTACCCGGGGAAACTAAAATTTGATTTTTTTTGGTCATTGTTCTGTGGCCCCGGGTAACACAACAATATATGTCCCAGATAATAATGGCTACGTTTCAAGGTCTGCACCGCGTCACTGAATCAAAAGTACGTGTATACTGTGCAGTGCAAGTAAGCCTGCTTTTTGAATCTCACTTACTGGAAGCAAAGAAAATTTTCAAAGTCAAAAAAATTCTCATTGTTTGCGTGTGTCACCAGAGAGAAAAAAGCAAATTAAGTGTTAAATCTTCTGAAGATGATTAGATTTACTTTTGGTGATTTTAGAAGACTTCTGTTACTATCCCTGAGAAAATTTCAATATTATTTCAAGTCGGTAAGAATTTATAAGCTCGCTATAGTATTCACACTTATAGTGTTTGTTCCACTCTTGATTGGACAGTTGAACTATTTATCTGAGGATAATTTAAGAAGTATTAAGTATCAGTATTACAATACTTTGCAGGACACAAGTACGCTTCCAACAAAGGAAGATCTTCTCAATGTGGATCTTTCCAAGATATTAAAATTCAAAAGTTGGAGTTCATCACCCATTTCCTTAAATACTATAAACCAAACTTATATCGAGCACGATTTGTTAGGTTACGTTTCCAATTTAGATCCCAAATACGTGAAGAAGGACACCGATGAGCTTATCGATAATAACATTGCTGATGGTAAGTACGAAGATGTCGCTACTTGTGAAAATTTGAAATATGTTAACAAGATTCAATATTCAAAGGGAACTAAATTTTTACCACTTGATTTGGAAAGAGTGCGCAGAGAATTGATGGAAAGTCCAAAATTTAAATATCTTGGTGATGAAATTCATGATGAAAAGGAGAAGGGGTTATCCGAATCTGAAATTGTGAAAAAATTTTGGTTCTCATTTGGTGGTGTTGGTGTTTGGTCTGATAAGTATCAATGTTACTTCGTTTATACTAGAATCATCTTCTCCAAAAAGCCATGGAGAAATCATCCTCGATTATCAATGGTTGCAACTCAAGCATTCGATAAAGATTGGAACGAAATTATGGATTTGAAAGTTCCATACCTAGATCTTAACATTCCTGGAGATATAGACGAAGAATTGGCGAAACTAGATGCCAGTTTGGGTCTAACAGATTGTGGCAACTTACAAGATGTAGGTGATAATTTCGCACATACTTCTTGTGTGGAAGAACAAGCCAAGAAAAAATTAAAGACTGAAAGAAGGAAAGAGGAAATCCTTTCCAGATATTTCATCACCTATCCCTCAGTACTGGAGATTCCATATCAACCTGGTGGAGATTATAAAGGTTCTGAGGATCCCCATATTATTATGAAAGATAACGCAGGTTTCGAGGAACCATTAATATTCTTTAACATGATAGATGATAGTGATAAGGACAAGAAGAGAAAAATGTATTCATTTTCTCCTCATAGGAAACATAATCCCATGGTTAAGTTTCATATAGAAGGTAGAGATATCAAAGACAAGGAAAAGAATTGGGCTCCCTTCTTCTCAAATCAAGCTATTACCGAAAGTAAATTATCGAGAGGTACAATCCATTTCATTTACTCATTTGCACCATTGGAAATTTTGAAATGTTCCTTAGATGATGGTATGTGCCAAATGGTTTTTGAAGCAGATACATTAGAAATTACAGACGATAATAATTTCTTAGGTATGCATGGGTCGACACAATTCGTCAATTTACCCGCTGATCTACCTGAAGTAAAAGATAAACAAATATGGGTTGGTTTTCCAAAGTTTCGTCTAAGAGATTGTGGTTGTGGTGTTAGATATTATCGTCCAATGCTTTCAGTTCTAATCGAATCGAAAGGTGTGTATCATCTAGAAATGGTTGTTCCCACGATGGATTTTGGAATAGACGTAAAATCATGGGATTTGAAAGGTAACTACTGTTTTGATATTAATGTCTTGAATCCCAATTCTATCAATTATTGGGAGATTGTGAGTCAAAACCCAATTAATAAGGAGTATGAAGATTATATGTCATTAACCGTCAGTGAAGCAGATTCAAATACCGAATCGGTAGTGGTAAAAGGCTTACTGAATTATGTTTTAGGGGTATATAGAGAAAAGATGGTAAAAGAGAACTTCGAAATCAATAAAGCGTCAAATACAATTATCGGTAATACAGTAAAATGTGTTCTAAAAGAAACCAAGAATGATTGTAAAGAATATGGTGAGACTCACCCAGAACCAAAAGATTTACGTTAGGAATAAAAATGACTAACTATATTACATTCTATTGTACGTATATACTTTTAAATTTGTAGTTGTAAAATCTAAAGATCCAATAAATGATTTAGCTAATTTGTCTGAAAACTTTTGAAGCGCCAAAACCACATTTTTTTCAAAAAAGGAACCAAAACGCTTGAACTGAAATTTCAGGTAATTATCAAGCTACATCTGTTAGGAACTTTAATTCTTTTTTGTTCTTTTTTTTTAATGTTACTTATATTGCATTCCCAATTTTTATGTTGAGATCAATCATCACAAAAAATAGGAAATTTATTGTTACCACTTCAATCATGTCAGCTTCTATGGGTGGACCAAAAAAACAAAAACAAGCAACTTTGAATAGATTCTTTTCGTCGATAAAGAAAACCGATCCAATTGACCAAAATTCATCACAAGATACTAAACAACCGGACCAATTACCTTCAAATACTGAATTGAAAAAATTACCTGCTGAAGTATCTTCCACTCCTACTCCAACAGCATTATCAGTATCATCAGTTGATGTTATTGTGTCTGCACCTACAACGCCAGCTTTAGACTCGCAAGAAAATGATAATGAATTCCCCTCCAAGAAGCAGAAGCTGGAAGCAATTGGATCAAGTCCTAATTTGGATACATCTATTGAGGATACCATACTGCCTTTGCCTCAGGATTTGGGGAAACCTTACTTCTCTAAAGTACCTTACAGGGATGTTTGTAACTTGTTCCAAGAAATTGAAAATGTATCGTCTCGTTTGGCTATCATAAAATTATGTTCCGATTTCTTCATCAAGATAATAAAGCTCGATCCACAAAATTTAATCCCTGTCACATATCTTTTTATTAACAAATTAGGTCCTGATTATGAACCTGGTTTAGAATTAGGATTAGGTGAGGGTCTCTTAATGAAAACAATCAGTGAATCTTGTGGCAAATCCTTAAGCCAAATCAGAAATAAATATAGGGAATTGGGTGATTTGGGACAGATTGCCATGGATGCCAGAAACGTTCAACCAACTATGTTTAAACCTAAGCCTCTAACTGTTGGAGAAGTTTTTGAAAACTTGCGATTGATTGCCAAATCACAAGGGAAGGACTCGCAAACTAGGAAAGTTAAGTTAATTAAAAGAATGTTGACTGCCTGTGAAGGTTCGGAGGCTAAATTTTTGATTAGATCATTAGAATCCAAATTAAGAATAGGACTGGCTGAGAAAACTGTCTTGATATCTCTAGCTAAGGCATTATTAGTAAATGAGTGCAAGGAAAACAAAGATTTTGAGATGGAATTATTGGAGACCGCAGAACAAAAAATTAGAGATGCATTTTGTCAAGTACCCAATTATGAAATCGTCATTAATTCATGTTTACAACATGGTATTATGGAACTAGGAACACATTGTTCATTAAGGCCTGGTATACCGTTGAAGCCCATGTTAGCTAAACCAACAAAGGCTATCAATGAAATCTTAGACAGATTTCAAGGTGAAATTTTTACTTCTGAATACAAATATGACGGGGAAAGAGCTCAAGTACACTTATTAAATGACGGAACCATGAGAATTTATTCACGTAACGGTGAAAATATGACTGAAAGATATCCTGAAATTAATATACGTGACTTCATTGCTAATCCCTCTACCACGTCTACGTTAATTCTGGACTGTGAAGCAGTTGCATGGGATAAAGAACAAAACAAGATACTACCCTTTCAAGTATTAAGTACTAGAAAACGTAAAGATGTGGACTTGAAAGACGTCAAAGTCAAAGTTTGTCTGTTTGCCTTTGATATCCTATGTCACAATGATGAAAAACTAATTAATAAAAGTTTGAGAGAAAGAAGAGAAATCTTACACAATGTTACAAAAGTAGTTCTTGGTGAATTTCAATATGCAACAGAGTTAACAACTTCAAACCTAGATGAGTTACAAAAGTTCTTGGACCAATCGGTTCAACATTCATGTGAAGGGTTAATGGTTAAGATGTTAGACGGGGTAGAATCTTATTATGAACCAAGTAAACGTTCGCGTAATTGGTTGAAGTTAAAGAAAGATTATTTGGATGGCATTGGTGATTCTTTGGATTTATGTGTTATTGGAGCATATTATGGCAGAGGCAAACGTACGGGGATGTATGGTGGTTTTCTATTGGGTTGTTATAACCAAGACACTGGTGAATTCGAAACTTGTTGTAAAATTGGTACAGGATTCTCCGACGAAATGTTGCAACAACTACATACACAACTTATGCCTACAATTATTGATGGGCCAAAAGCCACCTTCGTGTTTGACTCCAGTGCTGAACCTGATGTATGGTTTGAACCTACTATGCTATTTGAGGTATTGACAGCCGATTTATCACTTTCGCCTATTTATAAAGCTGGTAGCTCTACATATGATAAAGGTGTATCGTTGAGATTTCCAAGGTTTGTTCGTATTAGAGACGACAAGAATGTGGAAGATGCCACCTCTTCAGAACAGATTGTAGAATTATACGAGAACCAAACAAACGCCCAAGCCTGATAAAAATAATAATATTACGACTTGTTTGATTTCATTTTAAAACAGCATAATAGACATTTAGTTTTTAAAAGAGATTGTGTATAATCAAAACTATAATATATTCTCATTTTATAGTAAAGTTACTCCTTTTCGCAATGGTTTCTGTATTCCACACCGCGAGTAGGCAGACATTCAATGCGCCAAAAATTCATATATACAAGGGGGAAGAGCTCTAAGAGTTTGATAATCACAACCTCGATCTTAACCATTCATCAACGTTAGAGATTTAAGTAAATTGGGCTAATCAGTTGATTACAATATATTTTTCTCGGAATATTTTCTTCTATCCTTCAAAATAATTAGAATACTGTGGTGGATCATAAGCTTAAGTGATGTTTGCAACTAAATTACCCGCTGGAACACACTGCTCTCTGCATTCAACAAGAATATGCACGGTCAATTCTCAGATAACGGCTACCAGGAGTCTAGTTGGGTTTATGAAGAATGCTCTAGGTATAGATCCCCCACCATTGCCTAATGAGCCAGTTTTTGAAAATAGATTTTATCCTTGGGATGAATCACCATCTGCTGCTCTAAGGGAAAGAGCCGCTAGAATCAAAGCTCAGGCAAAATGTCCCATAACTGGTAAGGAAATCAAATTTACATGCCCCTTATCGGGTATACCAACACATAGTTCTAAAGAAGCTTGGCAAAACGACGCAAACTATCATAAGAATAAGATTTACGAGAAATTAAGAAAAGTGAACATTTATGAACATGACCTGAGGAGTGGGAGACAATTCCCAGAATTTGACTTTCCTAGTGAACAAAAATATGATACAACTGTAAATATGACAAATTGGGACTTATTTTTTTATACTAGACAGTTCTATTCAATGGATACGGAATTCCAATTAGCTACCGTAACTAAGATGCTAAGCTATCCAATAACAATAGGTTCGATACTACATCAGTTTTCTCCCTATTGTCTAAAACCTAAGGGGTCAATCACTTTAGAGGGCTTGAAATCGTTGGCAGCTTTAAAATATACTTTAAGGAATAATATGTATTCTACAACGAAAACGCGTCCCATGAGAGTATTTATCCTTGGTGCAAGAGCAGAGAGTCAATTACCTATTCACGTTTGGCAACAATTACAGTATTTATTCCCTTCTCAAAGTTTGGAAATCAATTTTATTGGACCAGAATGCTCGCTGCTAGAACATGAATCACCTTCTACTTCCTATGGTACATCCACAGATCCCAGAATTGTGAAAAGAGTCGATGAAAAGTTAACATTGGCTTATTATCCGGATTATTTTGATGTGTTTCATAAGGCACAAGATTTCTTCCCATATGACCCATATAATGATATTTTCTTCACCTTTCATCCAGGGTTTGCTTCTCCTGAGTCTTCGAAGACGTGGATGGGGGACACAATGAAGGCTCTTCTGGATACTAAATGTGCCATTTTTACAACGGGTTTTGACAAGAATGATTTAATGAAAGACGTTACCCTGGTGCAGGAAACATATGGTAAGGAGATAGATATATTGATGGAACCAACTAAAAATGTCTTTGGAAGTACTAAATGGGAATTGAATGATTTTGATCCACAGCAAGTATACCAATTCAATATGTATCTTGCTGGATTCAGAGGGAAAAGATATCATGCTGTCAAAGTATAATCTTCACAAAGACAATTTTTTACGACTTGCATATATATCTATATCTAAAATTAGATTAATAAATAAGTTTATTACATTTTCTGCGTAGGTACTTGCATTACCTTTTGTACTATAGTTACATAATGGCATTATAAAACAGTAGAAAGTCTCGCTGGCACTTTTCCCACCTTTGGGGATCGAAAAACACATAGGATCCACGTTCGCTTAACCCATCACCAGATACTACAGGTTCCATCATGGGATCCTTAGTTAGCCATGCCTTCAAAGTCTTATGATACCTCCAGTTTCTTTTCCTTAATTCCAAATAGGTGAGCTCCTGTAGTACAGTTCCCGGATGTTTATAGAAAAGATAAAACAATGTCTCATCTTGGAATAATGCTACACGTTGCTGATCATTCTGAGTGGAATCAAAACGTGGTGGTGTCTCTCTAGATTGTAGTACGTTAGGTATACCAACGAATGAATCCGGTACGAAAAATGTAGGTTCCACCTCACTTCTTGAGGTTTCAGCCCAAGGAGATTGGAAAGTGTCAAGTACTCTATGTCTAGTATTATCTCGTGGGATACCCAATGAATGTATCATTGATGAGAGGTCAGCACCGAGGGTCATTGAGTGGTCATATTGTTTAGAGAGTTCTTCATCGTCCTGTCTGAGAAGGGGTACTAATGCCTTAAGGCCAAATTTATCCATTTTTTCTCAAACACAAAGGTAGTATATTTGGAAGTAAGGTATATTAAAGTATCCTTAGAAGGGTTCCTTTTTTACAGTTGTTATTCCACTCTTAGAATTGAATGGCAAGTTGACATTCCCAGGCAGTTTTCCAACTTTTTTATGAAGTCGAAAAATAAGAAAATATCTACCAACTGAAATTTATGGAACCTTAACACAACACACTTCATCTCCAGGAACACACATGGTCAAAAGATCATTTATAAAGAATAAGTATGGTGGGATCCCGCAGACACAAACCGAATTTGTTAATAACAGGTACACCAGGTTGCGGGAAGTCTACGACTTGTGAACTTCTACAACGTAAACTACCAGAATATACATACTATAATATTTCTGATTTTGCCAAGGAACAGGATTGCTATGATGGGTATGATAAGGGTAGAAAATCCCATATTGTCGATGAAGACAAGCTATTGGATGAATTGGAGCCGTTATTACACCAGGGGGGGAGTATTATTGATTGGCATGTCAACGATGTGTTTCCCGAAAGATTAATAGACCTAGTTGTGGTGTTGAGATGTGATAATTCCATATTATATGATAGATTACATGGAAGAAAATATCATGACACTAAAATTGAAGAAAATTTAGATGCAGAAATTATGGGGGTTGTATTACAAGATGCGTTGGATTCGTATGCCCAAGAAATCGTGGTTGAATTACAAAGTGATACTATCGAACAAATGGAGGCTAATGTGGATCGTATTGTGGACTGGCAGGAGATGTGGTTAGACCAACATGAAGATGGCGTAACTAATGAATTACAAGAAAAGTTTCAGGATTCTAGCAACACTCACGACGAACATGAAGAAAGTGCCAGAGAGGACGAAGAATCAGAGGGTGATTCTTCAGAGTGAGAATTAAACACTTAATATCATGATATATATATATAATAATAATCAATATCAATATCAATATCAATAACCAATGATTATGTCAGCGAAGACGATGAGGTGAAAATTTTAAAAAAATTGTTTACATTAATGCCATTGCTGACAATAGATCCATTGTCGATACAATAGGATTATTGCGCTGCATATTATGTTTTATGTTGTTCTAGAAGTTGAAACATGTCACTATGTGGAAACACCGAAAGACCATTCTCGAATAACTAAATTGTCATACCAATTCATAAATGCTGAAACGCTGACTATAACATTTCCAAAACCTAAATCAATCAGCATTACAGACACTACCAATGCATTTGAAGAGGCTATCTTTGGCTTTGCAAATGATATTAAGACAGAATGTTTGGAGGACAAAGGTTTTATTCTATGCTCTTTATACTCTTCATGGGACATCCGTGTCACCTTATCAAGACAAGCGCATGATTATGGCATTATACTGCCCTCATATCTAGAACATCCAAAATTGTTTTCACTGTGCAACGAGGTTGATAAGTGGTGTAATAATCATCCAGAGGCCACAACTGTGAAAAAAGATAATACAAGATTCAAAATACCTAAAACTTTTGGGGATATCACCGACATATTAGCTATCTTAGAACTTAAAGATTCTACTCTCTCTCTATGGGACCCTTCACAGTACATTAGCATAAAAACATCTATCGATATCCTAATCCACCTTCATAAGAGATGTACTACTTCTGATGATATGAAATTGGTTCTTACAAGACCGTATGATTCACATGCCGATATTCAAGCCTTTTTTGAAGAACGTTCTACAGTTTTATACATAAATAATTTGCCATCTGACACTACTCAAAGTGAATTAGAATCTTGGTTTGCTCAATTTGGCGCCAGACCGATAGGATTTTGGAAGGTGAAAAATATAACTGAGGAGTCATCCAATATAAATTGTAGTTGGAGTAATACACCTGGTCTTGAAGATGAATATGTCACTGGATTTGTCGTGTTCCAATCGCATGACGAAGCAACAGAAGCTTTAATGTTAAATGGGCGTTCCATTTTATCTAATATTGCAAACACAAAACAGCCTCGAGTGGTAGAACACGTTGTTGAAATTCATCCGTCTTCTTCAAGAGTGCTAGAAATAGCACAAGAAATTCTATTTTCATTTCCGCAAAGCAAAAATAAACCAAGACCTGGTGATTGGAATTGTCCTTCTTGTGGCTTCTCAAACTTTCAAAGACGTGTTGCCTGCTTCAGATGCTCATTTCCCGCTCCCAATATAGCAAATAATGGGGTAAATAACGCGACCTCAAACACATCAAACATAAACACTAATAATAATAAAGATAATGTAGCAGGTCTTAATAGAATGCAACGATCATTCCAAACGCCGATTGTTGAGCAATCGTCACAGACATTTTCACAAATTTATCAACAGTACGTTAGGCCTGCCACACCATCAAATTCAGGATCTAGGATTCAGACTTTCCGTAATAACAACAGATATAATAACAATTCTCAATTTAGCATTACTTCAGGAGTAGCATCTGGATCTAGCATTCCATTTAGAGCAGGTGATTGGAAATGCCCTTCATGTAGCTATCACAATTTTGCAAAGAATGTGGTATGTTTACGATGTAGGATCCCTAAGATGCCTGAGCAACCGCATCACACTCATATAATGAACCGTCACGTGGCATATAATTCCCTGAATTCTATCCCACATCAGTACAATATCCCAAATAATAACAATACTAATGCTGATACTGTTAATGGCATGGATGGAGCTGAATTACTGAATCTTGCCTCCGATTTTGACTTTACCACTGGCCCAAATTCTGACATACCTTCAAATGCAACTGGTATATAGACCCACTATACATATAATGATTTTATACACGCTCAGCTAATTAGTACTAAAAAAATGCATCTGTTACATTCAGTAGATAATCATATATACATAATAGTAGCAATAATCATCTAAAAAACTCAATTAGATAAATCTAATACTGTTCTTAGGCAGTCCCCATGGTGCAAGTCTTCAAAAGCGTCATTAATTTGTGTAAATGGTCTTCTGTGAGTAATAAATTCATCAACCTTTAATTTACCATTCTGGTAATCTTCGACTAATCCACCCATTTCAGATCTTCCCTTTATGCCGCCAAAGGCGGAACCTCTCCAGACTCTACCAGTAACCAATTGGAATGGTCTTGTGGAAATTTCTTGACCGGCACCAGCAACACCAATGATAATAGATTCACCCCAACCTTTATGGCAGGCTTCTAGAGCATCTCTCATGACCTTGACATTACCAGTACAATCAAAAGTATATTCTAAACCACCATCAGTCATCTCGATCAATTTTTCAACTATAGTCTGACCTTCTTTCAAATCCTTGGTTGGATTGACGAAATCAGTAGCACCAAAATCGAACGACCATTTTTTTTTATCATCATTAAGATCAACAACGATGATCTTAGAAGCACCTCTGGATCTAGCACCTTGAACTACAGATAGCCCGACAGTACCAGCACCAAATACAGCGACAGTGTCACCCTTTTGGACGTTAGCAGTCTTAACAGCGGAACCATAACCGGTTGTAACACCACAACCTAACAAACTGATACTGTCCAAAGGAGCCTTTGGATCCACAGCAACAACGGAGACGTCAGCAACAACAGTATATTGGGAGAAAGTGGAACAACCCATGAAATGTAACAATGGTTCACCCTTTTGGTTATGGAATCTAGTAGTTCCATCTGGCATAACACCCTTACCTTGAGTAGCTCTTACAGCACCACATAAGTTAGTCTTACCAGATAGACAGAACTTACATTTTTGACATTCAGCAGTGTAAAGAGCAACAACATGATCACCTGGTTTAACACTAGTAACACCTTCACCAACACTCTCTACAATACCAGAACCTTCATGACCTAAAACAGATGGGAATGCACCTTCTGGATCAATACCAGATAAGGTGTAGGCATCAGTGTGGCAAACAGCAGTGTATTCAACTTTGATACGAACTTCATGAGCCTTTGGTGGATCGACCACAATTTGTTCAACTGTCAATGGCTTACCAGCTTCGTAGGCAACAGCAGCAGTACATGTAATTGGTTTTCCTTGAGTAGATGACATTATTAGGTATTTTTGATCTAATTGTCTTATTTTGATAGTGTCTCCTTAAAGAAAGCAATATGTTCAGAGAGTTATAATATTCACTTCCTTTATATACCTTATGATTACGTGAGCATCTATAGAATGTACTAGAAGCGTGTCTCATCCTGAGTGATGAACTTCGTACTATAAGCTTCACGTTGTTGCGGCAACGATGATGACATTGCCACGGCATATATAAAGCAATTATTACGGCGAATATAAAACTTTACCAGAATAGGTAAAAACATTAGACAAGGAAATAGGTGCAACGACGAAAAGAAAGAAACAGATCAAGTAGAAAGATTCCCGAGATATATATGGCAAGGAAATTTATGATTGTAAGATCGAGAATATAGAAGTCTATCTTCTTTAGATATATAATTTTGAGAAAATAGATAGAGAGAATTGTAATAAAAATAAGATAATACTAAAAATGAATCAAAAAGAATCACCAAGTATTCTGGAACAACACTTCATTTGTTCCTCTCCTTGAATTGCTGATAATTCTTTATAGTCTGGACATCTAGTGGTTTTAACAAGTCTTCTGGACTTTATTAAAGTGAATCTCCTACGAGATTCCACATGATTAGCCCAGTTTGCAATTTCTTTTTCAGTTTAAAGTACCTTATTAGATTAATATGGAGCTTTTTTTTACATTCGAAATAATATAAGTATACAGAGAGATAGAAGTTATAAAAAATGATATGAATGTTCAATTGGGTGTACCTTTTCTTGTAGAATTTAAAATTATAATAAATCTTTTCCTTAAATTTTTCTGATTTTCAATTCTTAATAACTAAATGTACATGGGAAAGATGTGAAAAATGATCAAATGACGAGTAAGAGTATTGTCTATGTCTTATCTATTTCTTTTCCTTCTTGGACTTCTTCTCCTTCTTGTCCTTCTTTTCTTTCTTTTCTTTCTTATCCTTCTTTTCCTTCTTAACCTTCTTTTCTTTCTTTTCCTTCTTGGCCTTTGGTTTTTCTTCTTCCTCTTCTTCTTCTTCTTCAGGCTTTCTCTTCTTAGATGATTCAGATTTTTTTTCTTCTTCTTCTTGTTCTGGTTTATCTTTGTTATATAGATCCATGGCTTCCTTAATAGCCAATTCATTCTTTAAAGTCGGAGTACCAGTACTGTAGAATTCTAATCTTTGTTCCACTTGTTTCTTCAAGACGCTACCAAATACATTAGTTGGTTCATCAGAATAGTTATCAATTCTGGAAGCCATAGAACATTTGTTAGCTAAATATCTAGAAATTCTACCCTTATTCTTAGCAGAAGCCTTAGCAATGAACCCACTGTGGTAAATTAAACCATACTTTGGAGTGTTACCTTTAGTCTTCAAAGCTCTGAAAAGAGCCTTTTCGGCACCAAGAATTTGTACAGTAGAAGCAGCCTGTTTGGAAAGGTTGGTTAAAGAACCAGCATGAGATATTAATCTAGCACCAATAACTTCACCGATCAGTTCTGATAAGTTTGGTGCAACAGTGTGCATTTTTTCACATAAATAATCGTATAGTTGTTTTCTGTATTCAACAAGAGAAACTACTCTTTGAGCAAAGACCCCAACATTTTCCATATCAGTTTCTGAGATATCTTGACCCATGGAAATACGAGCGTTGTCAATGACTCTTTCGGCAATGCCAGCATCATCGTTTAAAATGGCAGCCAAATCATGTAAAGAATCATCATTCAAAGAAGCCTTGTCCTTGATGAATAAAACTAATTGGGCAAATTTATAGTTGTCTGGAACCAATTTGGCCAATTCTGGGAAATGCCAACCGTACCATTCCTTCACTCTCATGGCAAATGTGTTGATATCTTTATCCAATTGATCCAATAAAGCAATAGCTTGAATAATATGGTTATCATTCTTTTGGACAGAGAACTTCACTTTAGCTCTTGAATAAGCATGGCCTAACCCTAACTGTGCTCTTTCTAAGTCGCCAGATTGTAAACCTTTAAATAATTTTTCACCATGTAATCTAATACCACGGATTAAATCTTGAGCCAATTCATTAGCGATACAGTCAACATATGGAAAATCATCCTTGATGGAAGGACCTAAATTTTTATCAGATATAGCTAAAGTGATAGTATTGCCCTTAGAAGATTTTGGTAGATTTAAATCCAAGACAGCCTTTAGGCTTTCAGAGACTAATCCTTCAGATATATCGTTGGCATTTTCCAAAGCTTCGGCTGCACCTTTGAATGGGGCAAAAGAGACTAATTCAACTAATTTTGTGAAAGAGCCAAAATCATTGATTTGTTCTTGAACTTCTTTTAATCTGGAACCAATATCATCTTGTTGTAATTTGACTTTGAAAACGGCATAACCAGTAGGTTCTTCGAAAAGAAGATATTCAATAGGAGCCATCGTTCTTGTATTTCTTAATAGTGGTCTAAGGAACTTTACTATTTAATCAAAGGAAGTGAAATGACAAGCAGATAAGATAATATCACTAATTATAACGTTTTCCACTGGTATTAAAAAAAATGTTCAGATTATTAGAGTATCTCATCGCACAGAATTCTTCATTTTCTCGAAATTCGCAAAAAAAACTAACGAAAATTTTTCACTGCATTTTTTCAAAATCGCGCTACACGTACAGAAGAGTCTATTATGTTTTTACGTTTCTGGTCACATGACTAAAAATGATAAATGGGTTCAAACAATACAGTAGTTTACAAGCTCACGGTAGATAATTACGATGATGATGAGATCCATATGCATAAAAGTTAGAGATGATTAATTTTCCTCAAGTTTCTGTGTATCTTTCAGTATTATCAAAATAAGAAAAAAGAAAGACTGTAATTATGCTTTGGAAGTGAGAAAGAAAATAACCAATATTTCAGTTTTTTGGGGTTAGTAATTTATATATATATATATATATATATTTCAAGTATGTTTCTTTTTTTCGTAGATATCAAACCTAGTTCATGAAGTCATAACCACGTCAATAAAAAATTCAAGTGTATTTAATATCTGTTGCAAATCCCTAAAAGTAACGGGACTATTACAAGGGTAAGTCATTGGTATAATAAATATGTCCATAGTACCAACTACACAATTTGGGTTGGTACTTAGCTAGGTACTTATGTTTTTTTTTTGAAAGTTTGGAATATATCAGTGCCTTCATCCACTGGAGCTTCCTCGTGAAAAAGAATCAAAGTCTATGATTGCAATTGGTGAATGTTCCTTTCTGATAGTATCTGCCGTCACAGCAGTTTGTGGAGCATCAATAAATGTGCTTCCTTCTGAAATACTTGGAATGGATATTTGTGAACGGAATCGAGGTGCTTCCGTACTGACATAACTAGGTGCCTCACTTTTATTATGATATATACCTCTCTCATCATAATATCCTTGGTCATTGGAATTGACACTAAGCGTATATTGGGGTACATTTTCTGTTTCTACTCTGTTTCTACCAAAATGTCCCATATTAAACACTCTATGAGACCAAGTGGGTTGTGATGAAGGTCTAGATACATTCGTAAGTATATTATATTGGGCTTTGGCCTTTCTGTTCTTCTTTCGATTGCGTACTGTATAAAAAAGAAATGGAATAGAGGCAATGATAAATACTGGAAAAAATATTGCGGGGAAAATCCATGCCCCAACAGAGCTGGATGAACAGTTATCTGTTGTACAATCTGAACCATTCCTATTAGGCGGGAAGAACACAGGGACTGGAATGAAGCGTTTTATTAAAATTTCCTGTATTTCTGAATCATCCATCAAGGTTCTGGGTATTATTATCATGTTAATAAATTATGTAAATGAAATTTTATCTAGGATTATTATGGTTACACTGGTTTGAAATTCATCACATATCATCATAGCAGAAAGAAAAAATTACTAGTCTGCTTTATATGACAGCAAAGAGTACAAATTCCAATTCTACCCCACCTCTCATTTGAAGTACGTAAGTAGGCTTTTTTTTTTTAAATCCCTTAGCTAGTTCAATAGATCTTAATGGAACACAGTACAATACACTACAATAAATCTGTGTAGCCCCTAATTAGTGGCGCAACCGGGCCCTCAAATATCCCCGATTCGGAAATCGATTTTTAATTTGCGACGGATGATTTCCGTCAAAATGTTCAGTGTACATTAATTAATATGATACAGGGCTGGTCATTAATTTGAAGTTAATAATATGTACGCCCTGTTTCAAAGCTATAGTAGAGAGGAAAATAGAAATTCTTGTTGATAGGCGACACACAGCCAAACTTTCTATTGTGATGACGACGGGTTTTTTGCACATACTTCAATGAGTCAAAGTATAACTAGCATTTGATCTATGGTGGGGTACCATAGATTCTTCAGTAGAGTTTTTTGTTTTTTTTTCATTTAATTTGAGATGATGGAAGCAATTTAATGAGCATTGCACTTGGTATGCTACAACTCCATTGGTAACAGTATTCAATTACAATGCTTTATTCCACTCTCTAATTATACAAATAAACAAGGCTCTAAAGAAAATAACTAATGAAAAAAACAAGCAACAGATCTTTGCCATTAGAGTGAAATAGTAACAATATGATATTTGGAATTTGCCATAAATTGAGTGAAGAAATAGTTATAAACACTCTTGCCGTAAAAAATTATATGGAGAAGACCTTTAGAGTTAAATTAATGGGTTTTGTATATTATTTGGTATTTAATATACACAGAGTTTGTTGACTTCTTCTGCAGTCTCTTGTAATTCAGAATCTAATAATATACAATAGTATATAGATACATTTTATAAATGAAAATTTTTCTCTATGGCAAAGAATGTTTTCCGTCTCATCAATGTTCAATGTGCCAATATTATGCTGTTAGGTTATGCTAATTCGGTAATCTCTAAAATAATTCAAACACATTTGAAATAAAATTAAAATAGAATAGATCACGATGCTATATAATTATCTAATATTAAGTAGTGTAAAATATGTCCGAATTAAAAAGGTACATCAATAAAACTTTACGAGCACTTAGTAATCACATAAAGTTTCTTATTATTACTCTGAAGTGATAAGATTCCAGATTCTCATCTTGTAGAGCAATGGTAGATTGATAATGTTCAGCCATTTTTATAATATACAATGTTTTTTCTTCGTCGTTTCTTTCTATATACTACTATATACCATTCTCATATTTCTTGTCCTTTTTATACTTTTCCTTTTAGCGTATTTTTATCTTTACATAGAAACCAGAGATATTCAGACACAGTCGAATAAGCCTATTCTGATTGTAAATCCTTTTCTAGAATATTCTACAACTTTTCTATCAATTCTAGAATTATTCTTTTTATAGTAATTTGCTCTTTGATGGTCATATTCTATCCATCTATAGAATATTCGGTTCCAACATGAAGAATTGGAAATTGGGGGGCTTCTCTTTTCCAGTTTATAACAATATTGTTAATTTTTATGTTTCATCTGATTGTTATGACAGTTTTAAAGTAAAAATTATAACAAAATAAAATAAATTAATTCAATATCTTCTTTTTTGTATCGAGAATTAATATACTCAGAAGGTAAATCAGTATTATCTTTTGCAATTTGCTGAAACTGTAAGTAGGCTAATATTATATTATTCCGTGCAATGCGATATGCTAAGGAAATGTTTATATATAAGAGAAGATGTTCTCGAAATACTATATAATTCTATATTCTCTACTTTATATTCCTCCCTGTAAGAGGGAGGAGGAGTAACGTTGTAATCCAGCCTACTAACTGGTACAACGATAATACACACCATACCTAATCTCTCACGTTTACCGTGTCCAACAGATATAGTTAGAATATAGTGAAGTTGGAATTTATATAATAAATTCTGTTCCTTCACCTAAAAAACATATAAAATAATATACATGTAAAGTAAATCCTTCTAAGCTTGTTATTCGATTTCTTTCAATTTTATAATGAAAATTTTTATCCAACCTAATTATAGTGTCTTCTTCTTCATAGTCTTATACGAATGATAACTGCCTGTGACACATCTGTCACAGATTTCAACATTTCCTATCTCTATTAAGCTTCAATAAAATACCCAATATGCAAAATAACCAAATATTTATAAGTGATATCACACCATGGGTCTTCTGAATCAGTACAGAATGATAAAATGTTTTACAAATCTTGATTATATCAAGCTTTTTCGCTGAATTGAAAGTTTATATAGCCTTTAAAAACAAGATATACATTTATAACTCCATTTTCCTAGGCTGTTTCGTAATCTATTTTCTTTTAATAATTGAGAACTCTTAAATTCTCTTTTGAGACATTGATACGCTCATCTTACTTTGCGACGCTCCTTTCCAATTACAACTCCGAAAAAATAAGAAGAAAAAGCAGAAAAGGGACGGACAATAGAATTAAGGAACCATCCATTTTGATTTGAAAGATATAGCATCTAAAAGAAGGTCGTAAATAAGTTTGATTTCAAGAAAAGTTATGAGAGAAAGAATAAAAGAAAAGATCATTAAAATGAGTAGTAGAAAATACTTATCCGAATCAATGAGGCAAAGTGAAACGTCTTTAGTCTATTCCATCAACGAAGGAGGTTATTTTAATGATTACAAACCAAGACAGATATTGTGTGTTTGTTCCTCACAATCGCAAGGATTTATATGGAACCAGGATTTGTTTGCTTCTGAACATCAACAACTTTGTAAAGTGGTATATGATGGTCATGTTGATAATATAGAAACTTTGATAGAGTCATTTAAGGGACGGATTTTGAATAAAAAGAAGAGAGAACACAAGAAGAAGATTAAGGAGTATGAAGAAGAAGAGGATGAAAGTCCATTGTATGAAGATGAAAGTGAGAAGGAGGAAGAAGAAGAAGAAGAAGAGGAGGACGATGACGATACTAAGACGCAAAATTATTATTACTACAATATGATGAATAGATTAAGAAGAAAATCAGATCACTCAATAAGCTTCAAGATGGACTTACAAACAGGCAAATATCAAAGGAATGAAATGACATATGTAGAAGTAAACTCCAATACTCCAGAGGATAAACATCTAAGATGGCTAGTCTCTTGAGAATAATGGATGATTATGCTTTATAATATTAGCATACTAATATATACATATATTCTGTAATTACAAGGAATTTATTTCCGCCAGATCAATCAAAGGATAAAGTTCCGAAAATGATTATTCATTTTAGTATGGCCTTTTCCATTTTCTTTACTGACGTTAAATGCGCCGGATTCCGGTATGAGCGATGCCGCCCAACAGAAGTGGAAACGGCACCTGAAAAAAAGCTGAAGAATACAAGTGGGTGCATTACTAATCCATAATCGATGAGGTTACGCTTATGATTCAGCAGACATATATATATATATATATGTTCAATCGACCTTCGAAATGGGAATTTAATATTCTCCAATTTTTTTCCTATAACTTCAAAACACGATTTTTTTTAAAAGACCCTCTATTTTTTCGGAATGGTAACTAAAAGCAGATACACTGTTGACTAACATCCTAACAAAGACAAATCAAGAAAGCAAAACAGTACTCAAAACAGCCAACTGATTTTAGTTAAACGATATTTTCTTTCCCTGTTAAATCACAAAATGATAAATATCATATGAAGAAAATATGGCAATGGATGGCAATTAGCCGCCCAACTAAGAACCATGTGCTATTTCAATTGACGAATACTATCACGTGGTGCAAAATGTTGAAAATTTGCCAATACTCAGTGTGGTGTAAGGAGTCTTTAATATGATTGGTCAGTTAACCGACACCCAGCCACCAATCTAGATAACCAGGAAAATCCGGAGTTACCGACCAATCAAATCACAGTACGTGTGCTAACGTAATACGTACCATCCCAGCGCCCGATTGCCGTGGGAAAATTTTTCAACTTCAATGAAAAATAAAAAATTTTGAGTTCTCATCATTCTGTCTCGATGACTACTACTTCCTCCAATCGTTTCTGTACGTAAGTCGTCGCAATCTACCTAACGAAATTTTTGTCGAGTGGACTGGACTGTTCACTTCTCGTACTAATCTAATCTAATCTACTCTATTCTGACTTAACGCATTGTAGGTTGGCAGACTCACAGTCACGGACCGTTTCAGGCAGGGCACTGAGATTCTCAAAGCAAGAACCAGACCATGTCTCATCGATTTTACAAAACAATAAAATCGCTATATATAACTATTCCCAATCCATTCCACTATTCTTGATTCACTTGTTCTTATTTCTTATAAACATAAAAAAAAAGACTAACTATCGGACAAAAGCACTAAATCTAATTAAGAAGGAAGGGACACATCCATCATAGCAGTTATTTCCAATACATAACAACTGCCACTATTTATTAATTATTTATTTATTAATTCGTTAACAAACTAAACGAAAACAAAGACACTAACATCAAGGTAACGACACATTTTTGTTATTCTTTTATTATTATCATTATTATTTATTAACCCTTCATTAGTTTATTTTGTCCTTAACTTTAATTTTATTTCCATTTTGAAAAATGCAATTGAAATCTGATCCATTCGATCTACTAGAAGACGCTTACGAAGGTGGCACACCACTAAATTTCGAGTCAAACTCAAACTCAACCCATTTGACTAAATCATGGGCTAACGTCATCCCAGACAAGACAGGTCTATACGATCCAGAATACGAAAAGGATGCATGTGGTGTTGGTTTCGTCTCAAACATTAAAGGTGAACAATCTCACAAGATTATCTCAGATGCTAAATATTTATTGGTAAATATGACTCATAGAGGTGCTGTCTCTACTGATGGTAACGGTGATGGGGCAGGTATCTTGACCGGTATCCCTCATGAATTTATGCAAAGAGAATTTAAACTAGATTTAAACATTGACGTTCCTAAAAGAGGTCATTATGCTGTAGGTAACGTCTTCTTCCAAAAAGTTGATCCAAAGAATGACAATTATGAGGAAGCTAAGACCAATTTGATTAAAAATAAGAAAATCTTTGAAGAAAAGGCTGAAAGATTAAATATGAAAGTTTTGGGTTGGAGGCAAGTCCCAGTTGATTCTTCCATCTTAGGTTCTGTCGCCATATCTCGTGAACCAACTATCTTACAACCAATGATTGTCCCATGTAACACTAATGATAACGAATTTAATGAAACTGAGTTTAAAGTCAACTTGTACATCCTAAGAAAGAATGTGTCAAATGCAATCGGTATTGAAAATTGGTTTTATGCTTGTTCTTTAAATAATAGAACAATGGTTTATAAAGGTCAATTGACACCTGCTCAAGTCTATAGCTATTATCCAGATCTAACCAACGCGTATTTCAAATCTCATTTGGCTTTAGTGCACTCTAGATTCTCAACAAACACCTTCCCATCTTGGGATAGAGCTCAACCTTTACGTTGGTTGGCTCACAACGGTGAAATTAACACTTTAAGAGGTAACAAGAACTGGATGCATGCAAGAGAAGGATCTATGACTTCAAGCACTTTCAAAGAAAACTTGGAAAACCTATACCCAATCATTGAAGAAGGTGGTTCAGATTCTGCTGCGTTAGATAACGTACTAGAGTTATTGACTTTGAACGGTAATATGTCATTACCAGAAGCTGTCATGATGATGGTTCCTGAAGCTTATCACAAAGATATGGATTCGGATTTGAAAGCCTGGTATGATTGGGCTGCTTGTTTGATGGAACCATGGGATGGTCCTGCTTTGTTAACTTTCACTGATGGTAGATACTGTGGTGCCGTTTTGGATAGAAATGGGTTGAGACCTTGTCGTTACTATATCACTTCTGATGATAGACTCATTTGTGCTTCTGAAGTAGGTGTCATCCCAATTGATGATACTTTGGTCATTGAAAAAGGTAAATTGAAGCCTGGTGATTTATTCTTGGCTGATACTGAAACTGGTGAATTGGTCGACACCAAGGCTTTGAAATTACAGATTTCTAAGAAAAAAGATTTTAAATCTTGGCTATCAAAAGTGGTAAGATTAGATGATTTATTGGAAAAGACCAAATCCTTCATTGATGCCGAATTTATACCAACCGAAGGTATTCCATCTTTCAAAGTCCAACAAGACCCACGTATCTTAGCTAACGGTTACACTTTGGAACAAGTCACTTTATTGTTAACCCCAATGGCTTTAACCGGTAAGGAAGCTCTAGGTTCTATGGGTAATGATACCCCATTGGCTTGTCTAAATAGAGACCCTGTCCTATTATATGACTACTTCAGACAATTGTTTGCTCAAGTTACCAATCCACCAATTGATCCAATCCGTGAAGCCAATGTCATGTCTCTAGAATGTTTCGTCGGTCCACAAGGTAACTTGTTGGAAACTCATCCATCTCAATGTGAACGTTTACTATTAAAGTCCCCAATATTATTCTGGAACGAATTTCAAGCTTTAAAAAACATTGATAAGGCTTACCCATCTTGGTCCACCGCTGAAATCGATATCACATTCCCTAAATCAGATGGTTTATTAGGTTACACTGCCACCATTGATCGTATCACCAAAGAAGCTACTGCTGCTGTCGAAGCTGGTAATAAGATCTTATTCATCTCCGATAGAAAATTAGGTGAAGATCGTGTGTCTATTTCATCTTTAATTGCTATTAGTACCATTCATCACCATTTGATTAGAAATAGATCCCGTTCAAGAGTGGCTTTAATTTTGGAAACCGCTGAAGCTAAGGAAATTCACCATTTCTGTACTTTGTTAGGTTACGGTTGTGATGGTATCTTCCCATATTTGGTTATGGAAACTTTAGTCAGAATGAACAGAGAAGGTTTGATTCGTAATGTCGATGACGATGATCACAACACTGATGATAATACTTTGCTTGAAAATTACAAGCATGCCATTGATGCTGGTATCTTAAAGGTTATGTCTAAGATGGGTATTTCCACTTTAGCTTCCTATAAGGGTGCTCAAATTTTTGAAGCGTTAGGTTTAGACAACTCTGTTATCGACTTATGTTTCACGGGTACTGCTTCTAGAATTAAGGGTGTCACTTTCGAATACTTGGCTCAAGATGCTTTCTCATTCCATGAACGTGGTTACCCATCCAGACAAGTAGTTAACAGATCTGTCACTTTACCCGAGGCTGGTGAGTACCACTGGAGAGATGGTGGTTATAAGCACGTCAATGATCCAACTGCTATCGCTTCTCTACAAGATTCTGTTAGAAATAAGAATGATGCCTCCTGGGAATTATACGTCAAGAAGGAAATGGAAGCCATCAAAGATTGTACTTTAAGAGGTTTATTAGAATTTGATTATGAAAACTCTACTTCCATCCCAATTGAACAGGTTGAACCATGGACTGAAATTGCTAGAAGATTTGCCTCTGGTGCTATGTCATACGGTTCTATCTCTATGGAAGCCCATTCCACTTTGGCGATCGCCATGAACAGATTAGGTGCCAAATCCAACTGTGGTGAAGGTGGTGAAGATGCTGAACGTTCTCTGGTCTCTGAAAATGGTGACACTATGAGATCTGCTATAAAGCAAGTTGCTTCAGCTAGATTTGGTGTTACTTCTCACTATCTATCTGATGCTGATGAAATTCAGATTAAGGTTGCTCAAGGTGCTAAACCAGGTGAAGGTGGTGAATTACCTGCTCACAAGGTCTCCAAGGATATTGCTAAAACTAGACATTCTACTCCAAACGTTGGTTTGATTTCTCCTCCACCTCATCATGATATTTACTCTATTGAAGATTTGAAACAATTAATTTACGATTTGAAATGTGCTAACCCAAGAGCTGGTATTTCTGTCAAGTTAGTCTCTGAAGTTGGTGTTGGTATTGTTGCATCTGGTGTTGCCAAAGCTAAAGCCGATCTTATCTTGGTTTCTGGTCATGATGGTGGTACTGGTGCTGCTCGTTGGACATCTGTTAGATATGCCGGTTTGCCATGGGAATTAGGTTTGGCTGAAACTCATCAAACATTAGTTTTGAACGATTTGAGACGTAATGTTGTCGTGCAAACTGATGGTCAATTAAGAACCGGTTTTGATTTGGCTGTCGCCATCTTATTAGGTGCTGAATCTTTCACTTTGGCTACTATTCCATTAATTGTTATGGGTTGTGTTATGTTGAGAAGATGTCATTTAAATGTTTGTGCTACTGGTATTGCTACTCAAGATCCATATTTGAGAAAGAAGTTCCAAGGTCAACCAGAACATGTTATCAATTTCTTCTATTACTTAATCAATGACTTAAGACACATTATGGCTAAGTTGGGTTTCCGTACCGTTGATGAAATGGTGGGTCATTCTGAGAAGTTGAGAAAGAGAGTAGACGCAAATGCAAAGGCTTTCAATGTTGATTTATCTCCGATCTTAACTCCTGCTCATGTTATTCGTCCAGGTGTTCCAACCATCTTTTCCAAGAAACAAGATATGAAACTGCATTCTCGTTTAGATAACAAATTAATTGATGAAGCTGAAATTACTCTAGACCATGGTTTACCAGTAAAGATTGATGCACAAATTATCAATACTGATCGTGCGCTAGGTGCTACTCTTTCTTACAGAGTGTCAAAGAAATTTGGTGAAGAAGGTTTACCAAAAGATACCATTGTTGTCAACATTACTGGTTCAGCTGGTCAATCATTTGGTGCATTCTTAGCTCCAGGTATCACTTTCATCTTAGATGGTGATGCTAACGATTATGTTGGTAAGGGTCTATCTGGTGGTATCATTGTCGTTAAACCACCTAAATATTCCAAGTTCAAGAGTGATGAAAATGTCATAGTCGGTAACACATGTCTATATGGTGCTACATCAGGTACTATGTTTGTTGCTGGTGGTGTTGGTGAAAGATTTGGTGTTCGTAACTCTGGTGCTACAGTTGTTGTGGAAAGAGTTAAAGGTAATAACGCTTTTGAATATATGACTGGTGGTCGTGCTATCGTTTTATCTCAATTGGAATCATTGAATGCCTTCTCTGGTGCTACTGGTGGTATTGCTTACTGTTTGACTTCCGATTATGACGATTTTGTTGGTAAGATTAATGGTGAAACAGTCACCTTGGAAACATTACAAGATGCTGTTGAAATCGCATTTGTTAAGAGTTTAATCCAAGATCATTTTAATTACACTCAATCTGAATTAGCCAAGAAGATCTTAGATAACTTCAACCATTATTTGAAGAAATTTGTTAAAGTTATTCCAAATGATTACAAGAAAGTCTTGGATAAGGAAGCTGCTGAAAAATCTAATGCCAAGAAACAAGCTGCTGTTGATTATTTGAAGAAATTCAAAGCTTTGTCAGATGGTCCAGACTCGTCAATTGACGCTACCAATGGTGAAATCAATGATCTCATGAAGGCACACAAGGCCAATATTATTACATCACACAAGTCTACCCTTGCTGAACCAGCTGTGGTCGATTTAGAAGATGCAGTTCCAGATTCTAAACAATTGGAAAAGGCTACTGAAAAGATTGAAAAATTACGTGGATTCATGAAATATCAACGTCGTAATCAACCATACAGACCTGCATCCACTAGAGTGAATGATTGGAAGGAATTTGTCAAACCTTTATCTAAGAGAGATGCTAAATACCAAACTGCTAGATGTATGGATTGTGGTACACCATTCTGTTCTTCTGATACAGGTTGTCCATTGTCAAACGTTATTCCTAAATTTAACGAATTAGTCTTTAAGAATCAATGGAAATTAGCTTTGGATAAGTTGTTGGAAACCAATAATTATCCAGAATTTACTGGTAGAGTTTGTCCAGCACCATGTGAAGGTGCCTGTACTTTAGGTATTAGTGAAAATCCAGTTGGTATTAAGTCCATTGAAAGAATCATTATTGATAATGGGTTCAAGGAAGGCTGGATTGTTCCATGTCCACCAAAGGTTCGTACTGATAAGAGAATTGCAGTTATTGGTTCTGGTCCAGCAGGTATGGCATGTGCTGATCAATTGAATAAAGCAGGTCATAATGTTACCGTTTACGAAAGAGCTGACCGTTGTGGTGGGCTATTAATGTATGGTATTCCAAATATGAAATTGGAGAAAGAAATTGTTGATCGTCGTTTTGATATATTGCGTGCTGAAGGTATTGAATTTATGTGTAACACTGAAATTGGTAAGGATATTTCAGTTGAAGAATTGCAAGAAGAATTTGATGCTGTTGTCTTTGCCATTGGTTCTACCATCCCAAGAGATATTAACATTAAGGGCCGTGAATTGAAAAACATTGATTTTGCCATGGAATTGTTAGAATCTAACACCAAGGCATTATTGAATTCTGATTTGGAAACTGTTCGTAAAGAAATTGAAGGTAAGAGAGTTATTGTCATTGGTGGTGGTGATACTGGTAATGATTGTTTAGGTACATCTGTGAGACATGGCGCCAAGTCAGTTATCAATTTTGAATTGTTACCACAACCACCAAATGAACGTGCTAAGGATAATCCATGGCCACAATGGCCACGTGTGATGAGAGTGGATTATGGTCATTCTGAAGTTAAAGAACATTATGGTAATGATCCACGTGAGTTCTGTATATTTGCTAAAGAATTTGTTGGTAATGAAGCTGGAGAAGTTTGTGCCATTAAGACTGTTCGTGTAGAATGGAAGAAATCTGGCAGTGGTGTTTGGCAAATGGTTGAATTACCTAATAGTGAAGAAACTTTTGAATGTGATCTTGTTTTGCTATCTATGGGTTTTATTGGTCCTGAATTGATTAAACATGAAAGCATTGTGAAGACTAGTAAAGGTACTATTCAAACCGATGATGATTCATCTTATCATGTTGCTGATAACATTTTCACCGCTGGTGATTGTAGAAGAGGTCAATCTTTGATTGTTTGGGCCATTCAAGAAGGTAGAAAATGTGCTCACTCCATTGATATACATTTGATGGGCAATACTAAGTTACCATGCAACGGTGGTATTGTTAAGCGTGATTTCAACTTATTGGAAGAATTGGCTGCTGAAGCTTATGCTTAAATCTAAAATAGAAATTTTTTTTTTTTAAGAATATAATAAAGATATATAACAAAAAAATAAAATTGAAAAGTAATTAATGATTATGATTATGATTAAAAAGTTATGAATAATATTTCTGAAAATGCGCTTGTATGAGGGTGATGTTGTTTCGTCTCTTATGGGTTGTTTTATGAAAATATATTCAAAACGGAGGACCAAATACCTTTGTTCTTGACCTTATCCTTCTTTTTAGTATTTTTTAATTTTTTTTCCTTATCCGATTTGTTACCACTTGAAGATGGTGAGATAATATTTCCTGCACCACCTCTTCCTATTACTATAGGAAGAGAAACTTTTTCCAAAGTTTTAACTCTCTTTAATTTGGTATTATTCTCTGTGTCTTTCACTTTTGATTTCGGAATCAATTTCGGTATCATAGTAGTAGCTTTTGCATTTGGATCATCAATATCACTACTTGCTAAAGAAGATAGATGTGACTTCATGTTCGATAATACAGCTTGTATTTCATTTTCTTGTTGTGATTCGTTCAGTATGTTTTCATTATCTATAAAATCATCCTCTCTAGAGTGAGAATGAGGCCTATGATCGGAAGAAGTTGATTTTATAATAATTATATCATCTTCCATATCAGTATCATCTACATCTTGAGCTCTCCTCGTCAATCTCGGGTCATAATTTCTTTTTAAGTTTCCAGCCCCACCTCTTCCTGTACTATACACGGGTTGTATAATGTTTGGAGTTTGAGAACCTTTTTTAATCATCTTTGGTTTTGGTTTTGAGTCTGAATTTATTATGTTGCCAGCTCCGCCTCTCCCAAAAGTGACTCTATAATTACTTTTGGTATTGGTATTGGTATTGGTATTGCTGTTACTATTATTATTGTTATTATGCATCATGAGAGGATGTAGTAAAGTTGCTGATGACATTTAGATGGTAGTTTTAATAAAGACGGTGATTCTAATCTCTCTTATCAAATTATTCCTGTTTCCAATTTTTTTTCCAGTTGTCACGTTTTTTCAGTTATCTTGGCGAACGAAGCAAGCAAAAAAAAAGTAAACCTCGAGCCAAAGGGTCTGTATATATATATATATATATGAGTAAATTATACCAGTACGCAATGGTAACACGGATAGTTATTGAAGTTATTACCAACAAAGAAAAAAATGGGGACAGGAGGCAATACAATTACACAGTTCTTATAAATACAAACCTCATAGAGTAGTGGTGAAACGTGGGTGTCTGACGCACTCACACTGTTAATGACTGCGATTTGCTGCGACGGCAAAAAAATTTCTGATTTCGGAACGGGACGGATGCGGGAGATCACGTTCCGACGCTCGGACAGTTTCGTTGCTGCACGTGCCGAGGTTCGGACAGGTAAGCTGTTTTCTACCCCGCACTCTGCCGACAACTCCGTCCTATTGTCTTGCCGGTATATATAATGCATCTTGAATCTTTGAGAGGTTCATGTGTTACATTTTCCCTGGGCAATCTAAGCATGGAAGGTATTATTGATAAACCATGATTTTGCGTAGAACGCCCTTAACTGCTACACTAACAAAACTGATCTCAAGAAGATCTTTAATTACCACTACAAGAACAGTAAGAGCGCCCCCAACAGTTTTACGTGTCCTCCAGGCCCAATCTCAAATACGTTTGTATTCCACCGGGAAAGATGGATCTAACTTTGCAAATGGCAACGATAAAATAGACGAGCCTTCTAATTCCTCATTTCTGGGCTACTTCTTCACTTCTATGCTGGCCGCTACCGCCGGGTATCTAATGGCAACAACACTAACCATAGAAAAGGACAAGACTACTTCCAAATATTCCAAAAATCAACAATCAACATCAACAACACCTCTATCATCTCTTGACTCACCAAACTATATACAAGATGAAAAAAAGCTTAAGCTAATCATACTCAAATTACAAGACATCTTGGAAAATGACCCTGAGAATTATTCTTTACATCCTTCTGAATTAAACGCTCACTCTGATACTCAGTTCAATACACATCATCCAAATTCAAATCAAAGACCTAGAATCGTACTGTTTCCTCACTCCACTGAACAAATCTCAAAAATTCTAAAACTTTGTAATCAATATAGTGTTCCAGTAGTGCCATTCTCAGGGGGTACATCATTGGAAGGTCATTTCATACCAACTAGAAGAAATTGTACCGTATCAATAGATATCTCCAAATTTATGAACCAAATAATAAGATTAAACAAGAAGGATTTGGACGTCGTGGTACAAGGTGGTGTGGAATGGGAAGATCTTAATGAGTTCTTAGCTGATGAAGGGTTAATGTTCGGCTGTGATCCCGGACCAGGTGCTCAAATTGCTGGTTGCATTGCAGATTCTTGTTCGGGGACAAATGCATATAGATATGGGACAATGAAGGAACAAGTATTAAATTTGACTGTCGTCTTGCCAGATGGGACCATTGTGAAAACAAAGGGTAGACCTAGAAAGTCCAGCGCTGGATATAATTTGAATTCATTATTCACTGGGAGTGAAGGTACATTGGGTATAATTACTGAGGCTACTGTGAAATGTCATGTAATACCCAAATTTGAAACGGTCGCTGTGGTTAGTTTCCCCACTGTCGGAGATGCTGCCAAATGTGTTTCTAATGTTATTCAAAATGGTATTCAATTGACTGCTATGGAACTGTTAGATGATAATATGATGCATTTAATTAATAAAGCTGAAGCTACAACAAGAACTGATTGGATTGAAAAACCTACAATTTTCTTCAGAATTGGTGGTCATACACAACAAACTATAGATAATTTAGTCGCTGCCGTGGAAGAATTGGCTCAGAGAAATAATTGTGAAAATTTCGAATTTGCAAAAAATGCTGACGAGAAATTAGAATTATGGGAAGCCAGAAAAGTAGCCTTATGGTCAGTATTAGATGCCGGGAGAACTACTGATATCAATGCAAAAGTTTGGACTACAGATGTATGCGTCCCTCTATCAAAACTTTCGGAAGTTGTAGAAAAGACAAAGGAAGATATGGATAATTCTAAGTTGATCAATGCGATTGTAGGTCATGTCGGTGATGGTAACTTTCATAGTTTCATAGTCTACCGTAACCAAGAAGAGAGAAAGAAATGCCAAGTTTTGGTTGAAAACATGGTCCATAGAGCTTTGGAAGTGGAAGGTACATGTACAGGTGAACATGGGGTAGGTATTGGTAAGAGGGAATTCATGTTGGAAGAATTAGGTGAAGCACCAGTAGATCTTATGAGGAGAATTAAACTGGCAATTGATCCAAAGAGAATTATGAATCCTGATAAAATCTTCAAAATTGATCCGAATGAACCGTCAGACGATTATATTTAATTACCATAAATATTTTTACATACATACTATGCAAATTAATAACTAACTAATTAAAATTAGAGAAGAATTTTCTTTTTAATGGTGATATCCGTTATCGTGTTTTATGGCATCGTACGGCGTTAAACCTCAACTAAGAAAAGTCCGAATGTTATAGGATGGCTGGATGATTCAAAAAACAAAAACAAAAAAACAACCTGATGAATAAATTGATGAAAAAAAAAAATCATTACATAACCCTTTCAAATATACAAGCAACTTGATAGGAAGAGGATATTATTTATTTCCCAAAATACTCTGACTAGACAAACAAATATCTGAACTTTGAAACGTTTAAAATCATGTTGAAGAATGGAAAAGTACCACATCCAATACGATACATTCCTTCTACCATCTTCGCAAAATCAGTAACAGTAACATCAGCTAATACGGTGGATAAGAACGAACAAGTGGTTAAGGATAAAAAGGAAAACTTTATAAAACGAAATAAAATAACTCCACCTATTTTGAAATTAGAGCTCTATAACAGGGATAAGAAAATTTTAGGAAATATCCCAAAACTTTAGCCAAAAAGCACCAGAAAAATCAAAACAAAAGCACAAAAGAAAAATCAAAACAAAAAAACTAGTCTTTATAACAAAATTTACGCTTATTTGTACTCTCTCAATAATTTTAATAAGTCTGTGTATTTTTTTTTCTTTTTGTTTAAATAAATGAAAACAAAGAAACATTTTAAGAATATTATTATATTTATCATTTATATAAAGTCCATTGCTAATATGAAAAAAGTTTCATACGATCCCTCTACTTTAAATCACGATATGAATATTTAAATTTAAACCTGTTTTTGAGGTAACTTCTTTCTTCTTGCTCATATCCTTGCTAGATTTAAGATTGATATGTGGATGAATATTGACTAATATGCTACTATTATTATCTTGTATGGATTCCATCACAGGTCTTACATTCACTGATCTATTACCGTTGGGAACCATTTCTAAGGTTTGATTCCCTTCATTATCCGATGCCCTTTTGTTAATTTTGGTTCGCGATGGTAATGATTGTTGCCCTTGCCCGCTTGCCTCAAGCTCTGTTATTGCTTGTAACGCTGTATTGGAGATACGTTGAATACGTTTATCCTTATCTTCTTTAACCTTATTTGGGTGAAAGATGTAATCGTCGCACTGTACAATTGAATCATATAGAAATTTCAATTTTTCTTCGAGTAGTTCTCTTTCTTCCAATCTGGATATTTCAATCTCTTCTATCTTCTGAAAAATTATTTCATTAATGTTTAAATTTGAATTCAATTCCAATAGTTTGATCAGCTCAGAATTCTGTGTTTTCACCTTTTTGAGCTCGTTTTCTAAAAGTTGGAGTCTTAGTATCACTGAATGCTTATTATTACTTTCCTCTTCCATGTCATTTTCTATTTTCGTAGTTATAAATGTTTCATCGACTTTAGTTGATGTCGTGGAAAGAGAACTATTTATTTCCAACTTACTATCCATGGTGGGAATATCATAATAGTCTTGACAACCTAGCTCTTTTTGAAGAGGTGTCTTTTCATCTATAGGTACCGGTTTAGTCGATCCTTCATCAAGATGATCTTTATCTCCATTATCATCTTCCTCAGTATCGCCATCAAAATAAGACAGTAGTCGGTCAAAAAAGGAGAGATTTTCTTTGGGTTTCTTTCTTTGTTGTCTTAGTTGGACATGCTTTATTGGATCCCTTTTTAATTGAGAAATAGTCTTTTGACTTCTAGTTCCCGTAATTTTCTTACGGCCATTCTCGGTTTTCTTTTGTTTTTCATCTAAACTAGTTTCCTTCAGAATTTGCTTCTTATCAGTCACTTTATTCTTGACATCAACATCTTTTTTGCTCTGAGTTTTGGCTTTTCTTCGTATGTAAATTTCTCTTAAAATTGCATTGGTAAGAGGAAACGTCTCCCTTACTGGAAATTTATCATCACAGGTCATCCTAGCAAATACAGTTAATTGACACCATGATAAAGCGTTTCCCGGGCCATAACTACCCTTCGTTACATTAGAATTCTTTTTGAGTCGATGCTCAATACATTTATCCACTTGAGAGAATGTTAACAGATTATGCGGATCATTACGATCTAATGTAACAGGTAGCTGTTTGTATATTAAATCTTCTAGTTGTGCTGTAGAGAGAGTCATTGTAGAGTCTGTATTGTTCTTTCTGAAACTTTTTTCAATGATATAATTAATGGTTCAATAACTTCTAAAAAAAGTTACCAATAATTTTAGCCAGGCTTGGAATTGGAGAAAATAAAATTTCTCCGAAAAACTAACAGCAATTTGTTTCTTGATAATATAATAGCTCTAATGACAGGTGTAATATCTTATTTGTATCATTTAAACAGATAGGTATAATCTTTCTCGCGATGTTCTTTATTTATTTAACTTTTTGTGTATAATCATTATTGTTTACATTTTTCAATAACCTAAAAAAGCCCTAGAAAATAAAGAGCTGTAGCCCGCACACAAGCATTTTTAGGTCAAACTTCTGATTGTAAAATTTGAAAAATTTCTCCTTCAAAGTTATTTACATCTGGGATTTGAGACATAGATAAGTCAAGAAATACACATCCTCATAATCTACAAGAATCCTTAGGAGTTGAAAGACCAATAGTCTGTCTTTGATAAAGAAATGTCAAATACTCTATTAATGAAACCAATCTCGGTTGGTTTTCCATCAAGACTTCTACTAAGACTGCATGCACCACTACGTCACAGATCAACACTATCACCATCATTAGTGAAGCTACATTCAGAATTAAAAATTGATGAGCTACAAACAGATAATACCCCAGATTATGTCCGTTTAGTGTTACGATCATCAGTATACGATGTCATCAATGAATCTCAAGTCACTGCAGGTGTTGGCCTTTCATCTCGTTTGAACACTAACGTCCAATTGAAGAGAGAAGATCTATTACCAGTTTTCTCATTTAAATTACGTGGTGCATACAATATGATTGCCAAGTTGGATGATTCACAAAGAAACCAAGGTGTCATTGCTTGTTCGGCAGGTAATCATGCACAAGGTGTAGCTTACGCTGCAAAGCATTTAGGTATTCCAGCTACCATTGTCATGCCTGTCTCAACTCCTTCCATTAAATATCAAAATGTATCCAGACTAGGATCTCAAGTTGTTTTATACGGTAACGATTTCGATGAAGCCAAGGCAGAATGTGCAAAATTGGCAGAAGAACGTGGGCTAACTAACATTCCTCCATTTGACCATCCATATGTTATTGCTGGTCAAGGTACTGTTGCCATGGAAATTTTAAGACAAGTTCATAATGCTAATAAGATTGGTGCTGTCTTTGTCCCAGTTGGCGGTGGTGGGTTCGTTGCTGGTGTCGGTGCTTACTTGAAAAGAATTGCTCCTCATATTAAGATTATTGGTGTGGAAACCTTTGATGCTGCTACTTTATATACCTCTTTGAAACATAACAAAAGAACCCCGCTAACTACAGTAGGTAGTTTTGCTGATGGTACATCTGTTCGTATGATCGGTGAAGAAACTTTTAGAGTCGCTCAACAGGTAGTTGATGAAGTGGTCCTTGTCAACACTGATGAAATATGTGCCGCTGTCAAGGATATCTTTGAAGACACTAGAAGTATTGTTGAACCATCCGGTGCTTTAGCCGTTGCTGGTATGAAGAAATATATTACTACTTTGCATCCAGAAATTGATCATTCAAAGCATACTTATGTTCCAATCCTATCTGGTGCTAATATGAATTTTGATAGATTGAGATTTGTCTCTGAACGTGCTGTTCTTGGTGAAGCAAAAGAAGTCTTTCTGTTAGTTACTTTACCAGATATCCCAGGTGCCTTTAAGAAATTACAGAAGGTTATTCATCCAAGAGCTGTAACTGAATTCTCATACCGTTATAATGAACACCGTCACGAAAGTACTAGTGAGGTACCAAAGGCTTATATCTATACTTCATTCAGTGTTGTCGATCGCGAAAAAGAGATCAAGCAAGTTATTCAACAATTACATACTCTAGGCTTTGAAGCTGTTGACATTTCAGATAATGAAATGGCTAAGTCTCACGGTAGATATTTGGTAGGTGGTGCTTCAAAGGTGCCAAATGAAAGAATTATTTCATTTGAGTTCCCTGAAAGGCCAGGTGCTTTAACTAAGTTCTTAGGAGGTTTAAGCGAATCCTGGAACTTAACTTTGTTCCATTATAGAAACCACGGCGCTGATATTGGTAAAGTGTTAGCTGGTATATCCGTGCCACCAAGAGAAAACTTAACTTTCCAGAAATTTTTGGAAGATCTAGGTTACACATACTACGATGAAACCGACAATATGGTTTATCAAAAATTCTTGAAGTATTAAATTAATCAATAATAGAATTAAACCCAATTTTTTCATAGAACAAAATTACGTAATAAACGAACACATATTATATTAATCAACCCATCAGTCTAGGAAATAGTGTTATGGATCTTTATGTATATTGTTATTGTCTGGTTGACTATCATAATTATACCAAATGGCATTTTTTTCCTGCAGTGCGCTTAGAAAAGTAGCGAGATCTCGGACACCCTTCTGAAGGAAACCCAAAATGCATATTTGAATAGGTTATGCATTTGAATAGGCACTTCAGAATTTGTTGACCATCACATATTTTTGAATATTAAATATGTGTTCTCAGACACTCTCTACCACACCTCTCTCGAACTTTTTCAGTATTGTCTACGGCCAAAACATACGTTCACCTATTTAGGTATTTTTTTATTGAGGATTTGAAGATGAATAATATTAAATGTATATTTGCTTGTAGGAACTCGACCAGAAAATAACAATATGAATATGAATACGAATATCAATATGATTATACATTTTAGAATATTCACCTTCAATTTCCTATCGATTGGAGCTATCAGCTGCATATCCCCTTTAACACATTAGAGATACTATCTATGATGGAAAACCAGTTTTCAAAATTATATATAAAGAAGTCCCTAAGCCTAATTTAAGATCATTTTCAGTTTCGATTTCTAATTCTTTTACAATTGTAAAGAATATCATAGAACAAAGATTTAAATAGCTCAATTACATTAAAACAAATACAACAAATACAATCATAATGTCAGAAATTACTTTAGGAAGTTACTTATTCGAAAGATTACACCAAGTTAGTGTTGATACCATTTTCGGTTTACCAGGAGACTTTAACTTGACCTTACTGGACAAAATTTACGAAGTTCCAGGTATGAGATGGGCTGGTAACGCTAATGAATTAAACGCTGCCTATGCTGCAGATGGTTACGCTCGTGTTAAAGGTATGGCTTGTTTACTAACCACATTTGGTGTCGGTGAATTGTCTGCCTTAAATGGTATTGCTGGTTCTTATGCTGAACACGTTGGTGTATTGCACGTCGTAGGTGTCCCCTCTACTTCTTCCCAGGCCAAAAATCTGCTGTTACATCACACGTTGGGTAATGGTGATTTCACTGTCTTCCACAGAATGTCCACTAATATTTCTGAAACTACTGCTATAGTTACTGATGTTTCAAGTGCTCCTGCTGAAATTGATAGATGTATCAGAACCACTTTTATTAAACAAAGACCAGTCTACTTGGGTATTCCAGCTAATCTTTTTGACTTGCCTGTTCCTGCCAAGTTATTGAACATCCCGATTGATTTATCCTTACATGAAAATAACGAGGAAGTTGAAGTTGAAGCCATTAATTTAATCTTAGGTATGGTGGAAAGCGCTACTAATCCAATCATTTTAGTTGATGCTTGTGCTTCTAGACACGATGTTAAAGATGAAACGAAGAAGTTAATTGATGTTACTCAATACCCAACTTTTGTCACTCCAATGGGTAAGGGTGCAATTAATGAACAACATCCAAGGTATGGTGGTGTCTACGTTGGTAATTTGACCGATCCCGCCATTAAGGAATCAGTTGAATCTGCTGACTTAATTTTATCTGTTGGTGCCTTATTATCAGATTTCAATACTGGTTCCTTCTCTTATGGTTTAAAGACAAAAAATGTTGTTGAATTCCATTCTGATTCCGTTAAGGTTAGAAATGCTACTTTTCCAGGTGTGCAAATGAAGTTTATTCTACAAAAGTTGACAAGCCAATTAACTGCGTATGTGAAGGATTACAAACCTGTTCCTGTTCCAGCTAAGGCTGCTCCAAATAGGGCTATTGCTAGTTCTACTCCAATGAGACAAGAATGGATGTGGAATCAACTATCCAAGTTCTTAAAAGAAGGTGATGTGGTAATTTCTGAAACAGGTACATCTGGTTTTGGTATTAACCAGACTTCCTTCCCAAATAACACTACTGGTATTTCTCAAGTCTTATGGGGTTCTATTGGGTTTACCACGGGTGCTTGCTTAGGTGCTGCTTTTGCTGCTGAAGAAATTGATCCGAAGAAGAGAGTTATCTTATTCATCGGTGACGGTTCTTTGCAGTTAACCGTACAAGAAATTTCTACGATGATTAGATGGAACTTGAAGCCATACATATTTGTATTGAACAACAACGGTTACACTATTGAAAGATTGATTCACGGTGAAAAGGCTAGCTACAATGATATTCAACCATGGAAACACTTGAACTTATTCACCACCTTCGGTGCTGAAGAAGGCAAATATGAAACCTACAAAGTTTCTACTACTGGGGAATGGAACAAGTTGACTGAAAACAAGAAGTTCAATGACAACACCAATATTAGAATGATTGAAGTTATGCTGCCAATCATGGACGCTCCAACTTCCTTGATTAAGCAGGCCAAGCTAACTGCTTCCATTAATGCTAAGAACTAACCTTCTTTAGCTCATATGATTACGACTCCATCTTTATTTCTTTCTTTTCCACCAAATATTATGAACCATTTTAATATTACAAAGTGTACACGTAATTCGCTAATCTTCCCTATATACTATATAAAAAGAACGAGATGTTTATGACTTATTTTTTTGCGACTTTCTTGTTAAATAGCCTTTTTTTTATATGGCTTACTATGTAAAGGAGCTCAACCCGAGGGTTTATTAAGTATTTTGAATGTTTAACCAGAATCTTAGAGTAAGAAGTAGAACTAAGCTGTCTCAGTATAATAACTTTATATATGGGTAATAATGCTAAAACTCTCGAGATCGATAGCTATATTCCAGCCGAAGGATCTAACAAAAAGTGGTCTAAAGAATACTTCAGCACAGGATCTTCTAGAAAAATTAGGTTTCATAAGAAAAGCACAGAGTGGAATATTCCAATGGCTACCATTGGGACTCAAATCTCTTCGAAAGATAAATAAAATTATTAGACAAGAGATGAATGAAGATTTGAATGCACAAGAAGTATCGCTAAGTATCCTATCACCCAAGGAAATATGGGAACAAACGAAGAGATGGAATAATTCTGAACTCTTTAAAGTGAAGGATTCAAAAGGTGCAGAATTTTGCCTTACGGGAACATGCGAAGAAGATATAACAAGCTTGATGAGGAATTATATTTATAGTTATAAAGACCTTCCACTGATAGCATATCAAATTGGAAGAAAATATAGAGACGAGATTAGGCCTCGAGGAGGTATACTGAGGGGAAGAGAATTTATTATGAAGGATGGATATTCATTTGCCGGAACTGAGGCAGATGCGTTGGAAATATTCAGGGGTATGAATATTGCTTATGATAAGATTTTCCAGAAGCTACAACTACCTGTTGTGAAGGCATTGGCTGACTCAGGAGATATTGGCGGTGATTTAAGCCAAGAATTTCATCTCCTTCACAAATCGGGTGAAGATACATTGTTCAAATGTGATTCGTGTGGAATTATTTCTACCATGGAAAAATGTGAAGCTCTTCCTGAAGAGGAGGGTCTTCATCTAGGCAAAGTTGATGTCAAATATGCACTAACTATTGATCATTCTACATTAATTTGCTTTTACTTTCCTGAAGGTAGAGATCTCAATTGGAATTTAGCATTAAAATCAATGAACTCTGATATTGACATGACGTTGAAGGATGTACCAAGTGATGAGATTCTAAAAATGTATACAAAGGATCTTGATGATGAAATTTTTGCTTCAATTGTACGAGTTATGGATTTAAGAATAAGTTCAAGATCACATTTTCCTAATTTCCCGTTAACAAAATATCTAAAAAATAATTTTAGTCAGTTAGATGGGATGCCACTGGTGAATGCTAAAGAAAATGAAATATGTGCATCATGTGGTGAGGGTCATCTAGATGCGAGTAGGAGTATAGAGGTTGGCCACACGTTCTTTTTGGGGACTAAGTACTCTAAACCATTAAATGCTCAGTTTACGGACAAGAACAATATTAAAAATAACACACCAATACAAATGGGATGTTATGGTATTGGTGTAAGTAGATTACTAGGAGCCGCTGCTGAGATATACAAAGATGGCCTGGGCTTAAGATTTCCCTCTACTATAGCACCGTATACAACCTCATTCTGCATCTCTCCCAAAGAAGAAGAAAATGATAAATATATAGGATTGAAAAACGAGTTAATAGCACTTTCAGGGCTTGAAAATGAAGTGATGCATCAATTTCAAAAAAATCTGGGCTTGGGGGCTCGGATAACATTATCTCATGGCCTTGGAATTCCACTATGTATCATCGTGGGCCCCAAACGCTGGCCAAAGGTTGAAATAGAGGTACGAACGCCGAGTCTACTTCAATCAAATACCCCAAACTGGTTGAAGCAATATTTGGTATTAAGGAAGAGATATGAATGGCACGTCATTGAAGGAAATGACACACATTTGGAGAAGCATGTAGTTTTATCATCTCATTTGATAGATGTCATTTCAATTTTATTGAACTCCCTTTAAGAAAACAGATGATCTTTTCTATAAATTTCGAACTATATATTCTACAGAATGTCTTCAAATAATAATGAATTAATGAATAAATGAACTAATTGTCATATTGTTAAGTATATGTATATGTCTGGTCTCTTTTATTACTCAGATGGCGGTAACAAAAAAAGATTTTATTAATAATGAATGCATTAACATTAACAGTTCACATGGATTGAGCTTAAAAGATTTCGTAACTACCAGCATCATATCTAAAAAGAAGCACCTGTAACTTTGTTCATAAAATGTATGGCAAGAACACAAAGAATGAAACCGAATGCTAAAAACATAGCAATTAATGGATCCAACTTTATACCATTAGCTTCATCTGTACAAATTTTCAAGATAGAACTTGAAGAACCACCGAAACCGGCACTTCTAGTAGAAGTTGGAGTTTGTTTAGCTTGCTTTTCCTTAGCGGATTGAGCCTGTCTTCTTTTTTGCAAAGTACGTTGACCACCTGGTGGAGTAGCAGTAGACATAATATGGTGGTATGAGCGTAAATAACCTATCCAATGTTCTCTAAAGATGACTGTCGTGTTTTGCCAAATTGCTTGATAGTCTTATTCTTAAAGGTTTCCAGATTATTGTTGTTCTCTAGTGTGGGTTTGTCATCTCAAACGGTTATTTTGTTTGGTGGCGAAAAAGCTAGGAGCAAAAATCTGACATATTTGAATTGTATTAGTGTGACAGATGAATACAACTATTATTTTGCTTTGAAAAAGACTATAGTACTCATCTACGAAAGTAAACTGATATAAGGCGTTTGATTAAGATTGATATATAAGGCAGTTCTTCTTCCAAAATAAGATATTTTCAAGAAAAAGTCGAAAAGAAACAAGAGTAAAGCTGAAAGGTGGTTCAAATTAAATAAACAAGACAAAGATAGAAGCATCTGCAAAGATAAAATTAATAGAAGGAAAAACCTTGATAATGAATACTCTTGGAACTACCGCTGAATCATCTCATGAATCTTCTAGCGAAATTCAATCAGATATTGCTGTTAATTCTTCAACTTTAGAATTACAAGATGAAGATGCTCCCACTTTGGAGGATCCAGATGTCGATGAAGATATTATTCCAACAGCAATAGTTATTAAGAATATCCCATTTGCCATTAAAAGGGAACAATTACTAGACATAATGGCCAAGATGGACCTTCCACTTCCTTATGCTTTCAATTATCATTTCGATAACGGTGTTTTTAGAGGGCTTGCCTTCGCAAACTTTACCACCACCGATGAAACAACTCAAGTCATTGAATTTTTGAACGGGAAAGAGATTGGAGGCAGAAAGTTGAGAGTCGAATATAAAAAGATGTTACCTCAAGCGGAAAGAGAGCGGATTGAACGAGAGAAACGTGGTAAAAGAGGCCAACTTGAAGAACAGCATAGATCTACTTCAAATTTATCTCTTTCTTCCATGGGAAAAGTGTCAAATAATCCATTAACTTCAAGTGCATCCACTTCTCAATTATTCTCGACTTTTATAAATGGAAGTAATAATGTTCAAGTGCAACCACAACCTCAATCTCAACATCAACCTTTGTTGTCAGCTCAAAATACAGCTAATTCCTACCAGTCTCAAGGTCAGCAATCTCAACATTATGGTCAAGTTCCACAGCAGCCGGCACAGTCACAACAACTTTCCAAAGCCACAGAAAGATATTACGCTCCATTGCCTTCTTCTTCCATTTTACCTCCACAACAATTAGATTTTAATGATCCTGATACATTAGAAATTTACTCCCAGTTATTATTATTCAAAAATAAGGAACAGCAATATCATGAATTGGCATACCCTATTGGTATATCGGCATCTCATAAACGTATCATTAACGTTTTATGTTCTTACCTTAACCTCGTAGAAGCTTATGATCCTACTTTTATTGTCATAAAGAGAAAGGTCCTTGATCATGCCAGCTTGCAGAATCATTTGCAACAACAGGGTCAAATGACCATGATGCATCCATTACAAGCAAATTCTACGGGTGGGTCTATGAACAGGTCTCAATCATATACTAGTTTGTTACAGGCACATGCCGCAAGTACGGTTGCCCCCTCTCAAGTGTCCTCATCTCCACTGGTACATCCAATTAGTCAATCTATTTTATTAAATACTGGTATTGGGGGTAATGCTAGTACACATTCTCCACTGATGAATGTCCCACCACAATCACTTACTCCTGTGCAGCATATGCAACATAGAAATCAAAATTCCAGTAACGCATTGTCATCCACTAATTCGCAATTGCTACAATCTGATCAAACACAATTACAACAATCACCCCAACCTTTTATAAATCAGCAATCTATGAATAGATCATCATCATCTAGGATTCCATCTGGTTATTCCTCAAATCAAATGCAAGTTAATGCAACTAATCCCTTATTGAGAAATGTTGGTGTGTCTCCACCAACAACACATACACAACCTAATTCTGCACAACAACGTCTTCCAACTTCATTCTATTCTCAATCTTCTCATTCCTCTACACAAATATATGATCAATACACCAACCAACATCAACAACAACAGTTGCATCAATCGCAACCGCAACAAACACAAGCACAATCTCAGAATCAAAATCAACAACTACATTCCCAGCACACAAACGGCTCCATTCATTCTAATATCTCTCTTCATTCATTCCATGATGAGCTACCTACTTCTTCTGGGATGAGCCAACATGTTGGACAAAATAATACATTTAGCATTGGAGGATTGGAAGAGGGTCTAACAAGATCTTTAAGTGGGTTAGATTTACAGTCCAATGGTGGCAATATCAATAGGAAGCCATTTTGGTAGGTATGCTCGTTTGATCTTTTAGTATCTTAATTGACTGGAAGCGACAGCATTCTAATATGCATTTTCTGAAGTTTGATATGTTTTTCTTTTTCCTTTAACCTGAATAATATGAGATCCCCGAAAACGGCATACACAAATATATGAATATGAATAAGGATATGTGTTTTTTTTAATGAGAATAATGTAATTCCACTTTGTTTTATTACTCCTTTTTATTTTGTTTTATGAATTTTTTACTTTAATAGATGTAACATATGTATCTTAATGTTTTAACAAACTTTTTCATTAATATATTTATATTTGTACTTTATGCAACTTTTTTGTAACTCAATTCTGATGAATGAACTTTTATTCTCTCTTTATCATTTAAATGCTGTTCGTATTTGTATATAAATCTATTACATGTATATATAAATTGATTGTTATTTTTTTACATCATATTTTTGAAAATGGTGCTTATACTAGGCAAATGAGTGCTGTTATTAGTATTAGTATTATTCATACCATTTGAATCTGATGATACGATTCTGGGTGTGACACTCCTTGAATGTAAATTGTACACTCCAAAATCGATCTTATTATTCAATTCAGATGAAGTGCTACCATTGCCTACTATAGTAGTAGAAGATGAATCATCATCTGTATCAATTGGAGAGTTGACCAACTGCATTGGTGATACGATGCCATCTTTTTCATGTGATTGTAGGGGATCCATATGGTCATCATCATCGCTACTGCTATTACCATTGGCGATTTTCTTAGGAGATTGGGATGGTGATACTTGTTGTTCATTTTCTGTGTTCATATTTTTAATACGCCATTGAATTTCAGATTCTGTCCTATTTGGTAATAGAATTGATAATTCAGTTATTGAAAAGTTTTTAGATTTATTACTTGATAAGAGCATATCTTCATCTTTTGACCAAGGACGATTTAATTGATCTTCGGTATTTTTGACATTTTTGCTTGAAATTGGGATATGCGTAGCTGGAGAATCTATGAATGAATATGAAGATGGGAAGATAGGTTGTGGAGATGGAGCGATGGATGTAGAGATTCTTCGTCCCAACATTTCCTTTTTAACAATGGATTCTCTTCTTGAAATGGAGGTTGAATTAGGTAATATTACCATGGATCCACGTCTGGATGGGGTATTACTAGAGACATTGAATGAGGAGCGTCTTGAGGACCAGCTTGCAAATGAATTTTTTCTTGATTTAGAATTGACTAAAGTTGTGTTTAATGGATTGTTAATGTTAATGTTATAATGAGACATTGAAGAAGTTGGGGACATGGCGCACGATTGTAAAGGTAAGATTGCGGATGAACTTCTTCTTGACTTGACAAACACTTTTGGAATGAAGCCTATATTTTCATCGTAATGACTTGAAGTAGATGCCATTGCATGGTGAGCTTGCATAGTAATTGGTTTGATAAAGCCATGGGAGTTAGACCTTGGTTTGGCAAATTGAGAATCGGATGGATTTGGTAATACTGGCACTGCCGTTGATGTGAAGTTTGAAGGAAGATTGGAGGCGAAGGAAGGTGTGGAAGGAAGACAAGATTCTGATTGGAAAGATTGAGTTGGTTCTAAGTTATAATGGTTGAATGAGTGTGCGAACATTTGATGTGGTGGTATTTCCATAGTAGTTGTTGGACTAGAATCCTTCTTAGGTAAAGAGTCAAGTTTTGCATTTTTATTTTTATTTCTATTTTCCTGATTTTTCTTGGTCTTTTCCTTAGGTTTTGATGTGGATTCGACATTATTGTTCAATATGGTTAACGTTCCATGGTATTCTGTGACGTCTACTAATGCGGTCTTATTTGATTTCAAATTACCTGATTTCAATCTTCTCCATCTGAATTGACAGGCGTTAGGAGTTCTATTATAGAAATATTGGGCAATTTCTTTCCATCCCATTTTCTTTACCTCCTTCAAATGGCGCAACAAGATATCATCTTCAGGGTCCCACGATGATGGGTTCTTTATCTTGTTACTGTTCCCGATAGGTGGTGTTACTGTAGTACCATCGGCTTGAACTGAAGAGGCGGTATCAGCAGCAGCGGGAGCAGTGTTCTCTTCGTCAGAGACATTATTATCGATCGATGCGATAGACACGCTGTGGGCATTCATAGTACGATAAGGATGTGCATGGGTATGTTGAAAAGATTTTAAATGAGATGAACCGTTAGCGACTGAGGCAGCTTTAGGCACAGTCATTATTTAATTTTTGCAAACGTTGTTACTGTTTCCCTTGTCCAAGCTCCAATTATCCGATCAGAGGTATTTGTATAAATAAAGATAAATAGCAAGAAATGAGCTGAGAGAAAGAACTTGTTGTCAGAATGTTTCATTGAGAAGAGGAAAGTCATTGAGTTCATTTATTGTATTTCTCGTCGAGGTTCGAGAAAGATCCGACGACGTTCATGCAAAGTAGTACGGAGATCTCTGAGACACAGTTCCGAGATCGTAAGAGGCCCAACAAATAGACGTACGCGAGCAACACAATACAACGTCCATGTATTTGTGAATTGGCCGTCTCGAGGCCTGTCGAGGCTTGCCGAGAGGAACACCCCGTCTGCAGGCTGGTGGTTGCAACAAGACCAGACAAGGCGAGGGCCGGTGGGGACAAGTCTCTGCAACTGCCCTGGAAAGGAAACGCAACGCGTGGGATTTTTATGGGGCAGTTTGGTTCCTGAATTGATCCACCGCCGGGCCTCCGGGTAACGTGCTGGATCAGACCATCAAGCACAGCACAGTTGTAATTGCCAGCACACGGGTACTTTGCACTGCATTGGCAGGTACTGCACTTGCCATTGTTGACATATATACTGATGCGTTATATATTGCTAGATGGTGCTATTAGTGGGTTGCGAAGAATCCCGTATTCTGGACTGGGTAACAAGTATGATACAAGAATAAAATAAACCCCGCAGGAGGTTCTCGCGTCTCGGATAAATCCAAGGCTCCGCCCATTGCGAATTCGATGGATTTGCAGTTGTGTGATTTACTATTATTAGATTGGATTGACTATAATATATTACATGATACAAAACGAGAGATAGGCGGGAAGAGGGCGTGGGCAAAAAATATTATATATACTCATGTAACGCGCGCAAAGGTAGAATTTATTTGTTTGTTGTTTTTTTAAATGGACATAAGAGAGGGGTTTCATAATGCTGAAAGAAAGTTCTAATTCATTTCTTTTACTCAACTTCTTTGATCTCTCCATTGTCGTTTATAGGCTCATTGACCTCCGTATCCTCCTCCACTTCTTGAACACGTTCCGTTTCGTCACCTTTTGAATCGTCACCGTCGTCGTGCAAATTACCTGTATTAGCAGTCTTGTTCAAAGAATGCAACACTTCAGAAAGCGCGGACCCAGCAATGTACGATACGTTGTCTGGTCCAGGAGTCACTTGAATCCCGGCACCTAACAATGCTTCCAACGAAAATAAATCAACGGGCGCACTGCGTCCCGTCACACCTACTCTCTTGGAACCCCCCACAGTATCGCCTTCATCACTACCATTAATTTCATCCACATCCATACTATCATCGTCATATTCACGGTTGGATGAGGAATCCTGGTTGAAACGGTCCTGTGGTTTCTTCGTCGTGACATCGAAAATGGCAGAATCATCAGCTGGGAACTCAAAATAATTATAAATTACTCTTCTCTTTAACGCAAATGAGATTTCCTTACTGTATTTCTTGGCTCTTATACGTGTAAACCAATCATCTATACATTCTCCATCTTTTAACAACGCTACAATTACAATACTCATATTATCACACCCAATCCCAGTTCCTTCCGTAGTTGGTGAGCAACAGACATCGATGATACGTGAGGAAATGTCATTTAATGACATGTCACCTTGTGAAATACCATAATGAACCAAATCAACACATTCTTGAGATGAAAGACAATCCCAAATACCATCACACGCCAATATGACAAATTCATCTTCATCATAATTTAATTCATGTTTTATGATATCTGGGACAGCGGTCACTATTTGTTCATGAGGCCCCAATTTCTTATTGTTCTTGAATTCAAAATCACCAAGAGCTCTGGATAATGCCAAGTTACCATTAACACGATCCATTTCCACAAACCCTTCAGCAGCAATAATACGTGATTTTTCACTGGCCAATGTTGGTTTATGATCATATGACATCGTCTTAGCATGTCCCCTTGTGGATAACACAGTTCTACTATCTCCCGAATTGGCACAAATTAATATTTTTTGAAGCTTCGATACAATAATGGATGTAGCAGTACAACCACTATGATCATTTCTTAATACAGGATCCTTTAAAAGAGCTTCATCCGTACTTAAATAGGTATCAATTAACGCTTGAGACAAATTACCATTTTTAAATGATTCTTGTTGTTGTAAGATAGATGCAACAGTGGCACCACAGTATTCAGCAACACCAGACCCGCCATGACCATCGAAAATACTATAAAATGCAATATGATCCTTATCTGATCCTGCCATCACATTTGGCTCGACAATATGTGAATCCTCCATGGACATACGCCACCCCTGCATGGCGCAGAGACCAAATGCAGTAAGAAGGTCTGTACCTGAATGGTGTTCTTTATCAATAACTGGATTAGAAAGAATCTGTCCCATTACTATCTTATACTATTATTATTTTGCTGTTTCTTTTTTGAGGTTTTTTAGTTGCGATTAGAAAAAAAAAATTTTTTGATTTTTAATCTATGTCTAAATTTGTTTCCCACTTCTGTTATTGTTAATTGATTAAACCTTCACAATTGTATAAACAATTTAGTCTAGTTCAATCTCAATTTGTCTAATTGGAATGAAGGGATGGTTGTAAAAATAAATACACACCTTTTTTTTTTTTCAGACTTCACGATTGGGGAAAAATACTTGGTTTTCGGGAAATTGTATATTATGGCCAATAATACAATGAATGAAAACAAACTCTTCTACTCTGATCAAGGTCTATGCTCAATTCTGACAGTCTTTGTAACTTGAAGCGCGTCCTCCTCTTTATTATCAACCAATTCAAAATAAAATTATATTCTCTTGTCACAACAATTTTTTTCAACCTTGAATATTATCATAATCTACGGCATGTTATTCTACATACAATTTTTTTTTCCAATGAGTCAATGAGTAAGAACTTTATTAGATCAGTCCACTTAACATTCAGTTTAAACTTCGATTCTTGTAAACTTCAAATATTAAATCAATCATTTAACACAATAGTAAAGGAAGAACAAATAAAAAAAAAATGGGATTTACAGCAAAGATCCAACCCGATATTGAGACTTTGAATCATTTGCAAGAGGCCAACGATGACGTCTCCATTAACATGTACCCAGTGTATGCCTTCCTACCTTCATTGGATTTAACACCACACGTTGCCTATTTGAAATTGGCACAGTTGAATGATGCAAAGAGACCGGAATCATTCTTGCTGGAAAGTGCGAAGACAAATAATGAATTGGATCGTTATTCATTCATCGGTATAGCTCCACGTAAGGTCATTAAGACAGGTCCAACTGAAAATATCGAAGTGGATCCACTCACGATATTACAAAAGGAGATGGAAACTTGTAAATTGGCTGAAAACGTTCCTGGTTTGCCTAAATTGAGTGGTGGTGCCATTGGTTATATCTCTTATGATTGTATTCGCTATTTCGAACCTAAAACCAAGAGACCTTTGAAGGATGTGTTACAAGTTCCAGAAGCATACTTGATGTTGTGCGATACCATAATTGCATTTGATAATGTGTTTCAAAGATTTCAAATTATTCATAACATCAATACTCATGAAGTATCGCTGGAAGTAGGTTATGAGACCGCAGTGACTATAATTAACGATATAATTGCAAAATTAACGGATAATTCTAAGCCTATACCATATCCCGATCAACCAAAGATCAAATTAAACCAAACTTTTACTTCAAATATTGGTAAGGAAGGTTACGAAGATCATGTGTCCAATTTGAAGAGACATATTAAGAAAGGTGATATCATTCAAGCTGTCCCATCTCAACGTGTTGCTAGACCAACTTCATTACATCCATTTAACATATATCGTCATTTAAGAACAGTTAATCCATCACCATATATGTTTTACATTGATTGTTTAGATTTCCAAATTATTGGTGCATCTCCAGAACTGCTATGTAAATCTGATATTAAGAATAAGGTTATTACACATCCAATTGCAGGTACTATCAAAAGAGGTGCTACCACTGAAGAAGACGATGTATTAGCCGACGAATTACGCGGATCTTTAAAAGATCGTGCAGAACATATCATGCTGGTTGATTTGGCAAGAAATGATATTAATAGAGTATGTGACCCAATGAGTACCAATGTGGATAAATTGTTAACCGTACAAAAATTCTCTCATGTGCAACATTTAGTCTCACAAGTGAGTGGTACTTTAAGAGAAGATAAGGACAGATTTGATGCATTCAGATCCATATTCCCTGCTGGTACCGTTAGTGGTGCACCAAAGGTGAAAGCTATGGAATTGATTTCTGAGTTGGAAGCTGAAAGACGTGGTGTTTATGCAGGCGCTGTCGGCAACTGGTCATATGATGGTAGAACCATGGATACTTGTATTGCTTTAAGGACGATGGTTTATAAAGAAGGTGTGGCCTATTTGCAAGCGGGTGGTGGTATTGTTTTTGATTCTGATGAATATGATGAATATATTGAAACTATGAATAAAATGATGGCAAATCATAATACTATTGTCCAAGCTGAAGAAATTTGGGCTGCTAAAGTTGGATCTTTATAGAGGAATGTATGTGATATTGAGATAATATGTGAAAGGTATACATTGGTAAACAAAATTTCATGTGTAGCTTTAAATTAACTTATAGATGTTTACAACGAATGATGCATTACATAGAGTCCTTTTTTTAATAAATAAAGTTGTTTGAAAACGAATGTTGAATGCGTTATGGTGATATACAGGATATATATATAAGTGTATATGTATGCAAAGAATAAAGTAGATCATCAGATTGCAAAAATGAAAGTTGTCAGAGGGAGAAAAAAATGTAGTACCGATGTTGAATTAGCCCATTAAAAATTAGAGTGATAAAAAAAATAGTTTTTGAAGTGAAATGAAATAAAACTTTTCATAATATGAATCAATCATATCACATCTTTTATTTCTTGTATTGTTCACGGTAGTACTTAGCAGCAGCAACCATGTTAGTCAAAGAAGCCTTGGTTTCTTCCCAACCTCTAGTCTTCAAACCACAATCTGGGTTGACCCAGAACTTTTCAGCTGGGTAGGTCTTCAAGATAGCTTCAATCTTAGTAATGAATTCTTCCTTGGATGGAATTCTTGGAGAGTGAATATCGAATAAACCAAGACCAATGTGATTTGGATAGTCCTTAAATTCAGCGATGTAGTTTGCATCATCCTTCTTGGAGAATTCAATGGAGACAACATCGGCATCTAAGGCCTTGATATGGTTTGGATCTAAATCAGAGTAACAGAAATGGGAGTGAATTTGAGTCTTGTTAGCAACACCAGAAGTAGCAACTCTGAAAGCTTCAGCAGCCCATTGTTGGTAGTCAGATCTTTCAGCACCGGCTCTTAATGGTAAACCTTCTCTAATAGCAGGTTCATCAACTTGGATGACTCTGATACCAGCAGCTTCCAAATCGTTAACTTCATCTCTCAAAGCCAAAGCCAATTGTAAAGCTTGAGTCTTTTGATCAACGTCAACTCTTGGGAAGGACCATCTCAAACAAGTGATTGGACCAGTTAACATACCCTTAACCAATTTGGTAGTTAGGGATTGAGCGTAGACGGATTCCTTAACAGACATAGCCTTTGGTCTAGACAAATCACCAACAATAATAGGTGGTCTAACGTATCTTGAACCATAAGATTGAACCCAACCGTTAGTAGTAAAAGCATAACCCTTCAATTGTTCACCAAAGTATTGAACCATATCGTTTCTTTCTGGTTCACCGTGGACCAATACATCCAAATCAATTTCTTCTTGGAATCTGATAACCTTTTCGATTTCAGAGTTAATGAACTTTTCATATTCTTCAGCAGAGATGGTACCCTTAGTGAACTTATTTCTGTTAATTCTGATATCTTTAGTTTGTGGGAAAGAACCAATAGTAGTAGTTGGGAACAATGGCAAATGGAAAGCTTCTTGTTGTTCAGCAACTCTGGTGTTGAATGGAGCAGCTCTAGTAGACATCTTAGTGTCAATGGAGGCGACTCTCTTTTGAACGGTTGGATCGTTAATAAAAGTGGAGTTAGCCTTGGCAGCAATAGACTTAGCGTTGGCTTCTAAAGCAGCGGAAACATCTTGACCGGAAACGTTCTTTGCGATAACAACAACTTCATCTAATTTTTGAGTAGCAAAGGAGAAGTAATCTCTCAGTTCATCATTCAATTTCTTTTCGTTGGCCAAATCGACTGGGGTGTGCAACAAAGAAGAGGAAGTAGCAACAACAACTCTTTCAGCACCTAGTTTAGCAATAGCCTTGTTAACTAATTCAGATGACTTAGCAAAATCGTTCTTCCAAATGTTTCTACCATCAACGATACCAACAGATAAAGTTTGGTTAGAACCGACGACACCGATCACATCATCGAATTGTTCTGGAGCTCTAACAAAATCGAAATGGAAGCCAGCAACTTGTAAACCCTTTAAGGCGTCCAAGTTTGGAACGACAGTGCCGAAGTAAGTGGATAAAGTAATCTTTGGAAGACCAGCTTGGTTACCTAAGTAAGTGTAAGCAGTCTTGATAGCATCTTGAACTTCCTTTGGTAAATCCAAAACTAAAGTTGGTTCATCTAATTGAACTTCAGTGGCACCGGCAGCAGCCAACTTGGTTAAGATTTCAGTGTATAATGGCAACAATTTTTCCAATAGAGACAATGGTTCCAAATCTAAGGAATCCTTATCAGCCTTACCCAAGTATAGGAAAGAGACTGGACCAACTAAGACAGGTCTAGTTTGAATACCCAAAGCCTTGGCTTCCAAAAATTCATCGACTGGCTTTTGACCGTTCAATTTGAATTGAGTGGAATGGGAGAAAGTTGGTCTGACATAATGGTAGTTAGAATCAAACCATTTAACCATTTCCAAAGCGGTGACATCGACGGCCTTTTCAGTTTCAGTGGCCTTTCTTTGTAAACCTCTACCCATAGCGAACAAAGTGTCAATTGGAGACAATTGGTACTTGGTGTAACGGTCTGGGATGACGTTGAACAAGACAGACAAATCTAGGACTTGATCGTAGAAGGAGAAGTCATTAGATGGGATGATATCAACACCGGCATCCTTTTGCAATTTCCAGTTTTGAGCTCTTAATTCCTTACCGACTTTGAATAATTCATCGACGGTGACCTTACCATTCCAGTAAGACTCGGTGACTTTCTTTAATTCTCTGTTTGGACCAATTCTTGGAAAACCTAAGACAGCAGATTGAACCATATTGTTAAATTGGTGAGTGGTTGTTTTTGTATTTGACAATGAAGTCTTGATGAAGTATTTAAGGATTAAAAAATCAAGATGGCATAACAGAGGGAAGTAAGAATGAGTGGAAGATGTTTCAGCGAATATACAAACCCCTTTTATAAGCAATTACTTAAGAAGATAATTTTTCGATGAGTATTACACTTTTTTTTCACAATTTTTCAAAATTTTCAGTTTTATTCCAATATCTGTGTAAACTGCTGGGCACAGAGACGTACAGAGAGATTCGATATGACTTCTTTTTTTTGCCCGACTCCACAAACGAATCTTGAATCATGGTCAATCTTTACACCACACTTTGGGCTATTGTGGCGTCACTGATTGGGAAAACTGTGGTGTGGTGTTTTGGTGTAAGGTGTGAACGAGTCACATGACTTTTATTCGTGTAATATTTACGTTTCCAAGATGGCATTTTTCAGTTTTTGATGGATTTCGTTGGCAAAGGATCTTTAAAGGATGAGTTGGAGGGTATAAGGTAGCATAATAGATCGCAGAGGCACATCTGAAGCACCGTAAGATGAGCTCCACAAGTTCAAATGAATCTGTGGAGAAGGAAGTATCAAAACTAATATCGAAGAACGACGAGCTGGCAAAGCAGGAGTCCTCTTTAAAGAAGGAGTACACCACGCTATTGAGGAAGATCACAAGTGTGATTGCAATCTTGACGGATCTGGATCCAGAATTTGCTGATAAATACACCGATGGTAACGGTCCTGCTTTGATACCGAAGGATGTTATAGAAAAGTCGCCGAATTTACAATGGTATAACGACCAGATTACAAGGATTGCGAATTTACGAGATGATGATGAATTCGAGATACCCGAAGAAATGACCGAGGTGTTCAATTTATATAAAGAAGTACCTCTGCTACATAAAGATCTAAACTAATATTCTACTTATTTTTCCTTTTCCTTCTTCAAGTCAATTTTCTTCTTTTTGTCATGCTTGATAATGTTTTCTAACGTTCTCTTATTAATAAATAGATCGCACAGAAATTTACGAACTTGTGGCTTAAAACGGAACTTTTCCATCATATCTAATATGCTAAAATAAACCTTGTGATTTTCGAACAGTCTGTACCCGTACCGGCTGTTCAATTCAGTAATCTCTTTAATGGCACTATTCGAAAGAATATGATTGTCTAATTTACTAACTGTCTCGATAATCTTGTCTATGATGTTGTCTTCATCTTCCGTAGTAGCTGAGGTACTTCCACTATTACTCTTAGGTGTCCAACATATACTATTCTCTCGATGTTTCTTTTCGAGTACTAATGTTTGTTGTCTTATCTCCTCTGCAACTTCATTTTCATTCTCATTTATGGGTGCCTCAATGGAATTCCTTTCTCTCAATAAATGATCCAAATTAAATTCAATAGGTTGCAAAGTATCAATGATATCGCCATTGTTTTTGTCGATCTCAACCATTTCACTTGCATGTTCTGGTTCCATGATCCATTCCCTTTCATTGTAAGACAAAAAGCTATTTAACTTCTTAGGTAATGTAATGCCAATGGGTTCACCTTGCACATTCAGACAACATATCCATCCCATTTCATCCAATATTTCGCAACCTTCCTTGGTTTTGCTAATTAATCCAAGTACGTAAAATGCAGTGAATCTAACACTGGTCACATTGGAATGAAATGCAATAGCAATAATATTCTCCACTAGGGAATAATTATCTAACAATCCAATACCCAGGGGGGTTGATCCAATGAATCCACAACACCATAACGCTGATTTTAACTCAATTATAGAATCAATCTCCTCATATTTCATAGAATCACTAATATACCTCTTTATAATATTCATGAATGCAACCAGGTCACCTGTTTGACTTAGCAGTGTAATACCATCTTCAGTCATCGCCAAACTCTCATAAAAATGTAAAGGTAATTTATCATTTGGTTTGGTAAAACTATTTTGTGATTTAGATATGTTCATATTGTTTTGTCTCTTAGTCAAAAAATCTTCAATAATGGAAACATACTCTCGATTCATTTGTGATAGCCATGCATTACGTTCATCTGTAACAAAATTTATCTCATTTAACAACTGAAATCCATACGATCGACTTAACAATTCGAAAAGAATAGGTGATCTGATAAATACCATTTGGTTTAGTATAGTATGGAATGTTATACCAAATTCTTTGGAACGTTCACTTTCTACCACACATTCATATAATGCTTGGTCTGCTACAGCTACAACATTGGGATTTAAGTCATACAACTGTCTTGTTAACATATCCATGGCAAATTTCTGTAAATCTTTATATTCTGATTCCAGTTGTAAATTGTCATCTTGTCTTCTTGGTGATAAAAATTCTTTCAATTTTTCACCAATGTGTCTCGTGGCTTTTATTCTTACTCTCTCATTAGGTGCAACCAGTGCTTTACCTATTATGGTACGGCAATGGGAAGAATATTTTAAATCTAATTCAGGTATAGTTAATATCAAGAAATCTAGCGCTAGTGGATTCTCAAATTGAAACATCTTATAAATAACAGTAAAAAAATTCCAGCGACTTAATATCTTGACGCCATGAGTAGTTTGTGTGAGAATACCAATAAATTTAAAATACCCATTTATTATTTTATGTTTTAAATTAGGTTCGTCAAAAATGTTCTCCAATGTATTACCCTCGATCGCCCTATATAGCAAAGAAGCTAATTGGGGTATAATTTTATTATCTTCTTGCAATATCTTGATTCCCTCAGGATTGGTTGTTAACATTTTGAAAAATTTGCAGCCTACTTGAATATATCTGGAAGATAATCTGGAACCCTTTTCTACATTGGAAAATCTTAATCTTAGAGGACGATAAAACACAAGTAATCTTCTAACAAATTTTGTAGACTTCACTAACTCTTCTAACTGTTTGGGATTCATTAACGGACCTTCGATTAACTCTTGAATAATATTCCAATTCCAATTGATAAACTCCTTGGTTTGTAATACTTTAGTGTCAAAAACCATTTTCCTGAATCGAGAATCATCAATTTCGTTAACTAGTGTATTTTCCTTTATCTTCTGTGAAAATAATTTTATATTTTCATTATAGTTTATATTAGTCAATCCCAGCATATTTCTATGCTTATTCAGTGTTGTAGATACCTTACTGAATTCAAATGTCTCATCAAAAAGTGTATGCTGATCCCTAATTGTTGATTTAGCAACTGCTGTTATACCGCCTTCTATTAAATTCATTTTTAAATTTAAATACTCAGTCAATAAATTTCGACTCTTGATCAGGACAGATTTATGATATTCATTATTACTCTCATGACCCAAAACACTCAACACAGAATCCACAAACTTACATTTTTCCAATATCATTATAAGTAAGGCCGTATTTTGATTGATTGGATTGCATTCTTTATGGAACTGTGATGATATTAGTTTGAAAGAATGTTTTGTTTTTGTCTTATATTGTAATGGTTTAATTCTTAGAACATCGAGAAATATGTCTATTAGATAAGGTGCGCACATTGGCACTTGAAAAAATGACAGTAATTGTTTTAGCGGTTGAAAATTGTCCAATGAATATAGTAAAAATCCATCAATATTTTTTAAGACTCTTGCAATCAGTATACATGCGTTTTGCATCCTTTCTATATTTATTGAAGTCTTAAGGTTCGTGTCGGAAAATGCTGTTCCTAATACGGTAACATTGAAATCATCTAAAATGAAGATCCTTGTCTTATGAGTAGCTAGCAACTGTAGAATTGTATCCAATATAATGGAAGCCAACGAGAAAGACGAATAATCTTGTAAGAGACCCACTAAAAGTCGCATACCATTGCATTGTTTAACAATTGCAGGATCTACAAAGCACAGTTCCAATAATGTTTCTAGTGCAAGGTTTCTTAGTAAATCATCTTGCTTCTCAATACAGCTAATTATGGCCTGTACAATACCCTGTGTGACATCTGTTCTATAATCTATAAAGCAACGTGCTAGTTTTAAAGCTTGTTCACGTTCTATTTGAAATGAGTTATCCTTTGCCAAAGATATAATAACAAAAGAATCTAATCTTAATTTTAAAAGTTCGTGAATAAATTCTGGACCATTAATAAGATATCGGCTGATAGTATATCCAATGGAAGCAACTATTTTATCATCACTTAGAAGCAATCCTTGAACTGATTGCATAAATGAAGTTAAGACTAAATCTTGTCTCAATTCTGGATGTGTTTTTAATAAATTAATAAAGCCGTTTGCCTTTTCTAATAGAAAATCCACAGATATATTGGTTTCTTGTAAACTTTGCATAAAATCACTTATCATCCATGTTGCCGTTTCCTTATTAGCACCATTTGATGAACCTGTAGTATTTTGTGAAGGGTCTAAGATTGCCGAACTATTATTTCTAACTGCTTTTGGTAAATCTAGTTGTTCATTAAGGCTGATACTACTTATATCAGATGCAGTAGGTCTTAAATTTCGCTGAGAGTTGTTCAGATTTTGTCTGTCATTATAAAAAGATGCGGAGTTCGTTCGTTCTAAAATAGTATTTGATCGACTTCTATCTGATTCATCCGCGGACGAGGTTGTCCTTAATAAATCTGAAGAATCATCATCTTCATCATATTTTGGTTCCTGAATCTCATCATATCGTAGCCTTATGTCACTGATTTGTCTTTCGATTTTCTTGATGGAGTTATCCAATTCTCTAATCTGAGCATTTGTCTTGATCCTGACAGAATGCTTTTGTAAATGATTTCTTGAATATTCACCAGTATATATGTCAGTACCAGTAGAATCCCGAAGTCGTTCGGCATCTTGTCTCTTCTTGTAGAGTTGCGCCAACTCTTGTTGTAGCTGTGATATTTCATTTTTCGTAAATAATAATGATTTCGTTATGCTATTTCTAGATCTCCTTGATTGAAGCGGACTAATTGGTGATTGAGGGGCATTCAGGAGCCTCTTTGTTGGAATAAATGATGTGGATATTACCAGGTTGTTATGTGATACTTTTTTCTTGTTATTGATCGGACTATTCGTCACGTTTGATAGAGAAGAATAGATCGTGGAACTTGGACTCCCTGATTCATTTACTGTACTCATAATATCTATTTTCCCGATATATAGGTAATGGGAAACTTTGCTATCTATTCTTTAGCGTGATATCTACTTTGCAATGAATGCATACCTTACATTTTCAATGGTTATATCATTATACCGAATTTTCAAGGAAAATGAAAATGAAAGTTGGCAGAGTTTAAAAGAATATATTATATTTACCTAAGCATTATTTAACCGTTATATACGTACGTAGCCGGTCACAATTACTCCTTATCCCCATTAGTACTATCTTCAAGGTATTTCTCTATTTGTTCCTTGAATTCTTGCGTACTCGCACTGGAATTATCATCTTGATGATCTAATTTCTCTAACATATCTTTATTCACTCCAGACCATTTATTTATTTTATTTGTAAAATCCTCAAGTGTGGTAATATTTAATATCCAACAAGCACCAAATATGGAGATAGCTGCTACTCCCGAAGTTATGCCTGTAGCTAACGCAAGAGCAGTCACAGCCTCATTTTTGGCGGCGCCAATTGCTCTTGAAGTATTTCCTTGGAATGGTAAAGGTTTATCTATTCATTATCAATTCAATTTGTTAGTATTTCATTTAATTGTATTTAAATATATTTGCTAAGATACGTTCATACATTTCCGGTATCGGATGTCTCGCTGAATGATTTTAGACATCAATAAGGTGAATACGGTAGCACTGAAGAATCTTGAGATCTGCTTTTGTTTGTTTTTTTTGTTGGAACTACTAGGAATTGACAATTGTTGAGTCATTATGGTATGGATTTCTTTAAAACAGTGCCGTTTACTTCATATTATATCCTTGTAAAGGATACACTACGGTCAGATTTCATTAATATGTTAAAAAAGGCTTCGCTTTTTCAATATTACCCAAGGGAAAGGGTTCATTTAAAGGCGGAAACAAACCAACTATATTTACTAATATGCTTATCTTTAGTACATGATATGTATATATTGAGTAGGGAGTGAAATATTTAATGACGGCGTTAAAATATTAATTTGTCTGCTTTTGGGTGGTCTTTTCCTTTCTAATGAATCGATGGTAAGTCCCCCATCTTAATCTTGTCTCATCTTCAAATGTCTCTTTATAACTTTATCCTTCTTGATAATATATACAACAGCCCCCCAGCCGGAGAGAGCATCACGGTCAGCAGCATTTAAGAGTGCTTGGCTGATAGTCTCGAATAGATCTTCCGCTTCCAAATTTGGTTCATATAGAGATTCACACATTCCAAACAATTGATCAGATGCAGTCCCACTTACAATGAAATCTTTTGCCTCATCAATACAACCAATCAAATCAAACCCTGCAATGAATGGTTTCTCAGTTTGAGAATGAATCCCTGCAACAACCGGGCCCACAAAATAAGGACCAAATCTTCTTTCATATAACGTCGTGGAGACCAGTTGTGTAAAAGTATCAGGTTCAATAGGTCTATCTTCTTTTAGCTTATATAAATTAGTCTTGTAGCGGAATGTTTCACTCAATGTCGTCACATCTGTTGCCAAACCTGTAAGTCCCAGGAAAACATGGCCATAATGGAATATCTTCTCAAAATTGTTCGATACACCAAGAGATTGGCTTCCCAGTCTTAAATCGCAGGCAATCGCAACACAGTCCTTACCAGTCATGGCAACTACAATCCCACCGTTAATCGAACTTGGATCTGACATAATTTCTTTAATTTGTTTTCAAGTGTTTTCTTCTCCTTTAACTATACACGTATTCCTGTCGTTACAATATCAATACAACACACTACTTTCACTGACCCTTCCTAATTGTTCATGTATTAAGTCGGTTCATCCCAACACATTTTGCCACCTTATTTGAAGTGAATTGAATGCCATCCTTGCATTCCGTACATAGCGATCTTCAGAACAAAATTGTCCGACAATGAATCTTTTTTTTTCACTTCTCGGACAGCCGTTTGTTTACATTTTAATAACGCGTTTTGCAGTATAAACGCGAATAATAAATCTTTTCAAATATTAATTAATGGATTTCCCACCTTCCTCATTTAAAAATTTTCCATTCTGTATTACCGTTACAGAAACTACACTAGAAATAGACAACACCACTAGCTTATGTCCCAAGTAGAAGAACAACAAATATCACAGACAGGTTCACAACTAGAACGAATGTCATTAATTTCCACTGCACCAGGCTCAGGATCCCTACAACCACAAGAAACTCAACTGGAACTAGATTCTGAGCAACCAGCACAATATGATGAAGATGGGGAACCAACAGAATTGAACGAAATGAATCATGGGATGGTTGATGAAGAAGACGATATGGCTCTTGCTTCATTTGTCCCCATCGAGAAATTACAAGTTAATGGGATAACTACTTCAGATTTGAAAAAGTTGAGGGAGAATGGAATCCATACAGTTGAAGCTGTCGCATATGCTCCTAGGAAGGCATTGATGGAAATTAAAGGTATATCGGAGGCTAAGGCAGATAAGTTGCTTAATGAAGCAGCAAGGTTAGTCCCAATGGGGTTCGTTACTGCTGCTGATTTCCACATGAGAAGATCAGAAATGATTTGTCTTACTACTGGTTCTAAGAATTTAGACACGTTGTTGGGAGGTGGGATCGAGACAGGCTCGATTACTGAATTGTATGGTGAATTTAGAACAGGGAAATCTCAACTGTGTCATACTTTGGCTGTTACTTGTCAAATCCCATTAGATATCGGTGGTGGTGAGGGTAAATGTTTATATATAGATACTGAAGGTACTTTTAGACCTGTTAGATTGGTCTCCATTGCGCAAAGGTTTGGATTGGATCCTGATGATGCTTTAAATAATGTGGCATATGCAAGAGCTTATAACGCCGATCATCAGTTGAGATTATTGGATGCTGCAGCTCAAATGATGAGCGAATCTAGATTTTCGCTAATTATTGTCGATTCAGTCATGGCATTATATAGAACCGATTTTTCAGGAAGAGGTGAATTAAGCGCAAGGCAAATGCATTTAGCCAAGTTCATGCGTTCGTTGCAGAGATTGGCTGATCAATTCGGTGTTGCCGTTGTGGTTACCAATCAAGTCGTGGCTCAAGTGGACGGTGCTATGATGTTTAATCCTGATCCAAAGAAACCAATTGGTGGTAACATTATGGCACATTCTTCCACAACTAGATTGGCTTTCAAAAAGGGTAAAGGTTGTCAAAGAATTTGTAAGGTAGTGGACTCCCCATGTTTACCTGAAGCAGAAGGTGTCTTTGCTATCTATGAAGACGGTATTGGTGACCCAAGAGAAGATGATGAATAGATAAAGAAACAAAATAAAAAAGTTTACTACTAACATTCGAACAATACACCCGATCTACCATACCATGATACAAATTTTGCATCTTACATCATTTTTTTCATTTCATTTTCATTTTATTTTTTACTTCTTTCTCCCATTCCGTTTTCAATTCTTTGACTAAATGTTCAATTTTTTTTTCTTTTCACTAGTATCTTCGTTTTCTTTAGTTTTAATTCGTCATAAAACTTTAATTTTTTCAATTCTTAGAAATAATCTATTTTCTTTCAGAATTATAGTTTCTAATTAAATATTTTGTCAATATCTAATAATTATTGTATGATTTTAATCAATACGTGATCCACTTTTTACCTCTTATTTATTCTTTAGAAGTTATTTCATAGAAGATAAGAACGAATTGCTCTTTAAGGAAAAAAAGAAAGTTATGAATCCCATTTCACTTTGCATTGATTTAGAAGATTTGATAATGTAGCTCATAACGATAGATGTAGAAAGTAACAAATATAAAAATTTGATTATTTGGTTATTTGGTTATCTGGCATATTGTTTTATTAAAGTTTCATAGAGACATAGAAAAGGATTTAAAATTAGTTTGTTTTTATTTTCTATGATTATTATTTTGTTTCTGATGAAACAACAAAGTTAAGTTAATTAACCATGTTATTATAAACTGGCCAGTAAATACAAAAAAATTTCATAAATAATTAAAAAAATTTCTATATATCAAATATATTTCTACACTATTGTAGATTAATTGTTAAGTAATATCTACAAAACTCACGAAGATCCAATCTAACTTGATGTCACAATTTCTTCAGGTTCAACGATACAGGAAAGTTCTCGATATGAAAGGAGCGCGGTCACCGAGTAATAATTGAATAATAACAATAAAATGAAACACCGAAGGATTTCAAATTCTAATTTGTACGATCAATTGACATTGAACTAGTCTCGAAACATCATCAAGACGGATTTTTATTGTTGGATCCGCGAGTGTGAACCTCCATCTCAAGGCTATTGTATTGCAATATCATATCCAAGTAGAAGACATTCATTTCCAACAGCGTAAGGAAACACAGGGCATAAAAGATGTTGAAGAGATTACTTTCTGTGAAAAAGACAAACGTAAACAAAAAATACCAATCAGAGGAAGATTTATCAGGACATCAGAACCATAATTCTCACCATCAAAATCAATCTCATCATTTAAGAGAGCAATCTGATCCATCTAAACCAAATGAACATTCAACAGCTGTGCATAAAAAATATCACAATGAAACGTTAACAAAGGTTCCTGAAGTAGGTACAGAAATTCCAAATATACAGGGACAGATATACAATCTAGATGTCAATGATCCACATAATAGAAGTTCTATTATTTCTGAGCCAATAGTGGAAATGGAATCCCCTATCTTGTTCACCACAATGACTGAATTATTACCATATGGTGATGGGTCCAATAAAGTATTTGGATATGAAAATTTCGGTAATACTTGCTATTGTAATTCTGTTTTACAGTGTCTTTACAATTTGACAGAATTGAGACTGAATTTACTGGAATATCCTGTGAGAAATCCCAAGTCAAGATTTAGAAAAGTTACTATGAATGGTTTAAAACCCAGAATATTCACAGAGGAGAGCTTCGTTCATTCTTCGACAACCTATCAAAATAATAATATTAATAATAATAGTATCCCACCAACGATGTCTGAAACCCAAAAGAGAGATATGCTTGAACGTCAGAACAGGGAAAAGAAATTACAAAATAAGGATCAAACAAGGAAAAACTCGTTTATGGGATTCCAAGTTTCATCAGGTAAGCAAAATACAAAAGATAAACAAGAAGAGAATTCTAATGTTCATGAAGATGCTGAAATAGTTCATGCTAATCTAATGACCGCCGATGCAATGACTGAAAAACTACATGAAGGTTGTCAGGAAATACTTGTTGGACGAATTCGTGATCCATCTACCTCTGAAAAACTTAAGAATAATGAGGCACAATACCCTGAGGAGAACGATTTATATAATACCAAAGTTATGATGGAACAACAAAACTTGACACAACAACTAAAACAACAGCAACTAGAACAGACGAGTGAAAAGAGGAAGAAGGCAGCTCTCTTACAGGGGCCAATTGTGAACGTGGATCATGTTCTGAACCCAGGAGAAAAAGCAACACTATATAGTACTTTAAGGGAACTATTTGAATGTATCACTGAAAATAAATCATTAACAGGTGTGTCATCACCGGTAGAATTTGTTAAGATATTGAAGAAGGAAAATGTTCTATTCAACTCTATAATGCAACAGGATGCTCATGAGTTCCTGAATTTCTTATTAAATGAGTTGAGTGAATATCTACAGAATTACATCTCTAAGATGGATAATTCAGGGAGTTTGCCCATGATTGATAACTATATTATCAATTTATTTCAAGGAACTTTAACCAATCAAATCAAATGTCTAACATGTGACAATGTTACTTCAAGAGATGAACCATTTTTGGATTTCCCTATCGGTGTTAGGGGCGAAGAGGAAATTAATATTCAAGATGTCTTACGATTTTATCATACTAGGGAAATGCTAAATGGGTCTAATAAGTTTTATTGCAACCAATGTTGTGGTCTACAGGAGGCTGAAAGAGTAGTTGGATTGAGACAACTACCTCATACATTGGCTCTACATTTGAAAAGATTCAAGTATTCAGAAGAGCAAAATTCCAATATTAAATTGTTCAATAAAGTGCAATATCCATTAACTTTGCTAGTAACATCGACATTTGATAGTTCCATTTGGAAAAATTACGAATTGACGGGTGTAGTAATTCATATGGGTAGCAGTCCACAACATGGTCATTATGTGTCTCTTTGCAAGAATGATAAATTTGGATGGCTACTATTCGATGATGAAACCGTGGAATCCGTAAGTGAAGAAACTGTCTTGGAATTTACTGGTGACTCCTCTAACCAAGCCACAGCATATGTATTATTCTACAAAGAAGTTGAAGAGGGGAAAACCAAGGTTGTCGATTACAGAAATAATATTGATGAATTAATTAAATATGACGATTGGTATAGAGAAAGAGTAAAGAAGACATTTAAAGTAACAAAGAATGAAGCAATAAATACAGAGTACTTGCATAGCGAGAAACAATACAATAACGATATTTCGCAGGAAGTTAAGGAGAAAGACAAAAGCAGAAGAAAATCGAAAATATTAGGATTCATTTAATATTTAACAATAATGATATAAGTTGACTTACACTACTTAAAACAAGTAGATATAGAAATATAAATGAATATTTGCTTAATAAATCTATTGACTAATGGGTTATATGTTCAATGTATAAAAAACGAAATTCTGACGATAGTTTAGTCTACAGACTTAGCTAATTCCACGGTAATATTTCTTTCTATACAGGGGCATGGGTGAACAAATAGGAAATGGACTCACCGTTGTGCAGTCTCCTTATTGCTTCAGCTAAAGTTGGGCTTATATCCACCTGATCAATGATTGGTAAATTCAAATCCACAGGAACAGTATTTGTACAAACAATTTTCGAAAGTCTACTATTTTGCAACTTTTCTCTAGCACTACCAGAAAAAATACCGTGTGTGACAATGGCGATAACTTCTTTAGCACCATGGCTTAATAAAGTATCACAAGCTTTCACCAAAGTACCACATGTGTCGGCCATATCATCGATTAAAAGACAAGACTTTCCCGTCACATCACCAACAAGGACCATTCTTGATACTTCATTAGCCTTCTGCCTTTCCTTATGAATCAAAGCGAAGTTTAGGTCTAATTTATCGGCTAGTGATGCGACTCTCTTAGCACCACCCGCATCTGGTGACACAAGTATAGCATTTTTCATATCTGTTTTCGTTCTAACATAATTTAAAACACTCGGTTCACCATATAAGTTATCCACGGGAATATGGAAGAACCCTTGAATTTGAGAAGCATGTAAATCCATTGTAATGACATTATCACAACCTGCAGTTTCCAGCAAGTTGGCAATCAGTTTAGCTGTGATAGGAGCACGAGATTTATCTTTTTTATCCTGTCTAGCATATGGGAAGTTTGGAATAACAGCAGTAATTCTTCTTGCTGAAGCAGTCTTACAGGCATGAATTAAAATCAATAATTCCATCAAGAAATCGTTGATTTCTTCAGCACCAATACCTGTCTGAATAATATATACATCTTCATCACGAATTGATTCACCGATAGTCACAGAGGTTTCTTTGTTAGAATATTGATACACACCTACTTTAGATAATGGAATACCCAACTTTCTGGAGATTCTTTCTGCTAACTCAGGATGGGAATTACCAGCTAAAAGCTTGATGCTATTGGAGGACATATCTTCTGTGTTTGAGTCCATCAATTTAATATAAAAAAATAATAACCCACAAACTTTATTCAAGTTGACGAGATGAGATCAGGTTAAATGGGTCATTATTGTAGTTTTTTAATTTTATTTTTCGTTTTGACAATTTTTGTTTGAAAAATTTCCAGGCGGATACGCCAGTTGAACAGGTATAGATATGGACCGTTTTTACCCTTAATCAATACAAGGATCAAAAAATTTGGTTAAATAAAGACGGTATAGAAATGGTTAGTAGTTTCCATGTACGTCTTCTTGAATTTGATTGTAATGATTCTTTGTAAGCATATATTTGAAACTAAGTTGTAAAATATATAAGTTGATGATCTGTCGTACTATAATCACTTGTCCGAGACAACTCGCTTGAGAATTAAGAGCCAGGTGTTCTTTCAAACATGTCGCAATTGAACTAATGAAAAGAATATAAATAGCAAATCTGTACCATTAAAACAGCGACGACAAATGGCTACCAGGCAAGCTCATAAGAGGTTATCAAAGGAATATAAACTTATTATTGAAAATCCAACACCATACATTATAGCACGGCCCAATGAAAATAATATCTTAGAATGGCACTATATCATTACGGGCCCACCTGATACTCCTTATGAAGGAGGCCAATATCACGGTACTTTAACCTTTCCTTCGGATTACCCTTTCAAACCACCTGCTATTCGCATGATTACACCTAATGGTAGATTCAAAGAGAATACAAGATTGTGTTTATCTATGAGCGATTACCATCCCGACACTTGGAATCCCGGTTGGTCAGTTGCTACAATATTGAATGGGTTACTGAGTTTTATGACAGGTAATGAAGCTACTACGGGGTCAATTAGTACGACTGAGGCGCAAAAGAAAGTTCTTGCGAAGAATTCTACCCATTATAACACGTATCAAAATAAAAGGTTTAAACTTGTCTTTCCCGAAGTTGTGAATGAAAATGCGATGAAATTGAAAAATATTGGTGTAGGGAATAATGCATCTGAGCAAGAGGCTACCATTGCAACATCTAAAAATTCAAATCTTGATGAAGTAAACGAGAATGTGGAGGAACAGCATACAGAAAAGGAACAAACCGCAGCTAAAAAAAGCCCCAATAATGGTATCATATCTCAAAAAGTCATTATGGGCCTTGCAATCATCATCATTATAATTGGCTTTACAATGAGTTGATAATAAATTATGATCATACTTAACTCTCAACTATAATGGTAAGTTCTTAATCAATTATGTTATTAAATTGAGTATAATTACGTATAAAAGAAATTATCAAATTTATCTCTTACTACCATCTAGAATTTTTCAACTTTCAAAATTAACTTACCTTGAGCACGTTGTGTTGCCATATATGAAAATGCTTCTTGATAATCCTTCCAATCATAAACTTTATCAACGACACATTTCACATCACCATTTTCTAACAATTCTCCACATTTATCAATCCAATCATTCTTAAGTGCTGTCTTTGCATTTGGATCGAAGTAGAAATGGATATAGTTATAAGACCATAGCATGGTGCCGAACATCTTTCTTGCCGTAGCGCTGGCATTATCCCACTGATTATACACGTCTTCTGAATAATCACTCACGTAATCTCCCACAGTAGTTAAATAAACACCCTTAGCGTGAATTAGCTCACTAGAATGTTTTAAGATATCATATCCACCAATGAAATCCAATACGATATTAAATTTGCCCTGATGATAATCCACGGGAACTTCTGAATTTGTGGAGTGATCAAAGTTGATCACTTTGCCATCATCAAACATTCTCCTTATTGGTTTACTGGCTTTACCTCTGCAAACCAAATAATCTATAAAAATAAAATCATCACTTATGTCAGGGAAATGGTCCTTTAGTACATCCGGCCCAGTACCTGACGTGACAATTACCAGCTTCTTCTTCAATTTGTAATGATACTTTAACAGTTGAATAGCAAATATACCAACTGACGTGGTACCACCATTAATCAATACGTTAGAATCATTTTTCAAATATTCTGCCCTTTCTAATCTATCTAGTAAATTAAATGCTGTGCCTAGACAATATAACGTGCCTGCAGCGGATTCTGCGCTAATATTAGCTGGTTTCAAGAGAATAGGATCAACAGATGGATCTACCAACAGAGAACTTTGAGCAGCTCCGACAGCTAAATGAGGATGGAAATAAATACCAAATACTTCATCACCTTCACGCCAAGTGTGCTGTAAATTATCACCCACTTCTGTAATTATACCACTATATTCTCTCCCAATACCAGCTTCACCATAAATTGCAGAGTCATACCCATTTCTTATTTTCATATCTATAGGGTTCAAGCCGACATGAGTTACTTCGACCACCACCTTATTCTTTGGGATAGGCCTTTTAATCTTTCTCTCATAGGAAAATTCAATGGGACCTTTCTTTGAATGGAACACTAATGATTTTATAGGAATAAATTTAACATGTCTTAAGGGTCTTGCCACTCGCTTTAATTTCACCTCATCAGTAGGTAATGGTTTTGGAGCTTGGGTTTTATGTTCTGTCAAAATATTTTCCAAGACGGGATCTTGTTTCTTTATAAATTTGTCAACCATATTTGGAGAGATATGTATTACTTTTGTCTTGGTTTAGATCTGTGTGCTCTTTTCCTTTTTCTTCTTCTTTTAATCAAGGAAATCTTTTTATATACCAATAACCTTTATCTTCTGCTTTCATTTTCCCTTGCTTAAACTTGCTCAATGAAAGAAACGTTTTTGAACGCTATACATCGCGGATCGGATAATTCCAATTCTCAGTACAATATGGATAAATAGGTAGCGAAGCAAGGTTATGGGAAATAAAATGAGGTATAATAGCTTATAGTAGTCTGCGATCAGAGTGGATAAGTAGTATAGAATTTGCTTGTTGTGCTTGAGCGTCATTTTTTTTTTTTACTTAGAGAATTATGAATGTTTAAGCTTTGCAATTAAGTGCTTTTCTGATGTTATTAATGATCTTTTAATATTATCTATAAAAATTCTACAAAAATGTTCTTACAAAGATACAACAGGTTGAGGTTCGCATTTATTGCGAACCGATATAGATACCTGCTTATATAGTCCTGGGTATTTATATTTCTTGATTTATAGTCATTATTATTTTCTTTTGTAGAACCAACATACGTATCACGATCGTTCGCTATCCCTTTGCTATTCTAAAACTTTAAAATACCGTTTAAGATATAAAACGATATTTAAGCAGCAATGGCGGCAGTTTCATTTCCATTGCTTGTTTGTTTCAAGAAATCTTCTAGATCTTCAGGTTCGAAGATGACATCGATCATTAAGGAACAACTTGGACACACAGCAATATTCTCACCATCTAACATATCCATAATGTCAATTTCAAATCTATCACCACATGGACATGGATATGTGAAAATTTGAAGGTCTGGATGGAAAGTCATGTCTTCGATTTCGACTTCATCATAAGTAGCTTGAGACATCCTTGTGCGGTATTGTATAATATGGTACTGTTCAACGAGGTAATAACCAGCTCTTCAACTGTCTTGGTACCAGTACGACAATGCTTTCCATTTATATTCCATGTTCGAATAATTATTAATTACTAATGAAATGAAAAAAAAAGAGAACCCAGCCACACCCATAAACTACTTTAGACTGTTAAAACATCCTTGCATTAACCAAACCCAAACATTTCTTCCATTTTTTTAATTTTTTAATATTTTTCAAATTTTCTTACTGCGAGAAAAGTGCGTCGCGGTCTCTCTGTTTATCGCTGTACGTCTACCGAGCAGATCGTTTCCCAGACAGAGCAGGCGGGAAGAGTACCACCACCGTTAGCTTCAGACATTCCAATGGACAACATCCGACTGTTGAATACCAATTACTTAGAAACTGTATATTGTGAGTATAACAAACCTTACTTACAAAATTTATAACAAAACCGTTAAATCACACCAAGACATAACGTATGTGTTAAGGACACCTATAGGCTAGGATATCTATTTCTATTTTTCTATTGGAGATGGTCGGAAAGTGGTATTATAGTGAAGATACATAAAGAATAATCATGGAGTATTGATCTTTTATTCTGGAAACAAGAAATTTAAGAAAAATGTAGTGGATGAACAAATAATATATGAAATTCGTTAACAATTAACATTGATAAAATTAAGTGTGGGTTTTAAGAAGATATTTCTCTAATGAAAATTTGATTTTGGATTCATTTTTAAAAAAATAAGTTCAACAATTACTAACAAAACGATCTACTATTATTTGCAGTTAACAAAATGGGTATTTCTCGTGATTCTCGTCACAAAAGATCAGCCACCGGTGCTAAGCGTGCTCAATTCAGAAAGAAGAGAAAGTTTGAATTAGGTCGTCAACCAGCCAACACCAAGATTGGTGCCAAGAGAATTCACACTGTTAGAACCAGAGGTGGTAACAAGAAGTTCAGAGCTTTAAGAATTGAAACTGGTAACTTTTCTTGGGCTTCTGAAGGTATTGCTAAGAAGACCAGAATTGCCGGTGTTGTTTACCATCCATCTAACAACGAATTGGTTAGAACTAACACTTTAACTAAGGCTGCTATTGTTCAAATTGATGCTACTCCATTCAAGCAGTGGTATGAATCTCACTACGGTCAACATCTAGGTAAGAAGAATGCTGCTAAGGATGAAGAAATTACCAAGAACAAGAACTCCGAAAAGAAATGGGCTGCTAGAGCTTCTTCTGCTAAGATTGAATCTGCTGTCTCATCTCAATTCGGTGCCGGTAGATTATACGCTGCTATCTCTTCTAGACCAGGTCAATCTGGTAGATGTGATGGTTACATCTTGGAAGGTGAAGAATTAGCCTTCTACTTGAGAAGATTAACTGCTAAGAAATAAGTTTCCTTTTAAAAAAAATAAACTTATTTTGGTTTATCATTATTCTCTCTCGACCCCATGTACAATTTAAATATAATACATACAATGCTCTTTATCTTAGGAAAGTCTTCAATTCATATTAAAAAAAACCAATAATATTAAAAGACAAGGGATATTTTTTCTATAACTGTATTCTTTAGTACGTAAGAGGTAAGATTTTTGCATAGAAAACATATTTCCTAATACATGATGCTTTAATTTTTTTTAACGGCAAATGTAACAAATAAGCAATCTACATACGGAATAATAATGAGTTATTTAAAAAGCAAGGTTTACTGGATATGATTAAAATCAGCAAAAAAGGCAATAGTGTTTGTCTGCATAACTAAAAAATGTTAGTTCAGTACAGGTCTGTAACATTTATCTCATCATAATAATAATCATAACATATCCAATATTAAGAAATATATGTGTGCTATGGGCTCAATTACACAGACATTTATTCCAAAATATTACTTCCACTTGAAGTTTACAACATCTTTAGATTTGTTGTTTCCAGGAAGTAACAAAATACAGTAAAAAGAATGAAAATAACTTGTTCGTTGCTTAAATATAAAATTTCCGCTTGATGTAAAAGCGGCAGAGCTGAAGAAAATGAAAAACTAATTGTTAGGGTTATGTCGTAGTGGAAAAATAAGAGAGATGTAATGGCGGAGAAGATGTTCCAGTAGACTTATCTACTAGTTTTAGTAGTCATAAAACAACAATTATGGGTAGCATAGCGTTTGTATCAATACCAGTTAACGTGACAATCGGTCTCGATCATTATTCATTTGATGTTAAGAAAGATCAACCATTTCATGGGTTCATAAATATTCCAGAAACTGACGTGCATGTGATACATTTCCAGCATGAACAGGAAAATTCTGTGAGATATGGATATTGGATCCGTACTGGTGTAAACTATTATGTTAAATTTGACACCGAATGTGAAATGTTTAAATTACATATTGAAAAGGATTTGATCAAATATGAAAAGATTATAAATGAATTTACAGAACAACAAAATATGGTAACATATCCAAAGATAGATGAAAACGATGCTTGGTACCGTATTACTAAATATATCTCTTGGAAACAAATTTGCCATCTTCTAAATAATAACACGTATGTGGATTCTTCGATGACTAGCAAAGAAGAAGCTGCGTTACTACAAAAGACTTTGAAATCTAGTTCTAATGTATATTCAAATGGAAGTGCACACAAACAAAATATACTGAGTTACACAATAATTAAATTTAAATCAAAGGATGCCATTAGAACTGGGCATGAGATGGAAGATTTTTTAGATAAATCATTCTATCTTAATAATGTAATCCTTAAAACTAGTTTTGAAAACTCTTTCGATAAGTTGTTTGGGGAATTACAGTTTGCGTTTTTGAATGGGATGCTTTTTGCCAATTATGCGTCTAGTTTACAATGGCATAACATATTGGAACTCATATGCCTCAGTAAACAAATAGAACAAAGGTTTATCACAGAGTTGGACCAAATTTTACAAGCCGAAATAGAGATACTCCCAGAAGTATACTTTGAGGTACTCTTAAATATGAACGTTTGGAGAAAGTGCCTCGACGATTCATTCCACGGGGAAGCATTACCTCTAACAAAACAAATACTAAAAAAGAGATTCCCGGAGATATGTCTAGCAGATAATTTAACTGACGATGATAGCAGTAAATTAGGATACGACGAATCAGACCCAGAACAATCGGACAACGAGGAGAATGAATATCAACCTACTGTAGCAGGTGGAGTTTATTATGCAAATCGTACCATTTAGGGATCCTTTTCGACATCAAGTAGGGCATCTGAAATTATAATGATACCAGATGTTCAAGCATCCATTATCGTAGAAAGAAAAGTCAACTGATACATTATTTCAGGGGCAAAGAGAAGAGATAAATATGTAGTATATTCTAGAAGGCTCCCCTACATTCCATTATATTCATATTTTTCATTTTTAAGAAATTTAATACCTCGAGGGAGAACTTTCCTACTTTATTCGGTTATTTTCTAGAACTCCCTAGAACAAACGCGCAGGCGCAGAGGCACAAAATGAAAAACTCATTAGGGGATACTACGCATTAAGAGATGCAGTTGCCGAGCTCTAAAGCAGCAGTCGATAGTTTTCCAATTATTATAAAAGAGCTGGTATATTTCTATTCTTAATGATTCTTATTCTTCTTTAATTGTATTTACTTTCATCTTGAAAATAATAAAACAAACAAGAAAGTTTATTTCATATAGACTATTCAAGCAGAAGTTTTTTTGAATCAAAGAGTTATTATTATGTCTAAGTCAATCGGTATCGATTTGGGTACTACTTACTCATGTGTTGCTCATTTTACAAATGACCGTGTGGAAATTATTGCTAATGATCAAGGTAACAGAACTACTCCATCCTATGTCGCTTTTACGGATACAGAAAGATTGATCGGTGATGCTGCCAAAAATCAAGCTGCTATTAATCCACATAATACTGTCTTTGATGCTAAACGTCTAATTGGTCGTAAATTCGATGATCCTGAAGTTGTAGCTGACGCTAAACATTATCCATTTAAGGTCGTCAATAAGGAAGGTAAGCCAGCCATTCAAGTAGAATATAAAGGCGAGACCAAGACTTTTACTCCAGAGGAAATTTCTTCAATGGTTCTTTCGAAGATGAAGGAAACCGCAGAACAATATTTGGGCAGTGATGTTAAAGATGCTGTCGTTACTGTTCCAGCATATTTCAATGATTCTCAAAGACAAGCTACCAAAGATGCTGGTACTATTGCTGGCTTAAACGTTCTACGTATCATTAACGAACCAACCGCTGCGGCTATCGCCTACGGTCTAGATAAGAAGGGTCAAGGTGAACATAACGTCTTGATTTTTGATTTAGGTGGTGGTACTTTTGATGTTTCTTTATTATCCATTGATGATGGTATCTTTGAAGTGAAGGCTACAGCTGGTAATACTCATTTAGGTGGTGAAGATTTTGATAATAGATTAGTGGACCATTTAGCTAACGAATTTAAGAGAAAGAATAAGAAAGATATTACATCGAATCAAAGATCATTGAGAAGGTTAAGAACTGCCGCTGAGAGGGCCAAGAGAACTTTATCTTCATCATCTCAAACTTCTATTGAAATTGATTCCTTATACGAAGGTATTGATTTCTATACTTCCATAACAAGAGCTAGATTTGAAGAATTATGTGCTGATATGTTTAGATCTACTTTAGAACCAGTAGAAAAAGTTCTAAGAGATTCTAAATTAGATAAATCTCAAATTAATGAAGTTGTGTTGGTAGGTGGCTCTACTAGAATTCCAAAGGTTCAAAAATTAGTCACTGACTTCTTTAATGGTAAAGAACCAAACAGATCAATCAATCCAGATGAAGCTGTCGCTTATGGTGCTGCTGTACAAGCTGCCATTTTAACTGGTGATACTTCATCAAAGACTCAAGATTTACTTTTATTAGATGTGGCTCCACTATCACTAGGTATCGAAACTGCTGGTGGTATAATGACAAAGTTAATTCCAAGAAACTCCACCATTCCAACAAAGAAATCGGAAACTTTTTCAACTTATGCTGATAATCAGCCAGGTGTTTTGATCCAGGTCTTTGAAGGTGAAAGAACAAAGACTAAAGATAACAATTTGTTAGGTAAGTTTGAATTAGCTGGTATTCCACCTGCTCCAAGAGGTGTACCACAGATTGAAGTCACCTTCGATATTGATGCGAACGGTATTTTGAATGTGTCTGCCGTAGAAAAGGGTACAGGTAAGTCTAACAAAATTACAATTACGAATGACAAGGGTAGACTTTCTAAAGATGATATTGAAAGAATGGTTTCTGAAGCTGAAAAGTACAAAGCTGAAGATGAAAAAGAAGCTGAACGTGTACAAGCTAAGAATGGTTTAGAATCATATGCCTTTTCTTTGAAGAACACAGTCAGTGAGGCTAATTTTAAAGAAAAAGCTGGTGAAGATGATACTAAAAAGATTGAAACTGCTGCTCAAGAAACTATTGATTGGTTAGATGCTTCGCAAGCAGCTTCCACTGAAGAATATAAGGAGAAACAAAAGGAATTGGAAGGTGTTGCCAACCCGATAATGACCAAATTCTACGGTGCTAATGCTGGCATGCCAGGTGCAAGTGCCGGCGCAGGTCCAAGTGCAGGCGCTGCTGCTGATTCTGGTCCTACTGTTGAAGAAGTTGATTAAGAGAGATGCTTTGAAATCTAATAAACTTTCTTTATATACATTTATAGTCGATATATTCTTTTTAAAAAAAAAATTCATTTATTTTGATTTAGGTTGTAGGTTAAAGCTGGTTTCTCGATCTAGTTTAACGCATTTTCATTATTTGTATAACGGTTTCTCACCTTAACGCGTTGTTTTAACGCGTATCATAGAATAGTTATACCATTGAAAAATTAATTAAGAACAAAATTAAAAGATTTCAAATACATATGACTCTAGGTTCCTTTCTACAGGCTGTCGTCAATCTAATATAGAGCACTAAACCATATAAAACCGGTTAGAATGTTAGACACAACACAAGCAAAAGCTGTGACTTCTTCCCAAGAACATGTCGATTTACAGCCTAATAGTTCTCCTGTTCATGAGACACCTAACTCATCATCGATAGTAGAAGACATTTTAAATGAGAGAAGGGATAGAACAAAGGCAACTGCATCACCATGGTCATCCCCCACAATAGAAATGCGTCAACAAAATAGACATAATCGAAATCTAAAACTTCGAAATATAAGGAGCGAGAAACGTCAAGAAAGAGCATTGAATAAAAGGGGTGGATTGGATTCCATGGAGGAGTTTGTTATGTCCGGAGAGAGATCAAGAGAATTGGAAGCATTAATGAAAGAAGCTGAAAACAATTGTATACCTGATAATTATGCCAATGAGTTAGAAAAAGAACAAATGTGCGAACTCGAAGAATTAGAAGATGATGAATTGCTCGAATTACTTGAGTTACGCGAAGGTTATGAAAAGGAATTGGAAAATTTACTTTCAGAATTATCTGTGAATTAATACCATATGAGATATTACTATCAAATAGAAGGGTTCATGTGAAATATCTTGACTAAAGAGGCTTTTCTGTATAGCATTTGATTGTGTTATATCATGAGAATTAAAAATCAACATGATATAATTCTCTTTGGAAGATCACTATTATTACGTCCTTGGAAATTGGCCTGACTTTTTTAAGTATCAACACCTAGATTAAAAGGTTCGTTGCAACATCAGTTAAAGCGCTTAAGTTGCTCGTCCGATTTTTGTGTCAGAAAAAGTTACCTACTATTTGCCATTTATAAAATACACACAGTGCATGGATAAAACAGAGCAGGCGTGGAAAACTGGAGAAATCTTAGATGAAACGTAAACAAGAGACACTCAAAACTTCTATATTACAAGATAAGAATATAAATGTGTCAAGTAAAAGGAGAAAACTCTCCCTTAAAAACTCTTTAAAAGTTGATAAGACTACCGAAATAGATACCCCACTGGTACCCAAATCTTGGGCAGACATTCTACCAATTGAACAGGAAGGAGATTGCTTTCCATCGTTGAATAAAACTAATTTAAAATTACTTCAAAAAGAAATTTTTAAGTTTGAAACTTCTAATGCAGATTGGCCGCATTATTTTTGTTCTCTCCAAAATATGAAAACTTTGGATATATCAAGATTATGGCTTTTATTTGAATTAGAAATGTCTTTCGATGGTAAAATAAATTTGAGGAACTCTTGGTATCATGATCATGTATACTCTCAGGTTCAAGCAAATTGGCCAAGAAGCAATTGTATTGCAGAACCAACTCCTAAAGGATATCCAAAGTTCAATCTGAATCAAATCATACTTCCTAAAATCACAATAGAAACTTCAAAGGAGAAAAATGAGGAACCATTACCTCATGACTCGTTTAGTGAACTGAAAATGGATATAGTGAGTGTTACTGATTTTGTCCCCAGTAGAAAGATAGGACCTACTATATTAACCGATAGGAACAGGAAGGAAATATTTGATAATTCAACTTTGAATGTTAAAAAAATTTTGGAGAATCACTCTTCTTCCACTAATATCCATTCTGAAGATTTATCTTTAGATGGAGACAATGAAAGGATAGAAAATAAGTCATTGAATGACCAAGAGTATTGTCTGAATAAATTATGTGTGCCCAGACACTTTTCAATTTTGAGGGATGATTTGAAGCATTTTTCAGGATTGCAGTAGCCAGTTTATACAAAAAAATTTGATAATGAATATATATTTCCTTTTTTTTTTTGCATTGATCACACATTATGTGCCTAAGTCAAATTAAATCTTGCAATAAATACATATCTAAAGAACTATTATTACTTCGAAGATACTCTACCTTTTCTTTTTTTCCTTGACTTCATCGTCCCTAGTTGGGTGTAGCCTGACAACATTCGGATAATCAGGCCTATTACCAACATGTCCCTGATGCCAGTCATAACTTAGAGCGTATGCAAATACTGACCCATTTCTGTTAAAATTAACCACTGGAATTGATGATCGCAGTGATGGGAATGCCTTTAATCTATGTCTATGATTCTTATCCCAGAAGTGGAAACAACCATCACCACCCGCTGTTGCAAATGTCCCATAAATAGGATGGAATGCTATACTATTAACTGGATAAACCAAAGATTGTTGTTGTGCTCCAGCAGCTCTATTTGGGTTATTTTGACGATGACATTTGAAAGAGAATCCTGATTTCTTTTGCATTTCATCGTCAACATATCTTATCGCACATCTCCCTTCTACAGAACCAATAGCGTAACCATCACCTTCATTGTAACATGAGACTACCCTGGTTTGCCATTTCAATGGTGAAAGTATCGTCTTAAAAATAGATGATGGGTTATTCAGATTTATTATCGCAATATGCCTTTCTGCTGTACCAACAACAAGTAATTGCTGCTTACTATCCATAGTATATACACGCTCTGGTAGCATTAAAGTGGAAACAGCTTGTGGTTGTCTCATATCCCAATATTTAATAGACTTATCCCAAGAACCTGTCACTAAACACTCTGTGTTTGTAGGACCACAATTAACAAATCTAACAGCTTTCACAGGAGCATCATGCAGACCAATTTGCTGTGATTGACCACTCGCAACATCAAATAATTTGACGACATTATCACACCCGCCAGATGCAACTTTGGTACCATCATTGGACCACCTTGTTGACAAAACCGGTCCAGCATGCTCGTATCGACTTCTGCCTTGGGCAACACCACCTTGTACATCCCAAATACTAACTTTCCCATCCCAGGAACTTACACTGAATAAAAAATCCTGTTGGGGACTAAATGCAATATCAGAAATGGAATCTTCTGCAGGGTTATTAATGACTATATCATTTGCTAGATCACTTTCCGTGGCCGTCGTAGAAGATATAGTTTGACCACTGTTGGATGTTGAGAAAAAGGCCATACTAATTGTCTGTGATAGAATCAGTTGTTCCCACTATATATATTTGTGTTTTTTACCGTTTTTTATTATAACAAGTCTTTTTTATGATCTTCGAATCTTTTTTTTGTTTTAAAGGGCTAATCGCCATGTCGTACCCAGTGATTAAGATAGTAATTTAGCAGTTCTAAAAGTACCTATTCTTACCTTAAATAAGTGGTTATTTTAACAAATCTTTCAAAAATGTATAGTACATCTCTTTAATATACTTAGAATATAAATATGTCTTCTTTTTATCTCGTAAATATTCTTTAATTTAATGCCAATTCATGAAGTTAAAGTCAGATTCATTCGATTCCGAAAAATCATTTTCGTACTGATTAGCCTCTTTGTCTTTATTATTTGTCTTATCAGTACTTTGGTTGTCAAGTAAGCTACTTGAAAAACCAAATTCGTCTTTCAATTTATTTATATGATTTAGATCATGTAAGCTATTCGAACCCTCTAAATCTGTCGCGGATAAGAGTGCTTTATTTGTATCTAGGGTAAAGTTATGGAAAGCTCGACCCTGATCACTCAATATAATTGATGATTGAGTCTCCGCATTCAAAGAAGACTGGTGTTTTTGCACGGTATCTAATGACTTTAAAGACGTATTTTTTATTGTATTTGTAGGAATAGTAATGAAAGAACCATGTTTGATGAATATTATATCCTTTTCATTTTGTGAAAGATCTAATTCGTCTCTACTTTCATGGATTGTAGATAACGGACTATTTCTTGGTATACTTACATTCTCTTGTACATGAATAGTGTTTGGATTTGTTTCAAATTGATTTCTGTCAGATCCACGAGCACTCATCGGAGATGACGATGAAGAAGAAGCATTTTCAGAGTCTTTTTTTCTAGTAGTCTTTCTTTTAGTAGCAGTTTTCCGCTTGAGAGGTAAATTTTCTATTTCTTTATTGGTAGTTGTGACGGCGTGGCGCTTCTTTCTATTCCCTAGAGTAATGGTTTTTTGACCCTCTTTATCTTTAGTTTGTGGAATATAAAAATTATCGGTACCTGGAATATTATTTTTCACTTCTACTTCCTTTTTTGATTTTTTGGGATGCCGACTGCCTTGATTTTTAGTAGATGCTTGTCTCTTAGTCGATTTACCAGTACTCTGCTTACCTTTCTTTTTCATCACAGCTGGAGCATCACTTGACACATTCGAAGTATTTGACGGATGTTCATTGTTGGCTATGTTGTATGATCCATTATTTATTGTCGGTTGCGGAGGTGCGATGTTTTCTCTTTGGCCATTTATTCCAGATTGAAAATCAAAACAGTTATATAGTTGAGAAGTATTATGTGCATTCCATATACCTGTCATATATGCAGAGTTTTTTGCAATATTTTGAGATGCTATAGGGATCCCATTTACCATTTGTGTAGGTGGCATAGAGAGGTCAGTGGTCATTGCCAATGGAGCAGCATAAGAAGCAGTTGCAATAGACCTCGCTATTGACAATGGACCAATTAATTCTGCATTAAAGTTTCCGTTTTCCTCATTCATACTCTGCATATTAGCAGCCTCTATAGCCATATTTCGATAGAACTGTTCTTCATTTTGTGTAGCCATCATAATTTGAAAGTATTTCTGACTCAGTTCGGAACCACCCCTTTGTGTGCCAGCATTAAAAAAATCCCAAAATATTTGCCACCACTCATAGAGTGATCCCTGTGGGGTATCGCCTAACTGTGGTGAACCGTAGTATGTTTGTTTCTTGTCATCAACTCCGGCATTGACTCCAGCTTCTCTTATAAATTCTTTGGCTGTTCCTGGCAGTGAAGACTTGGTTAAAAAGTCATAAATGGCCAGATTTAGCTGTTTTTTATGTACCATTTTCAGAAATTGGGAGGGATTATGTTTATTTTGTTGACTTCCTCTATCTTGGAAATCTTTAATACTTTCTGTTGCTGTGTTATTGTAAAAGTAGCCACCATCATTAAAGCTAGTAAAGGACATATAAATACTCACAATCCGAATTACTTTCTTAAATTCCTCTTAAAAGATTGTTTTTGAAAGCTTATTCATATGAAATGACTCAAAGTCTTTTAGACACAATAAAACTCCATATTCTATAGTATTAATTTTTCTTTCCCCGCCGTGCAAATCGTCGAGAAACAAAAATGTTCAAGACCGCGCAGATCTGCCATTCGAAGAAAACAATAAACAATCGTGCAAAAAAAACCATCAAGGATTTGATGCTAAAACAGGTTAAATAAGCATTTTCTCTATATTTTAAACTATCCCAGGTATAAAATTAAGTGATATATATGGATAAGTTACAAGTGGCAGATATTTTATTATACAGTTTAGGCAATCACACTAGCCAAAATGGAATTTTGTGCAACAATACCGTTGTAGGTATTGTTCAAGTACTTCAAAAGTTCAACAACCTTCAGTTTCATTTCTTCTGTTTGGAATTGCTTTAATCTATCCATGTTTTCTTCTCTACCTAAGGTAGATTCTTGTTCCAATTTAACTCTTTCTTGTTCTTTAGTGAAAACTGTAGCAAATATTTCGACAATTTTTGGTGTTTCTTTAACAATGATCTCATTGTTTTCTTGGTATAATTTCATAATTAATTCAAAGATTGGATTATATTCTTCAAAGCCGGTGTTCAATGGCAAATGGGCCAACAAAGCAGGAAGTGTTTGTGCGACTGGGACAAAGGTTTCCTGTTTCAAAGTCATTCTAGCCACACAACCAGTAGAATTAGCAAGGGCTCTGTCTATAATTTCTCTAGTGGCTTCATCATCTTCAGCAGCCAAAGCTTTTTGGTCAGCAGTACTTAGCAATTCATACATCGCCTTCAAGACTGGTTCATAGATGGCAGAAACATCAAATGGAGCATATTCACATAGTAAACCAACACCATAAGCAGCATTACCTCTGACTTCCAATGATTTGTCTGATGTTAATCTGATCACTAATGCTTCCATCATTTCATGGATGAATGGGTTAGAGTCCTTCATGCCTAACGCAAGTTCAGAAGCGGCACCAACAGCTGATGATCTCTTATTCTTAGATTTCGATTCGAATAATTTAAACAGTATTGGCTTGAAAGTTTCAAAGATCTTGGCAAAATCACCACCTAGAGCATGTGATAGACTGACTAAGACCTCTAAGGCCACATCTTGCAAGGTAGCTTCAGTTTCAGAGGCATCTAATTCCTCATCCTTTGGAACATCTTCTTCCATATCAATAGTTTGGCAAGCATGAGTACCAGCTAGGACTTGAGAAACTTGTAAGCATAAAGTTTCCAACATAGAAGAGTCACCAGTGTCCATAATAATGATAGCACCGAATTGCTTGATCATATTTGCGAAATCTTCCAAGATGGTAATCACCATAGAAGTTTCAAATTCATCTGATAAATTAGTCATAGCCGTTTCTCTAGCATTTTGAATAATAGTTAGAACATTGGCATCCACGTAGGAACCGGTTGGAATACCCTTTGGATAGGATTCTGGTTCAACTTTAGAAGCTAATAGAATAGCCTTAACGATACTCCAGATAGTGTTTAAAGCAGTTTCTCTCAAGCCGTAAGATTCGTCGACTTGTTGATTTAAGACCTTCATAGATTCCTCGACATATGGCAAAAAATGTTGCTTAGTACCTAATGCCAATTCAGACAAAGCAGCCGCAGCAACTTCCTTTTCATAGGAGATACCAGTGTTAACAGTAAATTTATTGGCTAGATCTTCTTCATTGACACCATTGGATAGAGATTCCAAAGCTTCTTCATCGTCAAAGTTGAATTGATATTCATCTAATTGTAAAGTCTTGAAAATTTCTGGTAGAACAGTCTCCAAGAAAGAGGCAAAATTTTCACCATAAACCTTAGCCAAGTTAGCAATGAACGCATAACCAGATTCTCTTAACCTAGCAGAATCAGTCTTGATAGCGTCATAAGCAGCCTTGACTAATGGATCAGCAAATTCAGCAAAGGTTTCAGATCTGACAGCTCTGGCCATTGTGGAAATGTTTTCAAAGGTAATAGCTCTCAATTCAATGTCATCTTCGCTCATACCTTCAATTTGAGAACAGTTTTGAATGAATTTTTCTAAGTATTGTACACTTGGTTTGAAGTATGGAATAAACGCCGTACCAGCAGCAAAGGCGGCAGAACCAATGGCAGACACGATTGCACATCTTAATTTGGAGGAGTCATTGTTTTCTAACATGTAAAACAACTTATTCATTAAAGGTTCCAAGTATTTAGCAATGGCATCGTACGCAATAAATTCTAGAAGACCATCTAAAGCAACTGTGGCATAATTGTAAATCACAACAAACTTAGCAGAGTCAATGATGTCAATGATTAATGGCAAAAATTGCTCGTGGAATTTGGCAACCTCGTCCTGTAAATCAGTAGTCAAATGGGAGACACACTTTAGAGCAGCTAACTTAACAATAGGTTCAGAATCTTTTAGACCAGCAATGGCTGCTGGAATAATCTTATCAAACTGGGATAAAATGTAATCTGGAGAACCTGTTACCGCGACAGAGATAGCCAACAAAATAGCTCTTCTTTCGAATGGGTTGACAGATTGTAACATGGTTGGCAAATGTTCAACGATGACAGTGGCAACTTGAGAAGGTGGAAGTTCGGAAGAAGCAAATGCCAGCAATCTAATAGCGGTCAAAGATGGAGTATTTTCTTCGTTTTCTGCTGTTTCATCTTCGTTATTCAATTCGTCGTCAACATCAATTTCTTCAGTAGCAATTCTCAAAGCAGCCAAAGTAATTTCTGGGCCTAGCTTACTTTGAGAAACCTTAGATTTTCTGTAAGATAACGCAGAAGTTATGAATTGAATGGCAAAAACTCTGATTTCTTCGTCCACATTGGTGTTAACAGCAATTTGTAGATTCAATTTGATCAGATCGGCGATTGTGTTACCAGTCAATTGAGAATCCAATAATAAGAAATCGTTTAAACAATTGAAAAGAAGCTTGGCGTTATCAGTATCATCAGCCTTGATGGCAGCATCTAAAACATTAACAACAGAGGGAATCAAAGCGCAAAATTTGCTAGCTTGCTGTTGGTTTATGTTTTCTTGTTCTTCGATCAAAGCAGAAACATGGTTCAAAGCTTGAGCAGACAAAGACCTGGTTTCTAAAGAAGTTGGATCGTTGATTGTTTGACCAAACAAGTTTAAGAAGTCGTCAATATATGCGATCAATGCAGAATTGAAGTCTTCTAGTAAAGAAAATAGGATAAAGATGGATGTTTGTCTGGTGGTAGAATCTTCTCCAGAAGCTGCTTGAATCAAGTTTGGTATCAAATCTGGCCACTTATTGGTTTCTAATTCTTGAGAACCAATAGCTGCAATTACACGGGCATTAGCATGACGAATAATTTCTTTTGGTTCGCTGAAAGCCGTTTGTAACAATGAACTTTTAATTTGCGTTTTGATGGATTCATCAAGGGAGTCCCAATGTTTGGAGATCAACTTTCTAGATTCCACACCTGCTAGTTGTTTTAAAGCATCATCCGGATTATTTTGCAAGATATGTATTAAAGCTGGAACAGATGCTGGTTGAGTAAAAAACTGAGTTTGTAAAGTTTTTGTTGCCTCTTTTAATCCAGCGGAATTTGGTTGAACAATTGAACTCAATGTGTTTTCAAGTTGGTTCAAAAAATTTTCATCCATTGTGAATTTTGACTCTATCTGAATAATTTTTAGGATGGAAGATTGGCTTGACGTCCTTAGTATTATCAAATAACAAAAATAGAATCAACTTCATCAAATATTTTTGAATTTAACAATTGAAATTTTTTTAGCTCATCGATTTGCGTATCTCGAAAAAAAAAAAAAAAAAGCGCTTCGTGTCACGAAAAAAGAAATGTTGCAACGGTCATACCATATTAAGAATGCAATAGAAATGTTCTACTATCATAGTAAATGTGATATTTTATCTTATTATAGATGCTATTTATACAGAATATTGGTTATATGGTGTCTCGAAGGTCTCTTTCTATGTCATCGAGTTTGGAATCTATATTTCCCATTGTCATACCTATTAATTGTCTATATTTGTTTATTTTGCTTGATAAATTAACTCTGCATCTTGCTTCCGTAATGTCTTTTATCCTTGATCTTCTTCTGTACTGTAATAATGTTAGTTCAATCGCAAGTTTGAGTCGTTCTGAATCAATTGAATCCGGTTCACATCTCTGACTTGGTACGCTGTCGTTCGCCTCAGATTCTTCATCTTGCACTAAAGTGGCCAAGCTTAAAGCCTGGACCTTTTCAAAAGATTGAACAAAGTCTTGTTTTCTAGAATTAACTAAATCAGACATTTCATCTTTCCAGCTAGACAATTCTTCCAGAGTATTTATATTCTGACCTTCCTTATTAAGTGATTCGAATACTTCACCTAAATGTTCCTCGCTGATTGCTAAGCTACGGTTGATTTTGGAAAGTTCAGCTTCAGTCGTTAGAATTTCGTTTGAAAGCTGATTATTTTCAATGTTTATATTAGTCATTAATTTTGTACTAAATAAAGTGATTTTTTTTGCTATTTTTGACAATCTATTTCCACCAGAAGTTTTAGGACTGTCAGCTGGAAATTTGTTCACACAGCCCACTTTCATGACGTTAAGCTTAGGATCTTGATCCTTACCACTAATTGATACTTGCTTAGGGTTGAGTGTAGATTGTCTTTTGTATAGCATTGGTGATTTTTCTAAAAGCGTATTCGGAGTAGTCTTGATATCCTTAATCACTGATGATGTTACTATGGAATGTATTGGTGAAAGTTCTTCTATAGTATTTATAATTGCTGAATTCTGAATTTCAGAATGCATATCATCATCTTTTCCTTCTGTTATGTTGGACTTTCCTGTATTTTCTGGTGAATCTTTTCTGCACATGGACTGCCCCACACTTAAGGAACTAAGCTCTTCGTATGGAATATTATTCTCATTAGCATATGCAGTTGGTAGTACAGCTTCGGTTTCAGCACTGTTATCATTCGAAATCGACGAATGTGGAGGATTTTCTTTTGCTTGATGAACAGTAGATGTGGTCGGCGGTACCATGTTGAATTTGGCTAAAATTGTCGAAGGTGTTTCATTATCAACATTCGGAATATCCATGGATGCACCTAGATAGCATAATTTGTTGCACAATTCCAAGTTTAAATTCAATGCAGCTAAATGTAGCAAGGTGTTACCCATAGTGTCTTGATGATTTAAGCATATTTTTAATGCGCTAAAATCTTCTTCGATTAAGCTTTGTAGGACCATATCAATATAAGCATGAATAACCTCGGGATCTTTGGATTTGTTAACACTTAATTCGACTAAGTAATGTAGTGGTAACCTGCCATTAGAATCTGGTGTAACGAGACAAATTTTAAGAATATTGATTATCTCAGAAAAGTTTCCAACTTTATAACAATTATTGTAAAGGACTGATTTTGTAACACAATTGAAACCTAGGGTATTACACTGTAAGGCATTCGCATTTAAAACAATTAACAATTTGATTAATGGAACATTAGCCATGGCTGTAGCCCAATGGAGCGGTGTATGCCCTTGTTCATCGATTTCAAAATTTATATCAAAATTTGGTGGTGGATGATATAATTTATTAAATAAGCTATGATCAATCTCTTTTTGATTTTCGGATGCTAGAACATGAAGGATAGTTTCTCTATATTGGTCTTCGGTAAGTGTGGGTCCATTATATGATGAAGAAGAATTGGAATTTGTATATTGTGGTGTCACTGATGCCGACGTAATAGGTGTAGGTCTTTCATAACCTGAGAACGTATCTATTTCGGAACCATTAGAGTAGCTGCTGTATTTTTTCTTGCTGTCATGATTAGAGCCTGTATTGGACTGTGCTAGCTTATTTTTTGATTTCTTTTGTTCTTTTAGTGTTCGTAATAGGATAGGATGTTCTTTCATGGTTTTAACCTTTGATTCATATTTCATCAGGTTTGCTTGTCTCTTTGTTAATAGATTTTCGGCCGTTTTGTTGTTCGTGAATGTTTGTATATTAAATGACTCGAACCCTTGCACATTATTTATCGTCCCTCTTGTGAATGAACTTTTTACAGGTATATTATTAGGAGTTGAGGATTCTGTAGGATGCTGCTCATATGACAGTTGTGGATTCTCAGGTACAAATGTTAAAAAAGGGGGCATATTTTGATTGCTCTTGTTGCTCTTGTTGTTCTTGTTGTTCTTGTTGTTCTTGTTGTTCTTGTTAATATTTTTTTGGAAACCTGCCTCCAAATTCCTTTGTGCTTTTGCAGTTGATTCAGGTTGAAATGATATGTTCGTTGGAATCGGGTAAAACTGTAGCGGTTTTTGAGTTATAGAATATGAGGAAGTATCTCCTATACTTCTAAAACTCATAGACCTATTGCGATCATTTTTCGCATTGGTCTCAATCAATTTCAAATGTGTGGTATTTGAAGATGCCACACTATTACCTGATATTAATGGCATATATGATTGTTGTGGAGTTTGAAAAGCGATATTCTGTAAAGGACTTGGATTAGGATGGTGTTTGTTGTCCTTTGAATCTCTTATTTTGCCCTTTTTATTACCAGTTGTGCTACTTTGTGACGACGATGAGTTTTTTTTCTTTGGAGTCTTATTATAGCTAGATGGAGACGATATTTTAGTTCCTGGAGATGTTCTCCTTAATACACTATTTTTGCTTCTCTTTGGTGGAGGATTTGCGGGATCAAGTTTAAAATTTAGAATAGTTTTAACAACTGGATCATTTATCTTATATTTTTGAACTAACATGGAGGCAGATTCCAATGGAATCCATGTACCTTGAAACCTACCATAGCCACCTTGAACTTTTTCATGCCTCATATCACCAGATTCTTTTTCCAGAACTTTAGTTCTATGGGCTTTTGAGAAATCAGCAATTTTGAAAATTTGTGTCACATTAATCCAATCATCCTTAGTTCTTCTCATCACAATACGAGACTCAGACCCCTTGATATAGCATTCAAATACTTCAGTATCAGCATATTTCGCAATTTCAATTGTTGGTTGGGAACTTTGCGGTATCAATGTGAGATTCTCCCCCAAATAACTCCCGATTCGTTGATTCGATCTAGAACTCACATTTAGATGGTTACTGGATTGGGGTTCAGCAAGTAGCATATTGCTCATCGATCCACCTTTCCCAGTATCCATAATTTCAATAGAAAATTTAGTCTATAATAGATAGTGCAATATAATTTAATTGGAATTGATGATATATTTTTATTTTAACCACAGGGATATAGTACAAATACGAAGTTTTTGAAATGAAAAATATTCAAAGTATATTAGTAGCTTTTTCCAATTGAAATCGAATATATCAAATGATAAACCTGATCTGTGGCTTATCGATTAGGTGAGCAGTTAATATTCGATATATCTCCATATCTAGTACTGAAAAATTGTTGCAAGTCTTTCTTATTGACGCCGGCGTTTACCCGAAATGGGCAAGACGCGTTAAATAGGATTTTTTCCTGACGCGTAAAATATAGTACTACCAGCTTTGAACTAGATATAAACTGAGCGGTTAAGTAGCGATTTGCATTATATTCAACTTTACTCAGCTGAAAGATGCATTACAATATGTTTCTTCAATTCATATTGCAACAATATTAGCTCTGTAACCTTATTTTATGCTAATGTTAAGTTCTTTTTTCAGGTCGAAACTTTACTTTTCTTCTGTGTAGGTTCTGAGCTGTTATACGCTCAAAATGACTCGTATATTTTCTTTTGCATCATTTAAATTAGTGTTTATCAAAATCTAACCTTGAACTGTAATGGAAGAAATAACTAAGACAATTTTCTGTGTACGTAGTACGAATTTCAATATTTTTAATTTTCTACATCAGGCTTCCAACTACTTCCTTACTAGAAGGGTAGTTTATAAGCGTTTTACTGGTATATATATATATTCGATGCACCTTTTATATTAGTGAATGGATGATAACTTCAATTTTGAACGCTCAGCGGCTAATTGTATATCATTAGTAACTTTTATTTACACTTTTTAGTTTTTTGAAATTTCACACGTGACTATATTTTTCGTTCAAAATGATCTTTGAAAAGTTTGAAATTTATGACAAGAATGAAATAAAGATGTCAAAGAACCCTTTGCACAAATGAGTGTAGATGACAGATTAACATCGTTGAATTTTCCATCACAAAATTAAATACATAACCGCTATCACTATCCCCCAAATAATTCATAATTGCTTTAACAAATGTTGCCGCTTTATTTGCTAACAAACGCAAAGGGACAGCAAATGCGTGTGGAGTTGAAAAATGGTGAAATAGTTGAAGGTAAATTAACAAATGTTGATAACTGGATGAACTTGACTTTATCTAATGTCAGTGAATATAGGAGTTCTGATACCATTGTGAGCCCACAGACAGAGGTTGTTAAATCAAATGAGATCTATGTCAGAGGTACATTTATCAAGTATATTAATTTGCAAGATGATATTATTGATATTGTTAAGCAACAGATTAATAGTAATATGAACGGCAGTAATAGAGATAGAAAATATCAGGGCAATAGGTATAATTCAAGTGGTAATAGAGGTAATTATAGGAGAGACAACAACTATAGCGGAGGTAGTAGAAGGAATTATAATAATAATAATCGCCGTTCTTACAACCAATATAATAACCAAAATAGACCAAATTCCAATGCTATGGGTGGTTACGTTCAGCAACACACTGAAAGCAATGCAAATCCTGGAAGCATCTCAAATCAAGGCGTGGAATTCTAAACTAAGAAATATTGTATGTTTAATATTTACATAACTTAGAGCAACAATTGTATATTCTAAAGATAATGATACTTTCAGTATTATAATATGAAGGTTGAACTCTGATATTAGTTATATATTAAATTATTGTTCATGCTAGATATTAATTCTATTATTTATTTGCGTACTTCTTTTGGAAGATTTTCTGAACAAAGGAATGACTGGTTAAACAAGAAATTGAACCAGTCGCACACCCACAAAGCATATTAAATAAGGTACCGTAACATACTGATATGAAAATTGATGAAAACCCACGGATGTTTAAAACAAAGAAAACATAATAGAGAGAATATATTTCCATATACCAAGCACAGCTAGCACCAATTTGGAAACTAGTCCATCTCCAATTGTAAGACATATTATCTGAAAGGTTTAACATGATGTATGTGCTGATTATTGAAATTTCACAGATAACAACACATAATAAAAGAATATTAGCCAATAAAAACCCGTAGAAGTAATAAAATGTAGTCTTTTCTAGCCATAAGGATTTGTACACATATTGTAATTCGACATATATTATGATGAATGGAAATATCCCACCTATTAACGCTGCAAGTGAAAGAAGTGGCTTGTTAATTATTGGAAATGATTTCCTAGATAAAAGATTAGATTCAAATACCTTGTCTGAACCCATGGTAAAATCGAATGCTACCGTAGGTTTAGCGTTGGTTGTATTAACAGCAACGTAACCACCAAGGAGACTGAGAGGGATACATACGATAAAATATATCAAGATCAAAAATAGGACCGTTCTAAATGGTAAGGCATGTGTGGAATCATGAGCCCAGATAACAGAATTGAAAAGAAGTGCAATGATCATAACCATACCAGGTAATAATGAGCCGCATAGTAGTGCAGATATTGGATAATATTTATTTGATTTTTTCCTGATACCTGCACTCATGTCTTCTCTGCTTTTTAGAAGGTATGCACCTATAAATGATGCCATAAATGCACCAATCACGAAGCATAGGATCCCCATAGTCAATACTGAATCCCTTACATTGTGTAGCTTTTTTAAAGAGCAGGATATAGTTAATGAGCCGAGAACTGTAAATGAAAATTGTACTCCCATTGAAACAATTATTATAAGCACATTCGGTAATGGAGTCTTTTCGTTCAAGAGCCAGTTTCTTGCCACCACATATATTGATCCCTTATCATCCTCTCCCTTATTGATATCTGAGAACGGCTTTTGGGACATCATGAGTGTTCTGACCAAAATAACAGCAGTGATGGAAGATATTAAAAACACAATGCCAAAAGAGTTTGCTAAGCTTATCCAATGAAATTGCTTACTTTTTTCGTTAGATAGTTCTCCAGCATTTAAATACAAGTCCCATCTGTGTTCCCAATCAACTAAATATTCTTCTCTCCAATAAACAGAATATGTGAATGGAATGAAAGTAACATCATCTTCATTCTCTGGAACGACGGTTTCGTATTGTTGGTAATCTTTAGATGCACCTGGACAGTGAAAATCGACTGTCGATTTTGGATAAAGTTCAAACCCTACAATAGTATGTTTATTAACACCAACAGTATTATATCTTACAACAATCATGACGTGTGTATTTAAATATGTCTTAGCAGTGTCTGGATCGACAAACCCGAGTGGAAACCCTGATGCGTAATATTTTTTATGGTCAGTAGTTGAAATAAACGTTGTTGCAGCCGGCAATTCATCATCAATTAACCATTGCACTACATAGCCATTCTTAACTAGTTCCTGTACATTTTTCATACCTTTCTTTGTCGTTTTTCTAGTACATAGAATATGGCATTGGTCGTCTTCGCCAAAATTCAAGATATAGTCACTTTGCCATTTACGATCTCCACGAATTATTTCATTTAAGGATAAATGAAGAGGTTTCTTATGCATCGTCGGTGGACATGTGAAGGGCAAATCGTAATATGCATATGGTAGTTGAGTCAAATCTGACTCCACTTTGTTAACAATCAATTCTACAGGATCTCCTTTGGAATAATAATTCGGCTGCAACCAGCCAGCACTCTTTAGAAGAGAATCCTTCGTTGGTCTCTGTAACGGCGAAAATATGTTTCCAAATATGAGGTAAAGTGATACAATGGAGAGGAGTGCGAAGATCCATATTTTCCTAACCCTCATTGAGATATATCCAGTATTGTTTCTTAATTGAACCAGGTATTGTATTGTTAAGTTTCTTAAATGAAGAAATGGATATGTTATGCAAAAATTTTGATTTTGTAATGTCGTCAATCCGACTGGTAGTTTCAACTATCTCACCTATGTCGTCCAACTGAAAACTAGAAAGCTTTCAAATGCTGCAGTCGTTTTCGAATGCTTTTTCATAACACGCTTTGCCCTGAAAATTTTAGTTATTAATATCACCAATTCATAATAGACTAGTGCCTAAAGAACTGCTAATCTGATAGAGATACAAATACAAACCTATACAAATATATACCAGTTGGTGGACATGAATAGAAGATTTCTAGAGGATATATATATTATTTCTATTGAGTAACACATCAAATTCTATAATCTCTCGACTACATTTTTTGCGGGATCAACTGTCATATCATTGTTTTTAGATTCCTTAGCTGCACGCATGCTATTACTTCTAATAATCTGAGGAGATAGGACACCTGAAGCTAATAGGTAGGGACTTGCAAAGCCGTTTGACGTTGCAGTAGTACCTGTATATGCTGATATGTTCGGTGTTGAAAAAAGACCGTCATCCTCTGAAGGACGATTTGCATCTTTTGTTAAAATATCATCCTGAGCAGTATTGGGTATTGCATCATTACTGTCAGAACCACTGAGGTTTTGATTCTTCTGTTGTTCTTCCCATAGTATTTGATCCTCGTCTTCTTCATTAAGGATCATTTGCTGTTCTCTCATCCTAGTCTCCTCACGAGCTACTGCCAACATCTCTTGTGCTTTCGTTAATGAAACAGTCGGAGTTGCACATGTACTGATCACAGGTTCATTCGTATCAATGTCAATCGTTGTCTTAAGCAGTCTGGCCATCCACACTCTCATTTCATCCTTACTATCTACTGCAAAGTAATGAACACGTGGTTGTGTAAATGTAAGGCCTTTTTTAGAGCCAGGTTGTGGAGGAATCAACTTGAAACAATAGCGACCTTTACCTGTTGTTGCTGCAAATAATGAAACAATAGTATCATCCTCTCTAGCTGGAACGACTCGATGAGCTGTAATATCAATCAGACCACGTTCTCTCGTATCGTTTATACTTGAAAAGTAAGATAATCTGGTTCCATGTAAAACAAAATATCTTCGCTTCCAGCCACCCATGGCACCGCTACCCTTTTTACTCATCCAACCGGAGTAGTCAGCATCCTTTTGCGCTTCTTTAACAGAGATTGTCCTTATGCCTTCTTGAAATGCCGATGTTTGTTGTTTCTTAGATGCTGGTCTGACCCTCATTGTTTGCTGAACCTTCTTACCTTTCACCGCTTCACTAACTGATCTCTGAGGCTTTTCATCATTCAAGAAGACTGTGTTTGCAAACTCATTAGGCTTTGAGTCCTTCGCACTTACGGATCTTCTGTTTATTTCATCTTTAGAAAATGATTTATTTGGTGAATCCTTCCCTTGAGGGGTTGGAGTTAATAAACCAGAGTCATTTTTGAATTTCTGCTTCTCCTCATCTTTTGGGGTTGTCCGTGTAGCTTTTTCGGTAAATTGATGTCTGAATGGGCTAGTAATGAAGGATGTTCTATTCTTCTTCTTCGTCTTCTTAGAGGTTCCAACTGGGGAAGCAGTCTCCTCATCATTCTTGGCAGAGAAATATGCTGAGCTTCTTCTATTATTTGTATCTTCTCGTATACTCTCACCATAAATACTCGAAGTAGCTCTTTCAATAGTTCCGGCATCTTCGAAATCAAGATCTGTGGCGTCCGCCCTGGGACTCGTGTCAATTGGAGATAATATTGACGCACGCTTGGAGCTTTCACTATAGGAATTGGTTTTGTTGTGCCCCGCAAAAAGTACAGACGTTCTATTGGTAGTTTGGTTCATTTTACTGCTTAAATCCTTCGTCATTGAAGGGGAGGATGATGAGGAGGTTGTCAATATTTGAGGAGCTGTCACTGTTTTATTGCCATTCTTTTTCTTATCTGTTGTATTATCCTTGGTTGAAGTGGCTCTAAATGCCGATGAAGAAAAGTTACGGGATTCAGGCGGTGAAGACATGTGAGATTTAGCACCAATCATTGGTGAGCTTTGAGGTTGAACAGGACTAGGGTAGGATGGAGGCTTTGGTGCCCTTCTTGGTGAAGTAAAGATAGTTTCATCTTTAGCAATATTTTCAACAGCATTGGGAGCAGAGAGTAAGTTCTTCTGTGTTCTTCCTCCTGCTCCATTCATTGCTAAAGAAGGAGGTCTATGTTTTGTAGAGTTTTCGTAATTCCTTATGGTTGTGTCTTCTTCGTGTAAGATAATTGAAGTTTTACCTTCAACTTTTCGTAGCAGATCTCTATCACTGTTTATGCCATTTTGTAGGTCTACTTTAGCTGGGGGCATTAACTGGCTTGTTCTGTTAGAATGGGCTTTTACTGCACCATTGGATTTGATAGAAGCTTCAGACTCTCCTGAATTACTGAAATTAATGGCTTCTTTTATATTTTCAATTTCTTTGAATATTTCGAATCTTGTACCAAATGATGATATGTCTAGCTCCCTTAAATGAGCTAATTCCAATTCTAAAAGTATTTTACCTGAAATTTTATGTTTTTCGAACATGGAGGCTGATTCATTATCAAATCCGGATTTGGTAAAATAGGCCGTTACTTCTTCTGGAGTCCATTTTTCTGCATTTGAAGGATCTAGATTATTTCCATTATTCACATTATTCTTGGAGCCAGCAGTAATTAAACCAAATTTTCCAGTACTTCTAGGAACTTGTTGCACATTTAGATCGGCAGTTGATGATATATTACTATCCTGGTTAAAAGTAGATGAAATAAAGCCATTTGATAATTGCGAATTATTAAGTACTTCATAGGAATCATTGACTTGGAAATCTTGTAATGCTTGATCAATATCTTTTATGGTATTTTTCAAGGAGACTTCCCTGTCAATAGGTTTGGCATTTTGTATAGATATTGTTGCTGCTGTTTCAATTGGTTGTGGAGTGGGTAGTTCACTATTAGACCCGTTGAGAGACAAATTGGATGAACTATTCGGATCATCACCAAAATGTGGACTATATAATCTCTTAATAGACTTAGCTCTCATCAAAGCTGGTTTCTTTTCAACGCTTATCACTTGCGTAAATGTAACTGGATATAAACCTTCCTCCTGAGTTCTTAAATTGCGACCAAAGTACCAACCGTCATCGTATTCCTCATCGTCGGTAAGAACTTGAATTTTATCACCAGGTCTCATGTCTAATTCATCTTCCATTCTTCTAGTGTATTCATTTATGCAGATGTACATGGGGTATGTCTTTGCCTCTTTCGTTTCAGGATAGGTAGTATATAAACCATCAGATGGTTTCCTTATCCTAAATAGCGAATCTTGATGGTCATTATTCAATTGGGCTAAAGTGGACTCTTTCTTGCTGCTCATTTGGAATATATATATATATATATTTTTTTTTAGTTTTACAATTGTCTTTATTGTCCCTTACCTCTTCTTTTTTTGTTAAGTAAATAGCTTTTCAGGTACTCCAAGCTAATCGTAATTCAATAAACAATAGCTATTATATTTAAAAGAGATTGTATTAAGACTTATTTGATTGATAAGTTATGCGTGCTCTTGTATTTCAGTTTGTTCTCACTTACAGTGCCTGTTAGTTGTGCGCTGTCGATTCTGATCGTCATGGTGGTGTTTTAATTTCTGCCTTTTGAAAAATTAGACAGTGTCCATCCGCCTGGCGGACTGCCACTACGAAAAACAAATCAAGTCCAAAATGTTTTAAGGATAGTGATAGCGACTGAATCGATCGATGATTCATAGTGATGTATTTGATTATCTAAATTGGTTAGAGAGTCTCCAACCGTGTGTAATTGTTTACATATACTTATATTTTTTCATATTTGCGCAATTCCTTTCTCTCTTCACTTTTAAAACAACTTGAAAAGCGGTATAACTTTGGCACAAAGGGCTGGATACAATAGACATTTGGCGACATGAGCACAGAGTATGATCGCGAATTTTAACTGATAATTTGCATTTACATCGGATCCTTCTATTATCTTTAATTCCATTAAATAACCCGTGTCTGACAAAAAGTTGATTATTTTCCACCTCATCTTCGATTATAGCTGGTTTCCCTGATTTCCTTTGCCTGAGGGCAAACATAAGTAAGGGTGTTTTCTTTCTCTTTAGTCTTATTTCTCCAATTTCTCTATTCCTACATTCATTTTGATAGAAAGACGTTTCATGAGCTTTTTCAAATAACGAACGCAATACATTTCTTGAGACATGTAAGTGTTCTTCCCATCTTGGTAAAGGATTTGATTCATAAAGCCGATCTAAAAAGTTAGCACCTACCTTAAATCTTACATATTGATCCATTTGTTGAGATGACGTACGACGCATATATGACACTTTGCACATGTGTTGTGACACAACAAAAGATAGCTTTTTCGCCCAAATTGCAATTCAGTACCCCACTAAGTTTTGTTTATTTTGGCAGCAGCTTCTGGAGCACTATAAAACAGCTTTCTTTATTGCAATGCATTTACCACTTTTTGTGAGTTTTAATTTTTTTTTTTCTGTCACGATGACAATGACAAATAAAGAAACCAAAAGATTAGGCAGTTAGATTACCTTTCTTACCCTTTTTTTCCTCAGTACTATCATCTTCACATCTTTCAGTTTAACATCTTTCCTACATAACGCACAGTGTCCTTCTTTTCTATAGTTCCTTGAACTGTTTACCATTTGAAACAAACAATCACAACAGAATACATGTCCACAAGGTGCAACTAAAGCGGTTTCCGGTGGGTCCATGCAAATGGGGCATCTGTATTCGGTGACAGGTCTGTACTCATTGGGCTTTTTTTCATTCGCCTCTTTCTCTAATTCATCGTCAGGTATATCAATCACCTGTTGCTCCATTGCTTCAAGGTCAATAGCTTGTATCAGTGGTTCGAGAGTCGACCTATCAAGTCCTGGAGTGGTTGTATGGGAAGTTGTAGTGTGTTGTATAGCATTTCCGTTTTCATTATTTTGTATAATATTGGTATTAGATGTCTGTGCACTACTGACAACTGTAGCCGCTGGAGTCTGTGTGGCTATTGATGACGGCACATTATTAATACTGGATTCCTCTTCGCCTACTTGCTCTAGTGCCATAATTAGTAGATCTTCGGGTGATGCAGCAGTCGTGTTCTCCTGTATGATTTCAATAGAATCTTCATCAGAATCATCTCCGATTTCTACCGGATTTTCTCTGAGATCAGTTGGTTCAGTTTCTTCTGAAAGCTCCTCAGTTCTGATCTCATTATCATCAGCATCATTAGTAACTCTCCTTCTCTTGACTTCTGGAAATTCATCTTCATTAGAGTCGTTGCCATTTTCATTTAGATCACGATGTTCTACATTGGAACCTGACAGGTCACTCATATCCTTCTATCTCTCAAAAATAAATTACTCTATTAAGCTACGGCTAAAGCAGCCAGAGTTCTGTATACATGTATTTAGTCCTATGCAAGACTTTAACTAAATGGCCCCCAAAGGAGAAGGCTTCTATATAGGTTTAAAAGATGTGGAACATTGAAAGTAATATATGTTAATAAACTTGCCTCCATAAACATATTTTTCAGAGACTGTTTTGACATCCGTACATGATCAACCATGCCAACTTTCCCGACAGGTTTTTTGTTGTTTCACTCGCGCAGCGTGTGGCATCCTCCAAGGAAAAATCCGCCCGCCTGGAAGTAGACAGTCAATCTGTGGATTCCTTCACTGAACGTTACCACTGGAACTCTCCTTTCAGTCTAGCAAGGTTGGTTCTATGACATGTATTCCGTTCCAGAAACGGGAACGGTCGTAGTAACTACTGGATAGTACCATGAGCTAGGACAAAGATAATAGTAACAATAAAATATATAATTTGAGAATCCAAAGCTAATAAGAGTTAGCAAAAATAACCACACAAATACAGCAACAATGTCAGGTAACGGTGCTCAAGGTACTAAATTTAGAATTTCTGTATGTAAACTAATAAAAAGAACAAGACGCTGATGAACAGGATTGAAATGACTCTGTAGTGATAAAAGACCGCAAAATGTTATAAATACCCGTGCCAATTTTCCTCCTAATATGAAATGGTTTTTTCTAAAAAGGTATCTTTAAATATTCCAGATGATATAGGCTAATGAAAAGTGCAATAAGTATGGGAAGGCCAATACACATATTGTGGAATGATAGTCTAATAGACACCGAACCATTTCATGGATTGATCAATAGATAATGTCAAGAGTCCGATAACTGCATTAAGTTGAAACAAGAGCATCATCAAGGAAAAGAAACACAAGTTCGTCATATTCAACAGTCAGACGCACCAAGTTACAGTCAGTTTATTTCCTGGCTTACAAAATCATTTAAAGAATAATATACTAACAAGAAATGGAATTCTATTTTGATTTCAAATTTTTAAACAGTTAGGTTTGCCAACCGGTGCTATCATGAACTGTGCTGATAACACTGGTGCTAGAAACTTGTACATCTTAGCTGTCAAGGGTTCTGGTTCCAGATTAAACAGATTACCAGCTGCCTCTTTAGGTGATATGGTTATGGCCACCGTTAAGAAGGGTAAGCCAGAATTGAGAAAGAAGGTCATGCCAGCTATCGTTGTCCGTCAATCTAAGTCCTGGAGAAGAAAGGATGGTGTTTATCTATACTTTGAAGATAACGCTGGTGTCATTGCTAATCCAAAGGGTGAGATGAAGGGTTCCGCTATCACTGGTCCAGTCGGTAAGGAATGTGCCGATTTGTGGCCAAGAGTTGCCTCCAACTCCGGTGTTGTTGTGTAAAAAAAATGCTCGTCTAAATTCTTTTGTATTTAAGTTATAATAAAATAAACGAACGTTTTCATTATGTTATCATAATTACCATTTGTCAAGCAATAGCTTTGATCGAGTTTTTGAGATTAAATATATTTTTGTAGAATACATAGTCGTAAAGAATTAATATTAATCTATCAATTTGACGTAGTTACTTGGGATAATACCGGTCTTACCACCCTCTTTACGAGCTTTCCACCATCTACCTTCGATATCAGAGACTGTCATTATATCACCTTGTTCGAATGATAATTCGTAGGCATCGGATACATCTGCTTGGTAAGAATATAATGCCTCCACTTTATATGTGAAACTTTCATCAGCTAAATCATTATACAAACCTAACGTATCACCCATAGAGGTAGCTGTGTATCCATTAGATGTATCCGTCATAAAAGTGTTTAAGTTCTCATGTTGTCGTGCCTCAGTATTTGGTTTTGTGATATTAGAGTTAGAGTTGAAGTGGGAGGGATTTGTGTTTTCGAAACCTGTTAAGGCCGTAGATGAGACATAATGTTGTGGTTCCGCAGGATAAGATTGGTTTGTCGTTTCATTCCTCTTATAATCGATATTATCACTATAATTTCTAATCCCGATATTATTATTCATAGATCGACGACGAGATGATCTTAGTAGCAAATTTTGATATGGAGACGGTTTAATACCTTTTAAAGAAAAAGAATCTATCCATCTATTCGTTGGTGATGCATTATCACCACCAAAATAGAAGATCCAAATAATGTTAACAATGGACAATAGTATGACACCTGCAGATGCAGCCGCCTTTCTAGATCCACTACTGTAAACCAAATTTGTAGCACTATTTGTGTTATATACAAACGCAACAGATATAGCACCTGTAAGAAATCCCTTGTAATAATCTACCAGATCAAATGAATAAAATACTATGAGCATGCATATTAGAAGAAATTGATATGCTATTCCCCACCAGGTAAACCTTGGAAACGTCTCGTCGTCAGATACGGATGATATTGAGCCTGCCATTGTTATGACCCAAGAAATTAAAGCTATCGATATTGTCGATATTGCAAATGGATCCGCAAAAAGGTTTTTTAATTCAAAGGTATGATCAATTTTATTTCTCGTTCTTTGAGCCTTGGCTTGTGCTATATCAGGAATCGGCATTTTTTTCAACAGGTTGCTATTTTTTCTATCAGGAGATAAATAAGGAAGCTAATATAGATTAGAACCACTTAGTTACAACTGATCCTAATATATAACTATGCGCTTGTTATACCATCTACGAACTGTCTAAGTGATTGATCCGTTTCAAATTTTCTATGCACATTTTGGCGTTTTAGCGACATTCTTTTAACGCGTCAGAAATGCAATAAATAAAAACGTTTGATCTGGTTCAAATTCAGATTCAGTCATCACAACAGAAAAAGAGGATATGTTATACAGATATAGCCTTGTTACATCATTTTTTATCTGGTTATGTACATGAATACCTCTCTATGCATATATATTTAAAGTAGCATGAGTTGTACCAACTTCTTGTTAACAACTTTAGGGAATATATTAAACTCTAATTTCCTTCTTTGAGAAAAGAAAATATTAGTATCCCTTCCGTTTAGCATCCTTCACCAAGTCCATCATCCTCTTAAATGCTATCATGAATACCTTTCTATGTCTTTGTGATTTTTTTAATTCTGCAAGTTTCCCCGGCTTTAAATAAAATTTTTGTGCCCTTCTGTCCTTAACAACCCCATTATATCCCAACATTGAATTCAGAGATTTAAAGGCCCGTGATGTATTATGGTCACGTACTTCCACTACTCTACCTGCATACACATCGACTAATCGCGAAGACATCGCATCATCACGAGGATTCAAAACAGATGTAAAGCTATATTGTGTAGTACTTTTCCTCTTTCCTGTTGCTTCCATGGAAGGTACGTTTGTTGGAATATTAATCTTTGTTTTGGAGTCTATTTTCCTCGATATCGGGTTTAATTTTGATGGATCAAATTTGGGGAAATTCGACGCATTTCTTATCGATATTTGCGTTATACCAGTTGTATTTATCCTATTTATCAACTTGAACATTGAACAGATAGATGTTGAACCTTACAGCAGATCTTCTTTATGTTGTGGATATGCTTTCAGTGATATAGAAAGTAATCTCGACTCCCTTTAACAGCAAAAAGCTGAAATTTGCAAAAAAGACCGACGCAGAAAATATGTTAACTTCTCAGATTTTTCATATATATGTTATATAAGTAGTCTTTATATTTTAATTGTATTTATAGAATGAATCGGTATCAATCATGAATGAGGGTTTAAATTCATCTAAGGTTGAAAAATCTATAAAGGAAGTTGCCAATGAATTGACAACTTTATCTACAAAAGAAATAAAAAATGAAACTGGGAGTGAAGAAACGCTGGCCATTGAGGGAGAAGCCAAAAAGAAAAAAAAGAACAAAAAGAAAAAGAAGAAGAATATTAAGGATATCACGTTGTTTTATCCTGATGGTATCTATCCAGAAGGTGAATGGATGGATTATACGCAGGATTTCAATTTGGAAAGAACCACAGATGAAGAAAAACGATACTTGAAGAGATCATTGGAAAATGCTACACACTGGAATGATGTCAGAAAGGGTGCTGAAATCCATCGACGTGTTAGAAAAAATGTTCAAAATAAATTACAACCTGGTATGTCATTAACTGACATTGCTAACATCATTGAGGATGCTACTAGAAAATTCACCGGTGCTGAAGACTTGAGAAAGATGGAAAATCCATTGTCCCAAGGTATTGGGTTCCCCACTGGTCTTTCTCTTAACCATATAGCAGCTCATTTTACCCCAAATGCGGGTGATAAAACTGTCTTGAAATATGAGGATGTCATGAAAGTGGATTTCGGTGTACAAATTAATGGTAATATTATTGACTCTGCTTGGACCGTAGCATTTGACCATAAATATGATAATTTGCTTAGTGCAGTGCGTGAAGCAACCAATACTGGTGTAAAAGAAGCCGGTATCGACGTGAGATTGACCGATATTGGTGAGGCGATTCAAGAGGTCATGGAATCCTATGAGGTTGAGATTGATGGCGAAACTTTCCAAGTGAAGCCATGTAGGAATTTATGTGGTCATAACATTGGACCTTATAGGATACATGGTGGTAAATCTGTACCAATTGTCAAGAACGGTGACAATACCAGGATGGAAGAAGGAGAGCATTTCGCGATTGAAACCTTTGGTACCACTGGTAGAGGTTACGTTTATGCAGATGGTGAATGTTCTCATTATGCCAAGAATCCTGGCGAACATCAAATGCCATCCCTTTCTGGTGCTAAGAAATTACTAAAGACGATCAATGAAAATTTTGGTACATTACCGTTCTGTCGTCGTTATTTGGATAAACTAGATGAGGAGAAGTATTTGTTCTCATTGCAACAACTTGTAAGACAAGGTATAGTGCAGGATTATCCACCATTGGTAGATATTCCAGGCTCCTACACCGCGCAATTCGAGCACACTATCTTGCTACATCCTCACCGTAAAGAAGTTGTCTCTAGAGGTGAAGATTATTAAAGATATACTTATATAGTAAGTAACCTCGTCATATTTTCTTATTATTATTATAATTATACTTTTTTAATGCCAAATAGCCGCCCAAATTATAGAAACCCAAAAATCGCTTCTCACGACATTTAGTTACCCAGTTGCATAATTTGGAATTTTCTAAGGTACCAAACTTCCGTTGTTGTTCGAATTCCAACGTTTCCCATATTCATTCAGCATTGTCGATTAGCCTCATAATAATTGGAAAAATCATTGCAAGATATTGAGTGACAACTTTCAAACGTCTAAGAATATCGTATCAAGTATCAATTACCATAATATGTCTTTAGTTGAAATCAAACCGGACGTTTTGGAGTATAAATGTATGTTTGTTTTTCCCATTCTTTTTTTTTTTTTAAGAATCGAGCGTTGATCTCCTCATCATGTGATCATTGTTAGTTTTACTTCCTCTCTAAACTAAATACTAACGAAAATGCTGTCTTGATACACTAATTATATAGCTCCTTTAACTGAACAATCCACAGAATATGCTTCCATTACAAACAATTCTGAACAAACTATTGCTTTCAAAGTGAAAACGACGGCTCCAAAATTTTATTGTGTGAGACCTAACGCAGCAATTGTTGCTCCAGGTGAAACTGTACAAATTCAAATCATCTTCCTGGGCCTTACTGAAGAGCCAAGTGCTGATTTTAAATGCCGTGATAAATTTTTGGTCATTACTCTTCCTGCCCCTTATGATTTAGGTGATAGAAATGTTGCTGATGTTTGGTCCGATCTAGAATCAGAATTCAAAGATCAAGCCGTGTCAAAGAAACTAAAAGTCAAATATTTGATAAGTAGTCCTGCTGTTGCTGCTGCTCCTGAAGAAACCGTCGTTCCAGCCGAGCTAGAACAAGCACAAGAAGAAGAAGAAGAAGAAGAGGCGAAGTCAGATGAAATACTTAAGGAACAAGAACCTGAACAAAAGGTCCCTGTTGAAGAAATAAATACCAAACTTGAAGAGAAACTACAAGAAGATATAACTCCGAAGGTAGTAACAGAAGAGAGGGAAAAGGATGACGCTGCTCCAGTTACTGAAGAAGCCAAAGTTTCGGAAAGTTCTATGAATTTGGTACCATTCATTTTAGTGGCCTTAATTGCTTTCATCCTACGTTGGTTGTATTCTTAATTTTATCATAAAGGGAACTGTATCAAATGGTCTCTTTGTCCCATTTTATAGTCCTTTTACTATATATATGGGATAAAATTGAGCCTAATTCGGGAATGCCCATAATATAATAGTACCTTATCTATTTGTTCTCTTTCTCTCATACCATATTTTTCATTTTATTCTATTTACTAAATTATTATACGTATTTTATAAATTATATGTGCAACATAATATTAAGACACTTATTTCGTTAACCACTTATATAGTACATAAAGATAGAAACTAGTGCGAAAATGTTGATTACTTGACTGATTATGCAAAGTATGTAGTTAAAGTTATATGATATACAGTTGAATTTTATTATTTTGTTCTTTTTTTGTTTTAGAAATTGAAACATAAATTACAGAGTTAAAAAGGATGGCTATAGCACCTTAATTAAGCTTCCAAAGCCAAACGACCCTTTGGATTAGTAACTTTAATACCTAAAGCCTTAGCTCTAGTCAAGATGCCAACCCTGTTCTTAGCAGAAACATTGTGAGCAATTTCAGCAGCATAAGACTTAGTGTGCATAATCAAAGTTTCCAAATCCTTGATGTTAGCAACCAAGAAAGTCTTGTGACCAGATGGAGTTAAAAACTTGGTCTTCTTGTTAGAACCATAACCAATGGTTGGTTCAGAAATGTTACCTCTAAATCTTCTTCTAACAACAGAGTCGATACCCTTTTGTTTTCTCCAGTTTTCAGAAACTCTATGATAACGGTCAGAATGGTGACGCTTGAATTTCTTGGAATGCTTCTTAACAATTTTTGGGTGTGGTAGGGAAGAAGTCATCTATATTATTGAAATATTACGTTTCCGTTAGTAAAATTAAATCTCTTTACGGCAGTTTACAAAAGAATTTAATGTGACGATGGTGTATACTTCTCTTGCTTTCCAAAAAATTTTCAATCATTGTTTTGATGCGATGCGTACTTGGGTTGGTAGTCTTCTTGTGAGAAGTTTAGCACCACTTGCATGTTCCTTCTCATATCATACATTGTGACCTTAATTAATTCACTATTATCATATCATTGTCAAGTTGTGGGATAGCTTTTCCAATGATAGTATAAATGGAACTTCCTGGATGTTCTCTCATTCTCATCAACATATCTACTTCAATATCAAATCAAAAATTCTTTCAATATCTTTTATTATCTTGTCACATACCTTGATACTCAGTGATTTATATCTTCTTAAAAAATACGAAATCTCATCTTGCTACATAGTAAATATTAAATCATATTACTAAATAATACTATAAATTCAATCGATGCAATTCATGGCTACAAACTTGCCCTGCCATTAGCCTCAGAACTCTACAATGCGCATGCACGGACAATTTGGGCAAGACGCTATGCGAATTGCGTCGGTTTCACCATTTCGCACTTTGTCTTATCAGAGAAAATCAACATTTTCATAGACAATCTCACATACAGTACATCCTTAGCCAAGACTTATAATGAAGATACGTTAAAGAGAACACAACTGAACACTTCACTAAGTCTTCAGCAAATATTATATTTTCTTTTTTGGTATATTAAATTACCCATTGTTTATGTTATTGTTTAATCATTCTATATTTATAATTTAAGATGTAAGTGAATCAAAGTATTGTCTTTACAAGGTGTCTGGATGTAAAGCAGTCATCAGAATTCTCAAATTTCGATTTCTTGCCCTTACAGTAATTATACTGATATATCAATAGAGGATCAACCGTTAAAGTTCGTAATGCGATCACATTAATAGTACAATAATCTGAAAGGGTTCTTTGTCTCGAAACAATGAAACATTTTGCATGACGTAAAATATTCTGTACATATAAATATTATACAAAGGCGGCTAAAAAACAAAATTATTCATATACATATATATATATTCATTTTTGACAGTGAATGCCGACATTATTAGTGGTAATCTCATTTCCTTAGGTAATCTCTTAAATAATTACCCAACTTTTCAGCACCTTGTTCGACGACATCTTTAAGCATTTGTAATTCATCATCACCACCAATATTAAGGTCGATAAATCCATTACTATTGCCTCCAGTATTTCTCCCACTATTGTAACTACCTGTTCTTAATGGATCATTATCAGCTTCTTGGTCTCCACCAAAGTAAGACGATGATGAAATCGATGTAGCATTATCAAAAGTTTTCAATTTTTGCTTGGCTTCACGTGATTCATCTTCATCGTATGAACCACGGCCAAATAATTGGTCAGATGAAATTGCCTTTTGTCCAGCATATTTAGCGGCAATCTTACCAGTATACTTAGGACCTGAAGCAGCTCTCTTGGCTTCCTTTTGTTCCTTGGCCAAATTGTCGGCATCGTTCATAGTCATACCAAAACCTAGTTTGGCAAATTTAGGCTTCAATTCTTCAACAGGACTTGTTGGAAAGTCGTCTTCTTCTTCTTCAGAGTCGTCTTCAAAAAAATCACTCTTCTCTTCCTTGCTCGGTTTTGTTTCGAAATCGTCTCCAAACGAATTGGCGGTATAAGTGTTGCTTGGTGTCATAGAATGTGAATTCTTATTTGATGCAGAAATGTACTCGTCCTGTTTTTCTTTTTCAGCATCCTTTTCAAATTGATCAAATAAATCTTCAGCTTCAGACTTATCAAGTTTCTTTGCAGTAATCCTAGATGGTTTTCTGGATGAAGATAAAATGGAATGCTTCTTTGCACCCCCTGATAAAGTAGATGGAGACTTCTTTCTTGCCAAAATTGATGATCTTGTGGTGGTAGTGTTACTCTTAATGCCTGTACTGGATGGTGTCAATCTGGTAGGGGTACTGTTACCTGAATTGCTACCGTTTGGAGTAGCAGTCTTTGGCTTCTGCCAATTGGAAAAAAAATCATCCATACTACCTTCCTTGGAAGCACCTACTGATGATAATTCAGAAGAATCGCTTTCCAGCTCTTCATCATTATCGATAAGCACCAATTCCGATGGATAATGTTCCATGTCAGCCCTCACCTTTTTATTTAAATGCTCCTTGTAATGTTTTGCGACAGCGCTAGTATATTTAATTTGTGCATTAACATTAGAGGTATTTAAGAATTGTTTCCCATTATTTTTTAGAAAGAAATCACGAGCCTTATTGTTGCCACCAAGTTTGAATCTTCTTAAGTAATTTATAGTCCATTTATCCAAAGTGGATGACTTAACAAAGGTGATATGCACACCTAAGTTTCTGTGCACAGCTGAACATTGAATACATAGCATAACACCAAATGGTACAGAGGTCCAAGTTGGGTTCTTATTCCCACAATCAAAACAAACTCTGTTTTCCATCTTGGAAGATAATTTCTGAAAGACTTGCTTCCTCAATTCATCAGAAGCGTATACTTCACCGTCGTCATTACTCATTATTATTATATTGTGAGATGTTATAAATTGATGGTTGTATGGCTTTTTTGTCCTTTGCACTCGTTTTAGCTCCTTAGCGTATTGTTTATACACGTTGTCACTTATTTTTGTTTTGATGCAGTAGATCTATTATCAACGATTTTCCAAAAAATCTAAAAATTCAAAGGTTGCCCGCATAAAAAAGCGGAGTTGAATATGTGAAATATACAAGAGCAATGGAAATTGTACATAGTACGTCTCCTAGAAGTTGTTTTTGGTTACTTTGGAGGTCATAATTAAAAAAAAAAGTATCATTTTAAGTACTTTGTTTACTAAATAGTAATTAGAAATTTTTCTAGGTGGAGAATAATACTTAAAAAGTCAGAGTTTAGGACAGTTATTCTTTATGAGTATCTCGGACAACGATGAACAGAAATGGTGTATATGCATTCAAAGAGAACATTGGAGAGAATAAAAGTTATATGTACAAAAGTTTACAGGAATTTTCAAAGGTCCATCTGATGTTCAGGTAAATATGACCGTTTTTCTAATGATTTGAAAATAGTCTGGATTTGCGACGCGACGACCAATCAGTAATTTCTGACACAATAATATACTATTGTTATACCATCGAAAAAATGTTCAATGTATTTATTGATTTATTCGGTATGTAAGGATATATATCATATTATATAAAAAAGTATTAGAATGTTAAATTGGAGTTATTATCATGGATTAGTTCTTGGCGTTGATAGAAGCTGTCAACTGAGCTTGAGCGACTAAATTAGATGGAGCATCCATAACTTCCAACATAACTTCAATCAATCTGATTCTAGAATTCTTGTTAAATTCTTTATTAGACATCAATTTTTCCCATTCACCAGTCGTGCTAATTCTATGGTTTTCGTAATCCTTAGCACCAAATGTTTCCAACAACTTCAAATGATCCCAGTTTTGGACGTCATTGTATCCAGCCTTTTCACCGTGAATCAATCTTTCAATGGTGTAACCATCGTTGTTCAAAACAAACAAATATGGTTTCAAGTTCCATCTAATCATTGTAGAAATTTCTTGCACAGTTAACTGCAAAGAACCGTCACCGATGAATAAGATAACTCTCTTCTTAGGGTCGATTTCTTCAGCAGCAAATGCAGCACCTAAGCAAGCACCTGTTGTAAACCCAATAGAACCCCATAAAACTTGAGAAATACCGTAAGTGTGGTTTGGAAAGTGAGTTTGATTGATACCGAATGCAGAAGTACCAGTTTCAGTGATGATAACGTCACCTTCTTTGAAGAATTTAGCCAATTCGGTCCACATCCATTCTTGTTTCATTGGAGTCTTTGCTGGCAATTGCTTATTTGAAGAAGGCTTTGATGGGATAGCAACCGGTTTGTAACCCTTAACAACACCTGGAATGACCGGTAATAACTTCTGTAAAACAAATTTCATTTGAACACCTGGGAAAGTGGCAGATCTAATCTTGATATGATCAGAATGGAACTCGATGATATTTTTAGTCTTATACGAGTAAGAGAAAGAACCGGTATTGAAATCAGATAATAGGGCACCAACAGATAAAATCAAATCAGCAGATTCAACAGATTTCTTCACCTCAGGGTCCGATAAAGTACCTACATAAACACCACCGTATCTTGGATGTTGTTCGTCAATGGAACCTTTACCCATTGGAGTGACAAATGATGGGAATTGAGTAACGTCAATCAATTTTCTGGTTTCCGTCTTGACATCATGTCTTGAGCAACAAGCATCAGCCAAGATAACAGGGTTCTTAGCATTCTTGACAAGTTCCAAAATAGTTTCGATCACTTCAGTTTCAGCGGCTTCATCATTTGGTTTCAAAGATAAATCAATTGGAGTCTCCAATAAGGAAGTTTGTACCTTCAAATCAACCATATTTGCTGGTAAACCTAGATATACAGGTCTTTGAGTAACATAAGTTGTTCTAATGCATCTATCGATTTCAGCTGGGGCGCTTGCTAAGTCAGTAATCATAGCAGTTGTCTCAGAAATGTTGGCGGACATTCTATGGAATACAGTGAAATCACCATTACCCAAAGTATGATGCAATAGCAATTGCTTAGCTTGCGATGAAATGGAGGGGACACCGACGACGTGTAAGACACCGACATGTTCAGCATAGGAACCAGCAATACCGTTTAATGCAGATAATTCTCCAACACCAAATGTAGTGATAACACAGGACATACCCTTTAATCTTGCATACCCGTCAGCGGCGTAAGCAGCATTCAACTCATTGGCATTACCAGCCCATCTCATACCTGGGACTTCATAGACCTTATCCAATAGAGATAAGTTGAAATCACCTGGTAACCCGAAAATCGTCTTTACATCAACTTGGTTTAATCTTTCAAATAAGTAACGGCCTAAAGTAATTTCTGACATTGTTTTCTTTTTAATTGTTTGTTTGTTTTTTTGTAACTAACTACCGGATATAATAAACTATCCTTTTTGTGGAATTTATATTATTGCTATAAAGTCAAGGGAATAAGAGAAATAGCTTATCCATGTTGTAAGTAAGTTAAGAATTGGTTGATCCCTTATATATTAATAGATCTCGATTTTAAAAATGCATATTACCCTTATTATTGTTTATTAGAGTCTGTTAGTAGGTAGAGATCAGTTAGCCAATTAGCCAATACATCAAACGAAATAAGATAAGATAATGAATAATTGAATAAAAAATATGCAAAATGAAAATAAAAGTGTCAGTAAACGAATATTCATGAGTAGTATGGTGGCAGTGACACGACCTGAGAGATTGCACGTACCTCTCAAGAAAGAAGAAGTTGTGGAAAAAACCCATAGGAGTTTTGTTTGAGAAATGGCATTTAGTTAGAATTGCATAAGAAATGTGAAGCGGCTGGGATGAATTGGGTGTGAATAAATGCATAAATTTTATGCGCTTAGAGGGAAATGGAATGAAAGTCGGAGGCACGTGGTTCAGTCTTCTGGTTGTCTGGGTGTTTTAGGTAGTTCCGGGTAACTTTCTAATCAATTTGAAGAAAAAATATTTTCGGACACTTTGGCTGTTTTCATTTTGGAACAGGTCGGACAGTTTCCTGTCTTCCGGATTTTACTTCGCAAATTTCAATTCCAGCTTCTGGTGTAGAAATCTAAGTGTGATTTGAAATGAGTAATGAAAAAAAATGGAGAGACTTATTAGAATTGCCACCTTAAACAAACTATCTCCATTCACTAATAGAAAAATAGTGTCGACAGTTGACTACTTTTTGCTTTCATAGAAAAATAAAACATTTTTGAAATATATTCGCTACTACAAACATACGCCCTTGAAAGAAATAATAGTCTAGCAGACCACATTGTAGCCTCTAACTTAGATAACGATGGATGTGTCAAGAATATTCACTTCTGTCCCAATCAGAAGTAATATAAGTATTAAGTTGCTATCTGCCTCAAGAATTATGATGTTAAGATCTTCAACTATACTCTTAAGAACAGGGACAACCAATAATCATTTGAACATAGGAAGGCTACAACAACATCGTTTCTATGCAGAGTCCAAGAAATCACACGAGCCATCAACTAATGCAACTTCTGGTATGTCTACTCCGAAAACTTCGCTTAAGAGCTCTACTAAGACTACAAATACACAGACGACAACTGCTCCCCAGCAGTTGTCACATGCAATCCTCGCCTCACAGGAACAAATCGCAAATAAAGATTTAACAAATCCTGATGCGCAGGCAAATTTTTACAAAATCTTATTAGAATCAAATTATCCACAGTATGTAGTATCCAGATTTGAAACACCTGGTATTGCATCTTCTCCAGAATGTATGGAATTATACATGGAAGCCTTACAAAGAATAGGAAGACATTCAGAAGCTGATACAGTAAGACAAACTTTATTAACGGCAAGTTCAGCAGGAGCAGTAAACCCATCCCTAGCATCATCTTCTAATATGGGTTCTCAAAATTATCATAGTACTTTTCCATCGTTATATAATCCATTCTATGGTTCTCGTAAGGAACCTTTACATGTTATTGTCTCCGAATCTACTTTCACTATTATTTCGAGATGGGTTAAATGGTTAATAGTCTTTGGATTGATTACATATGGTGTCACTGAAGGTTTCAAATACATAACCGAAAATACATCGCTTCTGAAGAATGCTGAAGTGGCTGATAAATCTGTTGATGTGGCCAAGACAAATGTTAAATTCGATGATGTGAAAGGTTGTGACGAAGCTCGTGCTGAATTGGAGGAAATTGTGGATTTCTTAAAGGATCCAACTAAATATGAATCTTTGGGTGGTACTTTACCAAAAGGTGTCCTTTTAACAGGTCCACCAGGAACGGGTAAAACATTGCTAGCTCGTGCCACTGCCGGTGAGGCCGGTGTTGATTTTTTCTTTATGTCAGGTTCCGAATTTGATGAAGTCTATGTTGGTGTTGGTGCTAAGAGAATTCGTGAATTGTTCGCTCAAGCTAGGTCAAGAGCACCTGCCATCATCTTCATCGATGAACTGGATGCCATTGGAGGGAAACGTAATCCTAAAGATCAGGCATACGCAAAGCAAACTTTGAATCAATTATTAGTCGAATTAGATGGATTTTCACAGACCACAGGTATCATCATTATTGGTGCTACTAATTTTCCTGAAGCATTGGATAAGGCCTTAACTAGACCTGGAAGATTTGATAAAGTGGTTAATGTAGATTTACCAGATGTTCGTGGACGTGCGGATATATTAGAGTTGCATATGAGGAAAGTGACTTTGGCATCCGACGTAGATCCTACTCTAATCGCCAGAGGTACGCCCGGTTTATCTGGTGCCGAATTGTCTAACTTGGTGAATCAGGCAGCAGTTTATGCATGTCAGCAAAATGCCATTGCTGTGAATATGTCACATTTTGAATGGGCTAAGGATAAAATATTGATGGGTGCAGAAAGAAAAACAATGGTCTTGACTGATGCGGCAAGAAGGGCTACTGCATACCATGAAGCTGGTCATGCAGTAATGGCCATGTACACCTCAGGTGCCACTCCATTATACAAGGCCACTATCTTACCAAGAGGGAGAGCTTTAGGGATTACTTTCCAATTACCTGAAATGGATAAAGTAGATGTGACCAGGAAGGAGTGTTTAGCTACACTGGACGTGTGCATGGGTGGTAAAATTGCTGAGGAGCTAATATATGGTAGAGATAATACAACAAGCGGATGTGGATCAGATCTACAAAGTGCAACGAACACAGCAAGATCAATGGTAACGCAATATGGTATGAGTGATGAAGTTGGACCCATAAGCTTGGCTGAGAATTGGGAAAGTTGGTCTAATAAGATTCGTGACGTTGCAGATTATGAAATTATTGGACTATTGAAACAATCTGAAGACAGAACAAGGAAATTGTTAACAAAGAAAAGTGTGGAATTGCATAGATTGGCCCAAGGTCTGATGGAATACGAAACTTTAGACGCCAAAGAGATTGAGAAAGTTTGTAAAGGTGAACCACTAGATAAATTGAAAATGACATCTAATACAGTAGTAGAAGGTTCAGATAGCGATGAGAGAAAGGGTATGGGCGGAAAGCCAAAGATACCTTCTCTAATTAGGGCAAAATGATATATATATAAAAAGAAAATAACCACTAAGAAATGTAACACACTGTACATAGAAATGTAATAAAGATAGCATATCCATAATAAAAAATCAGAAAACTAAAAAAGTTACTATTTAAGACAGGATATGTAGGCAATGTTTAAACTAAATTTTTTGCTTTTTCTCTGGAGATTCGGATTCTTGATCTGGTTTGTTCCTCTTTATTCTCTCAAGCAGCTGCTTTGGATTTTGACAGAAGAAGTTCTGCGCCGCAATCTTCCTAGCATCTTCCGTTGAGACAGATTGCACTTCCTCTATTGTCTTTTTGCAATCGTTTATTACAGACCTTAATTTTTCAAGGTGGATATTATTCTTATTATTCTTTTTTTCATCATTATTATTGGAAAATTTCAACTCCAAATATTTCGTTATCAATGCTTCATCTTCACCCATTAATATAGCTAATGTAATTTGAGGTGGTGTAAATAGGTATACTACATCTGTCAATATAGCTTCTGTAATTTTCTTCTTACACCTATCATATATCTGTCCCATGTAATTTAGATCCACTTTGCCGTGCAAAATGTTTTGAATATCTAAGAAAAATCCATGCAATGGTTTATAGGGATGATGAATTAATAATGAAAATTTTAAACTTTCCAAAAGTTTGAACTCATATCTTAGGATTGCATCTCTTGTTGACTTTGCCTTTTTCGCAAAAGAATCTACGCTGATGAAATAGTTTTCAGCTTTACATGCCAGAAAGATGGTGGTATGAACTAGACTTTTAGGATCATATTGCATGACAGAATTTTCAAGGAAAAATTTTCTAAAGAAAGATATTGATGTGGCAATAATCTCCGTAGGTAAATTTAAATGTTGTGAAATAACTTGTACTTTTTTAGTATAAAAATTTACTAGTTTCAATTCATCATTTATAGATAATGGTACAGTGCGTGCATTAACCATTTCTATTTGTTCTGTGGTTAAATCATTCTGATTTTTAAAATCCAATATGTTTTTGTAAATGAAATCAGTAGCGATCTTATTTGTATTAATCCTTTTTTCCAGTAGTTTTTCTTTGGAAAATGACCAAAATCTATATTGTGATGAGTGTCTATAGAGATCATCATCCGATATTCTTTTGTAATTGAGTGGTTTATTATCCTCTTCCTTTTCCTGTTCATTTGCATCTACAGTTGTAGCGGGAGTCACAGATTCATCTTCTACTCCAGGTGTCACATCCACAGATTCTATTGCAGACAGTGAAATTTCATCAGGTATTACTATAGGATTGGACATATTATATGCTGATCTTATTCAGGTGGGCTCTTAAGCACTTATCCTTCTATGTTTCTTTATCGAACCTAATCTTTTCAACTGTTAGAAGTACAACTTTTGAACAATCGGCGTTACCCGCGAAAACCGTACCATAGACCTGACAGCAAGAGGAGATTGGAACTGCAACTCATAACTCCCTTTTATGGCGTGTCGTAAGTTAATTTGAATATATATGAAATCTATTCCCTTCGACAAGCAAATATGTACCAAGGGCTTTCTCTGTAGTGGCTTTCCAAAGTGTTTAGAGAAAGTCCGACAACTGCAGTGAATGATTGATCCGCAAAAGTATATAAACCTCCTCCTGATTTTCCAATATTCAAGGTTGCAAACATTTCAATAAAAGAAGGAATAAGATATACAAAGAAGAGGCAAACACCTAAAAAACTGAACATTATAGATTGTACTGTTCAATATTCTAATATTTTCTCTTCCAAAGCTTTAAAGACGGTTTTCTCGTTTTATTAGCGATACATCCTATCTATCAATTGTATGCAGGCATCACATCGATAGACTTTCAAAATTTTAAAATATCTTATATTGTTATACATCTATTCTTCGTTTCAATAACAATTTGACTATTTTTTGAAGGACCTTTACATCGATTATAGTTTAAACAACAGTGATTATTCTAATTTCAAGCTAAGAGTAATTCAAACGATTCGCCAACACTAAAAGATTCCCATTGGGTTAGGAACACACTTACTGTTTCTTATTACACTAATAAACTATAGTTCTTTCTATCTGTTGACACCAATAAAAGTGTTATCTTTTTTTTTGAGGCATTGCAAGAAAGGTTACAAAATTTCCAGTGTCCCCTAAAATATACAACTCCTGCAAACACATCTACCCGAAATATAAATTTTATTAAAATCAATTTATTCCTGTGTGAAATCTCCAATATTATCATCACAAACTCCGGCGTGCTAATACAATCTTTGTAGTTGGTACTATCAATAAAACAGATAAAAAGGTATTCCGATTTTGTATATAGACATGACATTGTTTGAAAATTTATTCAACTTAAAAACTGCTTCTATCATTTCTCATTCAAGACCTAGAAATGATAATTCTATGGACATTGAATCATATCCATTGAGAAATAATAATTCTTCTGAACATTTTCGGTCTTCTAGTGAGGACATTATTGAAATACACATTCCAACAAAGCAAGAAACGCCGAAAAAGAGGATTAACAAAACAAAACTATTGACCCTCATCATTTTGTTGATCATTATATCTGCTATAATAGCTTTAATTGCGGTTGTTGCACCATCTCATTTCTCAGTTTTCTCGAAGTCTAACACGCCGACCCCATTTGACCCAAAAACTTTTTCAAATGAAAACTATTATCAACAAGGTATTATTTCCCCCATCGATAAAAGTGGGCATACTTTAGAATATGATTCCCAGGCAAGAAAATCCTCTAAGAAACTTTACGAATTAATGTCCGATTTTGAAACTTCATACTATGACGACGAAAATATGGTTCTTGGTACAACATTGTTCTCCGATAATGTCTACTCGAGACAACCCTATGTAGCTAATGGATATATTGGTTCAAGGATCCCTAATATTGGTTTTGGTTACGCATTGGATACTCTCAATTTGTTCACAGATGCTCCCGGTGCTTTAAACAATGGCTGGCCATTAAGAAATAGAAGATATGCAGGCGCATTCGTGTCTGATTTCTACTGTTTAGAACCAAAATTAAACTCCACTAATTTCCCAGAGTTAGACAACAATGGTTATTCTTCGGTAATCTCATCAATTCCACAATGGACTAATTTACAATTTTCGTTGGATAATGGCAGCGTTTGGTTTAATCCACAAGAAGTAGATAAGAATGATATTAGCAATTATCATCAGAATTTGTCAATGAAAGATGGAATTGTCACCACAGAGTTAGACTGGATTGATAAAATGATACATGTTAAAAGTGAATTATGGGCACATCGTAAGATATATCCTTTGGGTATGGTTTCTCTAGAACTTTCCTTAAATACAGATAACTTACCTCAAGAATTTGAGTCTGTCGATGTGGATGTTTGGGATATATTAGATTTTAATACCTCTCACAGAACTGTCTTACGAGATATGGGTACTGACGACGATGGAATCTTCATGGTTGTGCATCCAAACAATGTGCCTTATTCTAATGCAGCAATATACTCTTCCTGTACAATTGAAGTCGAGAATCAAGGATTCATCAATCTGACTGACGCTGAGATTAATAATGGTTCAGTTTCAGATGAAACAGTTTCCAAAGTAGGGCATGTTATATTATCCAGAAAGCATCCAAAAGTTATTATTCATAAGTATACCGGCATAATGTCCACTGAGTTCAACGATAATAAAAGTCAAAATATATCAACTTTTCAAGCAGCAAAACGTGTGGCAGTTAATAGCAGAGGAAACTATGAGTTACTTTTATCAAGTCATAAGAAATCATGGTATTCACTTTATAGCGATGCCTTTATTGAAATTCCATCTGATAGCTTATTAGAAATGACTGCAAGATCATCACTATACCAATTATTGGCTAATACAAGAACTTATAATGTTTCCGAAGAGAGAGGGCTACCTGTCAGTGTTTCTGGATTATCATCTGATTCCTATGGAGGTATGGTGTTTTGGGATGCTGATATTTGGATTCAACCAGCATTGTTACCCTTTTTTCCAGCTATTGCAAGAAATATGAATAACTATAGAAATGCCACACATCAACAGGCCGTTGCTAACGCAAAACATAATAATTCCCCCGGTGCTGTTTATCCATGGACTTCAGGAAGGTTCGCTAATTGTACATCAACTGGGCCTTGTATTGATTATGAATACCATATTAATGTTGACATTGCTATGGCTTCACTATCTGTTTATATGAATGGTGGGGAAGGTATTGACGACGATTATTTGAGGTATACCACGTGGCCAATGGTTAGAGATGCAGCACAATTCTTCACCGCCTATGTGAAATATAATTCTACTTTGGGACAATATGAAACGTATAACTTAACGGATCCAGACGAATTCGCAAATCATATTAATAATGGTGCATTTACAAACTCTGGTATCAAAACGCTATTGAAATGGGCTAATGATATTGGTAACCATCTTAATGAGTACGTAGACCCTAAGTGGATGGAAATTTCTCATAATATTTACATACCAAAATCAAAATCAAATATTACCTTAGAGTATTCAGGAATGAATAGTTCCGTAGAAATTAAACAGGCAGATGTAATACTAATGGTTTATCCACTAGGTTATATTAATGACGAGTCGATTTTAAATAACGCCATTAAGGATCTTTACTATTACTCCGAAAGGCAATCTGCCTCTGGACCCGCCATGACATACCCAGTGTTTGTAGCTGCAGCTTCCGGTTTGTTAAATCATGGTTCTTCTTCACAAAGTTATTTGTATAAATCTGTTCTACCATATTTAAGGGCACCATTTGCTCAATTTAGTGAACAATCGGATGATAATTTCTTAACGAACGGTTTAACTCAACCTGGTTTCCCATTTTTAACTGCTAATGGTGGGTTCTTACAGAGTATTTTATTTGGATTAACGGGTATTAGGTACTCCTATGAAGTTGATCCACCAACAAAAAAAATGACACGTTTATTGAAATTCAACCCTATTGAATTACCTTCCTTACCTGGTGGTATCGCAATTAGAAATTTCAAATATATGGGACAAGTATTAGATATCATTATTAATGATCATAATGGCACCATCGTGCACAAAAAAGGAAAATTACCAATTAACATTAAAGTTCCAAATAGAGCGTTAATTCATGATCGTGATATTGATTTCCTTGACCATAGAAATAGGAGAGATTTGGAAAAACGTCAAGAAATTGAAAAAGCAGCTGATGAAGAAGATATTAAGAGAGATCGTTTTGGAACGTATTATACTTTAAACCCTAAAGAAGAGTTAACCATTCCTTTATTCAAACCTGAATTAAATATTGAAAATAATATTGCTGAAAACAAACAGATTACCAATTTAACTGCGGGTGTCCCTGGTGATGTTGCATTTTCTGCTGTAGATGGTAATAATTATACCCATTGGCAACCTGCTGAAAAGGATTCCATTGCAAGATTATTAGTTGATTTGGGAAAGGATAATAGAGAAATAATCAACAAAGGTATGATTCTATGGGGTCAAAGACCCGCTAAAAACATATCAATTGCAATCTTACCCCATTCGGATATGTTGACTGATCTTTTTAATAACGTAACCCAAATTCTGGACCATTCACATAGTGCAGAAGAATATCAAGAAGGAGTTTTTGAATTATTATCAGACAACCATATCCCAATACCGGAGGCGAATTCGACCAGTGAGGATTTACAGGACATTTTGAATTGGAAGTTTGATGATCTTCATGACATTCTCAAGAAATTTCCCAAATTAGGTATATTGGGAGAAGAATTCGTTACTGTATTAGATAATTATAATGTGGAACCAAGTGAACCATATTACAAAGAGGTCTTTGATAATTCATTAATTGAAATTCTCCCAAGTAATAGGACAGAATTTGTGATCGACTATAATAATATTCATTTCACTACTAATACTTCAACAAATGATACCGAATGGAGGGCAGCGAGGTATGTTCTCTTGACAGTTCAGGGAACTTTTGACCAGGATAATGACACCAAAGGTGCCACAATTAAAGAAATTTCTTTCTCACCGTAGATCAAATAAAAAGCTTTTATATTTTTTTAATGAACTTTGGACACAATAAAACATTGTATTAATCATTCTAAGTAGGAAGGATATTCAATTTTGATATTTTTTAGCGTTATATCACACTATTGAATGCCCATACGGGTACAAGGATTTTTATATAACTTTGTTGTGACACGAATCGCATAAATAAAAGAAAATTAAAGGAAAGCAAGAATAACGTATCTTGAATAGTTGAAATAATTTTCTTGGAAGTATTAATAAGATAGCTGTTGAAATCTGTGACAGATGTGTCATAGACATTATCAGTCGTATAATACGATGAAGAAGACAACACTATAATTAAGTTGGATAAAAATTTTCATTATAAAATAGAAAGAAATCGAATAACTAGATTTGAAGGTTTATTTTACATGTATATTATTTCATACGTTTTTTAGAAGAATGAACAGAATTTATTATATAAATTGCAATCTCACTATATCAATGAACCATAATGGTCACTAACAATAATACACCATTAAATGCAAATGATAATACTGATTTACCTTCTGATCATGTTAATTCTCGATAATAGCAAAGAAGCAGAAATTTCTTAGAAAAATCCTATACTAGCAAAATAAAAGAGACTCCTATTGTCATAATGTTGAATTTGTTGAATTGCCTAGTACATTAGAATCTATGGAGATATTTCCCCAAAATAACACTACAAGGTTTAAGGGAAGGAAATATTTATTGTCCAAAATATTGCCTTTTACAGTATAAAATTGAAAAATCAAATTTATGTTAATTTTTTGTTTATAATTTACCTAAATATTCGATAAAATTTTCAAAGAAAGAAAACCAGAAGGATTGATAGTATATGAAATTCAAATATAAATAAAAATTTTGTTTTTGCTGGAGCTGTTGAAATTGTAATGCCATTGATAGAATTTTAAATTCCTATCTTGTGAATCAATAGTAGATTGTTAATGTTCAGTCATTTTTATAATATACAATCCTTTTTTCTTCGTGGTTTCTTTCGACGTACTAAAAGTAAAATATATACATACTGCTATCTTTCTCATATTTCTTGTCCTTTTGGCGTATTATTTTTCTTCACATAGAAACCAGAGATATTCAGACACAGTCTGATAAGCCTATTCTGATTATAAATTGTTTCTAGGGTATTCTACAACTTTTTTATCAATTCAAGAATTATTCTCTTTATAGTAACTTGCTCTTTGATATTCATATCCAATCCACCTATAGAATATTCGGTTCCAACGTATATAAATAATAAAACTATCAGTTGCCATTTACCAAAAGAAGAGTGGTTTTAACCTCTCAAACGACATTACATTAGAATGAATACATTACAACTCGACTCTAGCAAAAATAAATCACATAAAAAAATGCGAATTGTGTGGATCGAACACACGACCTCCAGATTTCAAATTTGACTGAAGTGTTCTTCAGTCTGGCGCTCTCCCAACTGAGCTAAATCCGCTTTTTTTTGAAAAGATCGTTCTGGTATTCAATATTATAAACAGTAATTAAAATCAAATGTTTTTCCGATCTTTTTTTTTCAAGGGAGAATTCGGTTTATTTAATGTTGGACATTAACGGAATAGCAATGAAACTTAACTAAATAATCACTTCATAAAGTGAAGAATAAGAATAAACAATAAGCTACATTAATCTAGAATGTCAGAATTTTCCTCTAGTTTTCAAGCTCAATTGAAGCAAATCGATTTTGTATGTAAATCCAGTTTTTTTTTGCAGCACCAACGTGAACAAGTCTTCTCATACTAACATATTCCCCCCCTAATCATATCATATCATATTAGAAGCTTTCCAACAATAGAATTTTACAAAGTCTTGAGGCCAGATTCAAGTTACCTAAATCATACATTGTAGTTGGTGCCTCCTTTGCTTACTTGCTATTAATTTTCATAAATGTAGGTGGTATTGGTGAAATTATGTCCAATTTTGCAGGGTTTATCATCCCAACCTACTTATCATTGATTGCCTTAAGAAGTCCAAGCAAAGAGGATGATACTCAATTATTGACCTATTGGATTATTTTTGGATTCCTGAACGTTATTGAGTTTTGGTCAAGTGCTATTATTTATGTTATCCCATTTTATTGGTTTTTGAAGACTGTATTTCTAATTTACATTTCTTTACCAGCAGCTGGAGGTGCCAAGTTGATTTATAATAGTTTTGTTGGTCCATTTTCTGATAAATATATCTTTGGTAGACCAAGTGTGAGAAGTACTGTAGCTAATGCTAAGAAGCACGATATTAGAGCTGCCGTTAATGAAGCTAGTGAATCGAAAATAAAAAAGGAGCTGCCCATCAATAATGCTTAAGGTTGATTTACGTTTATTATAACAAATTGTCAAAATTTTATATCATAGTACATATGTTTCTATATAAGTTATAAAACTTGATCAAATTTGTAATCGAATTGATCTTTTAGTTTTGACGTATCATCTCCATTCTTCTCGAACATGATTTTAACTCTTAATTTAAGTTGACCTGTACCAGTAATTTTCAAAGTTTGTTTGCATATGGTTTCCTTTTGAATGACAGCTGATGAAGGGTGCAATGGACCAAGAGTCAATTTTTGAGTCTTAGTGACCGCACACAATGATTCTAAATTTCTAATTGTTATCAATGGTTTAAAATATAATTCTATGTGATTGGAATTAGATTCAGTAGTAGGTATTGTAGCAAAATAAACTTCAATATATTCACCTTTATGAATACTTGTTGCGTTTTCTGGCAGAAATATACTTACTGGATTAACATCTGTTTTTGTAGAAGGGGTAGTAGTAGTAGTGGTTGTAGCTTGAGTCTGGGCTAAGATTTCAGTTAGTAAATTCTTAGTTGCCTCTTTAGCAACAGGAACCACGTCCTTATTGATATCTAACAGGTCTAGTAGCAAATCATTAGAAGGTTTCTTAACTTGTTTTACAGGAGAATTTTCTTTTTCTTCATCCTTTTCGAAGTTAGGCATAGAGTCTAATAAGACTTTTTTTACAGATGCAGGCTGAATGAATAACAATTCATATTGTACTGCTTTCGTTTGAATTAATAGATCTGGATCAGTGATGTGACTCAATATAAGTTGTCTTAAATCTTCAATACACTTTTTATCGTATATCTTTGCGGATAACTTCAAGGCTGCGGTTAAAATATAATGTATTAATTTAGAATCATTCATTCTATAATCTTTATCCATTTGAATTAAGTACTTAGTCATAGTATTCTCGTTGACGAGTCTATTATTTGTCACAGAATTGCTTAAGACAGAATCAGCATATTCACCGATACTCCAAATAGAGATCAAATTCCATGCCACATTCTCATCTGATATCTTTTCAATATCGTTATTAGTATTGTCATTAGTGGCACTGTAATATTGTAAAGAAATTGACAGCATCTTAGAAATGATTCCAAATTTAGTATCAGTATTGTTGAAGTTATTAAATTTGATTAGTATGTCGTTGACCTTTTCAGCGTTGATGAAATTACCGACCAACTTCAATACTTTAATTAGGATTTTCAATTTCCACATTTGGTCTTCCTCAATGGATGAATCTGTAGAAGAATACAAATTGAATGATAAAATTAAATTATCGACGATAAGCACGATCAATTTTTCAAAATCATCATTGAAGTTAGAGCTTTGGTTCTTGTTTATCTTTTCCAAAAACACCAACAATTCGTTGACTAATTCTTTCAGATTTTCATTGTTTAATATTGCGAAAGTCAATTCTAATGATCTCATTTTAATGGAAATATCATGATCATTTAAACAATTTAAGATAAACTTCTTATGTCTTTGGACAGCGGTTGGATCCTGTGGTATCACTATTAGTAATGTGTTTAATGCAACATATTTAATATTATTGTCTTTCACTTTTAAGAAGTCTGCCAATACATTAATACCCAATGTAGTCAAGGGTTTGAGCTGATCTGAATCAAATTTATATTGATGCAATGAGAATATTGTCTTCGAAATTTGATAATGGATTGTCTTCCCTGGATTTTTGATTGCAGAGGTATTATTTACCATGTGAATCAAACAGTTAATGAATTGATGGTTATGTTTTGATACTTCCTGAAATTCTGACTGGAATTGAAATATTAAAGTCAATGTATAAATCAAATCACATTGTAAGAATGGATCTGAGATATTTTGGATATCATATTGTGTATCTAAATGGTTACAATTGAGACCGACCAGGGTACTAAACAACGTTGGAATCCACTTAGCACATTCACGAATGAAATTACTATGGTACTCTTTATATTGGATATCCTCACTTTCTAATTGATTGCTCTTAATTTTTTCAATAGTTAATAATATTGATTGAATTAATCTACAAAATGCCAGAGTGAGTCCATTAGGTAAGTGTCTTTTTTCCACCGAAACGTGCAGTTCAGTGAATGACTGATATAAAATTTCTAATAGTGAAGGATCCTTTATGATCATTTTGGCTAAACATTGGTAACACTTTTTCAATATCATTGGTTGCTTATCAAATTTGGCAATAATGGAAATTACAGTTGGGAATAAATCTCTTGCTAATTCAATGGAAGTCAATGAGCCTAGCGTGTTTAGAGCTAATGATACGACATAGACATTCGGATGATCTAAATCATTACTCAAAATATTCTCCAATAAAGTCAATAAATCTTCAGATTCATCCAATAGGATAGTAGTAGCCAAATAACCCAATCTTTTATCAACGAATTCATCGGAAGCGATCAAATTAATACATTCGACTTGACCAAAATGTGTCTTCTCGCCCAGGATATAAAGATACAACAATTTCTCAATGTTGGATCTTCTCCTGGAGTGAGATAAATGATCGTCTCTCAATCTAGTTCTAATTTTGGCTGATTGCTTGGAAATGACGGATCTTTCATCTGCCAAAGTCTTTGCAGCTCTAACATCTTTAATGAACGATTTCAACGACGATGATGCCATCTTTCAACGAGAGGATACCTGGAAACCGGTTCGTTTAGTGCAATTATACCTATACTGAATAGGATGAGAAGGAATCACTACAAAAATTCAATCATTTCCATTCCTAGTATTCCAAATAGTCAAATAGGAAATTTCGTAACAGGGCATTACCCGAATGAAGACAAACCCTAATTCTAAAAACTTAACCCTTAGATACAACCCCTAGTTTTACGGAAAGAAAGTGAAGACCAAACCCTACGACGGGATGAGTTTAAAGGGGCTTCGGACAATGTGATATATGTCCGCAGATGCGCAACCACTTGAAAAAACGGAATGAGATGAAATGTACAGTCGCGGGGGACCGCATCGGTTCATTGTGCAGCGACGGGCAGCCCACCTCCAGACCGCAAACTGCAGCACATCACACGCAGAAAAAAGCTAACGTGGGCTAGTCCTCTCTCAGAGGACTCCCCTGAACTGTTCTCCCTCCCCCAGTGGCATGGAGATTCTTGATCGGTAAGTGTGATAGGATGAAAACAATAGATCGATATATATATATATATATGTATGCTTGGGTTTGAGTAGTAGTAGGTGGGGTACTTTAGCTTATACAAGGTTAGTCTGAAATAGCTGATTGGTCTGTAATATCTAATTTATTTATAGTCTATCAATAACTCAAATTATTGAATTGAGTCAAAATATCTTTAGATCATTAGAGCAAGACAACGTTACCTTCTTTGCTTTTGTATATTGACAGATCTTCAAAACACATAAGAAGATACACTGTCCTTTAAAAACAATATACTTCATATGTCCAATACTACAAGACCACTTTCTGTAAATAATCCTTTTAGAAACAATACTGAACAACAAGGTGTCATGGAGGCGAAAATCTTAGATCAACCAATTTTCTTTCCTTCACAACAGGAAACAGGACAAAATACAGATTTGATAACTGGTGATACTATTAAAAACAATATGCTATCAGCGTATACCACTACAACAAGAAGAAGGTCTTCCACGGTGAGAAGTTCTCTTTCTTCAATATTGGATTCATCCAACTCTTCCAATTTCACCTTTAAAACTCCTAGGAATGGTGTTCCGGCCGTCATTGGGCCGAGAAATCTGGACCCTACAACTGCAAATTCAGATACTAGTCACAATAATAACTATGTATTCTCTCATGATTACTCATTGAACTCTCAGTATCCAAACACTACAAACGTTAGTACAAGTGCAAGTAGTGTAACTAACCAACGTAGTTCAAATAATTCGATTAATTCAAATGTCTACTCTCATACCTATTTGCATCCTCCATTAATTGGAGAAGACCCCGGAATTGAAACTTCAATATTCAGAAGACATAGTGAATCATCCAATATTTATAAAAATTCACGACTATCACAGGAGCAAAATCAAGTCCCATTACCTACGAGGCCAAGTTTACCACGTGAGAATAGGCAGCACCAGAGATCTTCTTCCACAATCTCATTGAGAAGATTAAACCATTCTCCATCTTCATATAATAGAAACGTTGGTGACGCGCCTAATAATGGTAATAACAGATCAAAACTGTTTTCTCATGTTCAATATCAATTGCATCACCAATATTCTGCGTTAAGATCCTCGTTCTCATCTTACTCTTTGAATAATTCAAAGAATTTTTCCCAGGATTTTTTACAAAATTTTTTAAAGGAAAGAGGGTTCCTAAAATCAAAAAACATATTAAAAAAGGGACCCATTACAATATCAATCGCATCAAGTGGTGAAACTATCTTTTTACCAACTTGCAAATCTTATAGACGTCATCATTCACCCCGTTCAAATAACAATGACAATAATAATAGAATCAGTCATCACCAGAGAGATAGAAGTGGTCAACGTAGTCACCATGCATTAAACGATGAAGATGACATTTACGCTTATGTAAACGATACATATAACGAAGAATCAACGTCTAATATCCCTGATGAAGAGTTTAATGAAAACAATGACTTGTCGTTATACCCATTGTGGTCATTTGACGCTCCTGCAACTGAGAATAGAGATGATAGCAATCAATATATCAACAACTCCTCTGTTGAACCTTGTACATCAACATCAATACTATCTAACTCGGTGTCCACCAGGAGTACCAACACTAACACCAGGGCACAGGCTCAATTTCATATAGATCACACAATTACGCCACATAACATTGCAATAGTCGTCTCATTAGATGACACAAGAAAAATTGATCTCTCGAACATTCTAATTGAATTATCATCCGATATTAAAGTGTTTTGGAACGATGGCTTACCACCGGAAAGATCCAGGTACGAAGAATTATACAAGAATGGATCATTGAATTGGAACATTGATTTAAAAAAGGATTTTAATTTGTTTATACCATCGAAAGCGAAGTCTATGTCTCATGTACAAGTAAACGATCAATTATTTGAATCCAATAGAAAGGTTTATAAGAACTTTTCTCAATCTAAAAAGACGTACATTGAGAAGAATGACTTAAAGGACTCGTTGCTGACAAAATTGACACATTCTATCAATAAACAAGAAGAAGGGAGTGATACGCATTCCAATAATGATATGGAAACTATAAATATGGACTTCAGTGACCTTAAATTGAAACACAACAGTGACAATGACGAACCTCAAACATTACCTCCTGGTGACTACGTTTTCATATTGCCTATCTTGTTTACAGAAGACATACCTGAAACACTTTATTTACCATCAGCAAGAATAGATTACATATTACGTTTAGCAACAAAGATGACACCAACAGATGGTAATGACCATAACGGTATTAATGTCCAAAGAAATAGAGATCCAACTGTAAGTTCAAAACAATCTTATGTAAGTGGTCCCACAATTGCCCCACAATTGAGGTATAGAACAATGTCATTACCAAATGCAGGTGATGCCCAAAGTGTTGAAAGTGAATCATATCTAAGTGATAGCAATAAGAAGGAAACTGGGACAATATTAAATAATATTAAAAGTAGATTTCGTAGTCTATCAACTACGGAACAAAATCCTTCCACCATTTATTCTTTACAACAGAAGAGGGTCCCACCAGATACTGTCAAGAAGACATTGGCAAACAAAATGAGTGTACAGGATGACAATGATGACATTGACAACTGCCAAATATTTGCTGAACTTCCATTGAACGTTATTAGAGCACCTCCTGCTGCTTCCGCCTATACTATAAACAAACCGATATATATTAATAAAGTTTGGTCCAATGCTCTTAGCTATGAAATTTCATTTGCTAAGAAATATACTCCATTGAATAGCGAATTACCAATAAAGATCAAATTAGTCCCATTGGTTAAGAACGTTTCTGTTAAGAAGATTAGGGTTTCCATAATAGAAGAAGTAAAATTTTTCTCTAAAGATCTACATTATAATTTCAATCAATTGGATCCTGTAGCTAATGATCCTAAAAGTCCTTATTTCGCTGTATTGGATTCTAAAAGACGTAAGGAAAGAATTTTACCTGTATTGGAAGTAAGAACAAGAGAAGTTGGTAGTAGAGCTTTAAGAGAAGAAGTGGTGAAAAATTCTATTAATGATAATTTATTAGCCTATAATACAGTCATAGAAAAATCTACAACGAATAACCTAGAAAAAAAGGTAGCAATTATGGAACCATTTACAATTAATACAACATTAACACTTCCCAAATACACTATGTTTGATAAAGAATCGGCAAAGAAAATGCCACCTTATGGTATTGAAGATTTTATTCCCATCGCTAACCCTGAAAAGACAAAGCTTAATGCTGTTAACTACAACACTAACAAAGATAGTGATTCCTATAGGAGTCGCCGTGGTAGTCTATTGTCATTTTTAACAGGTAAAAACAAAGGTTCTCAAGTTTCTTTGAATTTACAGAATTCGCCTAGGAAGGCTAAAAGTTTACCAAATACCCAAATTATAGATCCCAGATTTCACCGAACATCTTTCAAGACAAGTGCAAGTGTTCCAGTTGAAAGCCATACTACATTATACAGACCCAAGCGTGGTCTATATCTGGATAGTAATCATTGTAATAATATCGTTTGCACTCATAAATTAGAAATCACAATGAGGGTGAGTAAACCAAATCCAGATAGTAAGATTGGTGAATTGAGACATTATGAAGTTGTGCTGGATACACCAATTATTATTGTTTCAGATCTATGTCACAGCGGTAACATGGAATTACCAACTTATGATATGGCCACGTCTGAAAACACAGTCATATCACCTCCAACTTTTGAAGAAGCAATTTCAGTACCTGGCTCTCCAACACTAAGCACATACTCACCACATTTAGATCCTATAAATACGAGAGATGATCTATCGTCGGTTCAATTATCAAATTTAAACTTATCAAGTACAAATTCGACAACCGAACCTTTTATAGGTAATATGAAACCAACTCAACTCAGTAGATCTCCAAGTTTATTTCCGACAATGGCAGACGGCTCAGATATATCAACATATTCTAATGATAACAGTGCAGCTTCAAGTATAATCCCAGAAAATAGAAAATGGTTCAACAACTTGGATGGACTTCTAGCCTCATCTCCAGTGGAGGATTTTACCTTGAAAGGGACTTTCAAAGAAAACTATCAGATAGGCACTAAGAAGGCAGAACCACCCAGCTACGAGTATGCAATTTCTGATGTTGAGCGCGAGTTTTAAAAATACCATGCTATATAAAAATAAATAAGACAAGAATTACTGTTCTTAATCTCTATTATTTACAAAATCTTAGTCAAATTTATTCTATTTCCATTGCTAACGTATCAAGTACACGAATGTGTTTTTTTTTTTAAATAAAATCCTTTATATAACTTCTTTTCCACAGTGCGCAAAGGTTACCCTAAATACAGTTTTTGGAGATTTTCTTCAAAATGCAAAACAATAATAATGAACTGCAAAACAAAGCTCATCGAAATATAAAAAAACCGAAAAATTCATAAATATATATCTATATCCATAACTCTTTCATATTCTATTTCAACCATCAATGGATAAAAATAGATCCAATAATGAAGGATTGAAATTGAGGGAAGAAAAACATTTTAATGATTTCTATCCGGATTTGAGAGAAGATACACAACTACCTGTAATAGTAACAAAACAATCTTTACCTGTCAATAATAATGATACTGGTAATGACAGTATACCATCAGTATCAGTTGCCAAGAAACAGCACATTAAACAATTGATATATAATGGTCATGTTACCATCGAATCACTAAAAACATCTAGTAACAAAGTGGAATTCCATGAATGTGACATTCAAGTAAACAAACTAAATTCGACGCAAAGGGCAACCAATTCATCTTTGCCCATCCTTTTACAGCCTTCATATTATAACAGACCTGGAAAACAAATTAAGAATCCCAATGAGCAATTTGATGAAGCTACAACGCCATATTTGACGAAATTCCATTACTGCAAGAAACCATTCTTAAAAGAACAACTACAAACTTTGAAATCTCTGATACGAATATCATCCAATTTGAAGAATATTAGACCTGAATATGATATGGATGAGCAAGATGAATTGTATCGACGATTCCTTAATGATAGATATTTATCAGGGCCTAGCAACAAAATATCACATGAATTATTTGAACTTTTGATATCGATATTGGAAACCGAATGGTTTCATTTAGAATCTCACATACCTAGAACATCTATTACAGATCCAAATAATGAAATAACAGCTAGGTTGCACTACGAACTGTATGGCTCAGATGATGGGACCTCCTACTCAGTAGATCAGCCATGCGCAATATGTTATGGGACGGAAAGCGATAATAATAACGCTATTGTATTCTGCGAAGGCTGTGATATTGCGGTACATCAGGAATGTTATGGTATTGTATTTATCCCTGTAGGGCCTTGGCTGTGTAGAAGATGTCATTTTGCATCTAATTATAAAATCGACTGTTTGGTGTGCCCCAGTGATACAGGGGCATTTAAACAAACTGATACAGGCGTATGGATTCATAATATATGCGCTCTTTGGATTCCTGAATTATACTTTGCCAATTTGCATTATATGGAACCCATAGAAGGGGTAGCTAGTATATCCAAATCAAGGTGGAAATTGAACTGTTACATTTGTAAGAATAAGATGGGAGCATGTATTCAATGTACTCATAGGAATTGCTTTACAGCTTATCATGTCACATGTGCTAGAAGATCTGGTTTGTATCTTCAGTGGGATAAAGATATTACTGTTGGTAATGTTGCTTCTAATCAAGTCCACTTGGGAAATAAATTACACAGTTTCTGCGATAAGCACTCTCCATTTAACCATAAAGAGTTAGGTCAAAAGATACTGAAGACAAGAAGATTTTTTGCAAATAGAAATGAAATTTTTTCTAATGAATTGTCCAAAGATTCTCAGAAAAATTCATTGGTTATGGGTCAATGCAGTTGGAAAACCCCCATAGGTACTCCCATTGCACCTCAGAGATTTGCTAATATAATAGATAAGGTTCTCAAGCTTTTCAATATTCAAGAAACAAAAGTTCTTTCCCTCAATTTTTGTAAGTATTGGTCTATGAAACGAGAATTTAAGAAAGGTATGCCATTAATTAATCAGCCTGTTATTCCTCAGTTGAATTCTTTGTCCATCGAAGAAATAGATGCCAGAATCACATTTATTAAAGTTTTAACCAAGGACTTACAAAATTTAAAGAAATTCGGTGACATGGTTACTAAGAGAACAGAATCTTCCATCCAACTTTACAATGCAAAGAAAGAAATTAAAAGTATTCTTAACAATCCTGAACTAGCTTTCATACAGATAGCACTTATAGAAAAGGTGACACAGATGGAAGCATATAAAATGGTTAAAAAGTTAACAGTAAGTGAGATAGGGAAAGATACGTTACAAAAATTTGAAACTAATGCATTCCCGACGTTTTTGGCTTTGAAGGAGGCAGTCTTGACATATTTTGATTCAGTGGGAAATAATGACACGAGTACGAGACCACTGCGTATGAATTCAATCAAGGTAAAAGAGTATTTGATGGAATTATTTGAAAATATTGAGAAGGTGAATTTATTAGAACTATTGGAGGAAGATTTTATTATCTCGAATGATGACGTCTTGAAAACGGAAATTAGACCTTGGAAGGGCCCTGTTGTTATGAACAGAGAAGAATTGAGTGACGTGGAGAATCTGGAAGAGGCTGATGAGATTTTTTTAAGAGACATTCTTTCTGGGACGGATAATCATGTGGGGATAAGCAAGTCAAAGGTAACTATAGAAAAAAATGATTCCTCTGATGTGGTAGCCATAATACCTACGTTACAATCACATACTGGGAAGCGCAGAGGACGGAAAGCAAAATGGAGAAGGGATATTGGCGGCAGTAAGCAAAGACAGGTAAGTTCTAAAGAAGTTTCTAAAGTTATTTCTGTTCAAAGTTATAAAGGCGCGCGTAGGGGAAGAAAACCAAAGAATAAAATTAACATCGTCGATGAGAACGTAAGAAATTTGCGGAATAGGAAAATTTCTAAATAGATAGTACTAAGAAGTAACAGCAGTGCTCATCGAGGAACTATACCAAATCCCCAATTGCATAATCTATATTCAAAAATTATTCCATTATTTAGTATATGAACAGTTGTATTATTTGTTAACTAATTAAGTTAAAGCATATTTTTCAATTATGAACAATTATTATTACTATGCTTGTTTTTTAGTTTACATATACTATATTTCGTCAATTATATCAGTGAATTCATTAGATATCTTTTTTTTCTTCTGTTAATATTAAGTTATTCTTATAAACCTCTTAATAAACGAGTAACTTCATTAACACCATCTTCATGAATTTCAGATAGTTTAGTCCTTACCACATCAAGAAGATCCTCCTTATCAATGACTTCACCGTCGTCATCAGCAAATTCTGGTCCCAATCTTTTCACACGTAATTTACCTTCCAAATATTCTTCCTTACCAAGGATAACAGCTAATGGACAACCAGCTTTATCAGCGGCATCAAATTGTTTTCTTGGATTCGCCTTCGCCTTGTAGACGTATTCAGCTTCGATACCAGCGTTCCATAGTTGCTTAGTCACCTGCATTCTTTCAGGTAAGTACCCGTTCCAATCTTTACCACCACCGAAGGCCATGACAAAGACTTGAGTAGCAGTTGGCTTGATGGCAGCGGTTAATTCAGTTCTTTGTTTGATGATGGAAAATAATCTTTCAACACCGAAGGAAATACCTACACATGGTATTTTGGCCGATTTTTTACCTGATGCCTCGGCAAACATATTAACCAAATTGTCATAACGACCACCGGCAGCGATGGATCCCACACCAACATAGGCGGAAGCGTCATCGTCATCCTTCTTGTTCTTAGTAGCCTTTTTCTTCAATTCAGATGCATTTTCTGGTGGCGCAGAAGCTGAAGTGACAGCTTCGTAGATTAAGCCGGTATAATAATCTAAACCTCTTGCTAGGGAAAGATCAAAAGAGATAAATTCATCTATACCAAATGCGTTTGTATATTGCATCAAAGCGGCGATTTCTTCAAGACCTTGCTTGGCCAATTCGTTATTGATTATATTTTCATCTTGAGATAAGATATCGTATACTTCCTTTAGGGAACCATTCAATTTAACGTATTCACCAATCTTATTGGCGGTTTCCTCCGATTGACCCTTTTCCTCGGTGATCTCTTTCTTAACTACATCCCATGGAGACTTATCTAATTTATCCACAGCAGAGGAAATTCTTCTCACATCTTCGTCTTTGACACCAGAAATTTGGAAAATCCCATCAAGGATCTTTCTATGATTCAATTTAATCTTAAAATCTCTAATACCCAATGCGGTCAAACCTTCCACTGTGACGGATAAACATTCAGCATCAGGGACCATAGATTCATAAGTGCCTGCGACATCGAAATCACATTGATAAAATTCTCTCATTCTTCCCTTTGTCATAGCAGGTTGATCTCTTCTATAAACTTTAGCAATATGATATCTCTTAATATTTTGGATGTTATTCATAGCGACGAATCTAGCAAATGGTACTGTCAAATCATAACGTAATGAGGTCAATTCACCCCCTTGATCTTCCAAATTATAAATCAATTTAGAATCTTCACCATATTTACCAGCCAAAATATCACGTAATTCAAAGACTGGTGTATCGATAGTGACACCGCCGTGTTTCTTGAAAAGTGATGATAAGGTGGTAAAGATTGCCTCCCTGATGACCATGTCTGAATCAGACCAATCTTTGGTACCCTTTGGTGTCTTCAAGGAGACTTGTAATTTTGATTTCTTTTTTTGCTGTTGTTGTTGGTTTTGATGTTCTTGAATTGGGATAGATTCGGACATTTTGAAGGGTGGTATTAATCTGAGAGAGAAGTATTGTGTAGCTCTCTTGAGCATTTGGGAAAGAATATATGTAAAGGGTTTGAAGGATGTGTCTAAAAAGCACGAGAAAGTATTAAAAGTTGTCGATGTTTGTATTATTTTCCATATCATCGAGGGAAGGAAACGATGCGAAAAGAGAAAAAAAAAAGTGTCGACAAACAAAACATCGTTCTGCACGATGTTGACATGAAAAAGAATACTGGAACAACGTGAAAAAATAAGAATTACGCTACACTACACCAAACAAAAACTATGGCAATTCGAAAGCAAAAGATACATGAAGTAAGGGAAAGGGAAAAAAAAAGATGGATAATCATAGTAAGAAATGTGTCGTGATACAGAATGGATCACATACAACAATAGCAGGGTTTAACAATGTTGATCTTCCGCAATGTGTGATGCCGACGAGTTATATGCAGGACAGTGTTGATAATAAGAAGATATTTGGTACGTTTGAAATGCTTAATATTGCTTCGGATGATGGTAGAGAAAAAGACAGGTATGAAGTTTTTACCATATTTGATAGGAATGGGATACCATATAATTGGGAGGCACTTGCGTGTCAATGGGAATATATTTATGGAGAAGTGTTGCAATGTAATAGTGAGGAATATCCATTGGTGTTGACGATTTCGTGTGTGAATAAGGAGATTGATTTTGAAGGAGTGTTGGAGAAATATTTTGAGATTGCGTTTGAGAAATTCCATGTTCCTGTCTTGCAAGTTATTATTGAACCTTTGGGAGTTGCACTTTCTTTGGGTAAGAGTTCCTCATTGGTGGTGAATATAGGAGCGTCTGGATGTAGTGTTACCCCCGTTGTTGATGGTAGTGTTATCAAGCATGCGGTGATGAAATCCAAGTATGGGGGCGATTTCTTAGATTATCAAATCATGCAAATTCTAGATGAGAATAATGGTGATGGGAGTTCTGTGGATATATGGTATAATTGTAACACGTGGGTTAAAGAGTTTAAGAGTAGTATGTTGCAAGTGACAGATAAGCCATTACAGGATGTTAAAAGGTATTATGAGGAACAAACGGAGATGTATATCAAGCAGCATGAAGAGATACAACAATATAATAATTCTTTGAAAGATAGCGCCAATGCAGCTACGATTGCAGCGGGAGCGTTAGCCAACCAGACAGCGATTGATACAATTAAGAATAACAATCCTATGAGACAAAACAAACATTTTCTCATCAAGCCATGGGATAAGAGTATTATGTGGGACGCGGAACAATGCTACCAGGTCTCTGAATATTTGTTTCAACCTAAATTGGCCTCAGATAATTTCTTAATTGAGGATGGTCTGGGTGAAATCATTGGCAAATCGGTCAAGAAGGCTGCTGCGACAGTGAGTTCCCTTGGTACGAATGCAGGGAGTGACTCCAAGGGTCCATCGATGTCCATGCACAAGGGCCAGGGCAGTATTAGCGGTGACGACGGCAATGGCAACAACAGCGGTACGATCAAGCCGGAACAAGTGTATTCCAAGCTATTGAACAACGTCGTGATTACTGGCTCCTGTTCTTTAATTGAGGGCATGGAGCAACGTATCTTGAAAGAGCTATCTATCAGGTTTCCACAGTACAAGCTGACTACATATGCGAACCAGAACAGGATGGACCGACAGATGCAAGGATGGCTAGGTGCTGTTACCATGTCGAACCTTCCATCGTGGGAGCTGGGCAAATGGTACTCGAGGGCGGAGTACGAGGCGGAGAGAGAAGAGAAGTTGAAGTTGAAGTTGAAGTTGAAGGGGAAGGCCCATCGCCAGCAGCAGCAGCAGCAGCAGCAGCAATAAGGGGGATGCCAGAAGCAAACGTATAAAAGCAGAGCAAAGCATTCGAGGTTTTTCGACTGGGGGGGTTTTCCAAATAGCCGCCCACCACACCGCTAATAAGAGCGATTAAGTAATCACCTGTCCGTCTACAGTAAGTAATAAGCGTATATCATTGCACACGGAGTGTTTACCTCCTTATCTGTCTGTCTGGGGGGGGGCGTCAAAAGCGTCATCACTAAGGGGCGCACTTGTAAGGGCGCGCGCGGTTTAAAGGCCGCCGGGGGCTGTGCGCGCGTTTGTGTGTGTGTCGTCCCACACGGGATATTTACCGAGTGACGGCCCACAAATTTTTGCGCGGTTATTAAGATACAAAATTGCCCCGGGTCGAGACCGTTCTTCCACTCGCCTCAATGAATGAATGAATGAATCATCGCTACGCTGCGCTGTGCACGATCGCCGCCAGAGAAAGCGTGTTTTTACGAGTGGGTTTAATCACTATCGCAAAGATAAAGAAAAAAAAAAGAAAACTTCGTGATTGTGCCCACTACTTGTAAACAAATCCAACAGACAAACACTCGTCGTTACCATGATTCTGGAACAATAAATAACTGCTAAATAGTATATATAAACTACTTGTGAACTCTTGCTATTCCTCGCCCCGCCCCCCCCTCCCCCTTCTCTGTTTCTGATTCGCTGTCTGTTTTTATCTTTTTCTTATACTTTTTTTTCCCTCTCACTTTCAAAAATTACACAAGCCAGAAACACTATTCATCCTCATCGGATAGGTTATAGAAATAATAATACAAAGAAAGAACCACCTCACACAAAGATGACCGACGTTAGTATTGAAAAGACTCAAATCCTACAAAAATACCTTGATCTAAACCAAAGAGGTGCCGTCATCGCCGAATACGTCTGGGTGGACGGTACTGGTCATTTGCGTTCCAAGGGTAGAACTTTGTCCAAGAAAATTACATCTGTCGATCAACTACCTGAATGGAACTTCGATGGTTCTTCCACCAACCAGGCCCCAGGTTACGACTCAGATATCTATTTGAAGCCTGTCGCCTTCTATCCTGATCCATTCAGAGGCGGTGACAACGTCGTCGTCTTGGCTTCTTGTTACAACAACGATGGTACTCCAAACAAGTTCAACCACAGACACGAAGCTGCCAAATTGTTTAACGCTCACAAGGATGAAGAAATCTGGTTCGGTCTAGAACAAGAATACACTCTTTTCGACATGTACGATGACGTTTATGGCTGGCCAAAGGGCGGGTTCCCAGCTCCACAAGGTCCTTACTACTGTGGTGTCGGTGCCGGTAGAGTCTACGCCAGAGATGTCATTGAAGCTCATTACAGAGCCTGTTTGTACGCCGGTATTAACTTGTCTGGTATTAACGCAGAAGTCATGCCATCTCAATGGGAATTCCAAGTCGGTCCATGCACCGGTATTGAAATGGGTGATCAATTGTGGATGGCTAGATACTTCCTACATAGAGTCGCTGAAGAATTTGGTGTCAAGATCTCTTTCCATCCAAAACCATTGAAGGGTGACTGGAACGGTGCTGGTTGTCATACTAACGTCTCCACAAAGAAGATGAGAGCTCCAGGTGGTATGAAATACATCGAACAAGCCATCGAAGCTTTATCAAAGAGACATGCTGAACACATCAAATTATACGGTGCTGATAACGAACAAAGATTGACTGGTAGACACGAAACTGCCTCCATGACCTCATTTTCATCAGGTGTCGCCAACAGAGGTGCTTCTATCAGAATCCCAAGATCTGTCGCCAAAGAAGGTTACGGTTACTTTGAAGATCGTAGACCTGCTTCCAACATTGATCCATATTTGGTCACTGGTATCATGTGTGAAACCGTTTGTGGTGCCATTGAAAATGCTGACATGAGCAAAGAATTCGACAGAGAATCTTCTTAAATTTGTTTTCACTTTGATATAATAATATGATATACAAGCACTATAAATGACGTTTACTTAATGACCTCTTCTACTTCAATTATTTATTTATTAACTAATTAATTTACATAACCACATATATATATATTTAAAATCGATATTTTTACGTTCAACTTGTTCTGCGGTTGTAGACTTACCCGAAGGTCAGTCAGGATTCAATTTCGGAAATGATTTTTATTTCTTTATTTTCTGCAGCCAGCAAAGGAAATAATCATTCAAGAAAGGACAAGACCAGATAATGTATATTCCTTTTCCCAGTCAATCAAAATCAAGAAAGGCAGATACAATGACTACGAAAAAATCTTCCGTAACCAAAATCTTACTGGACAGTATTCATTTCAGTGAAATTCGCAATGCTATCCGTTCTCGCACAGTGGCATGGGATGCATTAGCACGTTCCAATGAAATAAGTGGCATTGATGCATCCATTGCCAAACAAGTGGAAAATATCCTGGTAAAGAAAACCGTGGATCCTAAGGAATTATCTATTAATGACAATGTCGTGTTACCCTTGATTCATTTAATGAACAGCAGCGGAGACAGTAATTCGCATTTGGAAATTATTAAGTCTGTACAGAACTTATTTGCTGAATTAATTTGTTCTGATTTGTTTGGTGATGATATTATTAAATTTTTCATTGAGAGACCGGAGCAATTGAAACAGTTGTTTGAAGCGTCATTGATTGGTGATAGACAGACCGTGCTAATTTCTGCCTTCAATTTGGTTTCGGTGTTGATTCAACCTGAATTTATTAACGATTGTGATGTGGTGAATTGTTTATTGAATAATAGCAATTTCATGAATATCTTACAGGATTACGAAAAGATGGATACTTGTTACATTTGTATCAGACTAATTCAAGAGTTAATGGGCGTGAAAGAGTACAGATCGATTATATGGTCGCACGAGGCAGATATCATTCCTGTATTGTTTATCATCTTGAAGAGATCGATTAATGATTCCACTACAAGCCATTCCAATAGTAGTGCTGCAACCACGCCTAAATTAGTGGCTACTAATTCTAACAATTTGAGTATTCAAATTCAATATTATTCGCTGCTGTTGATATGGTTAATCACTTTCAACCCAACATGGGCCAACCGATTTGTCACTGAATATTTGAGTGATTTCCTAAACTTGTTAAAAGTGGTCAAATCGACCATCAAAGAGAAAATATCCAGATTGTCCATATCCATCATACTACAATGTTGTTCTGCCAATGTGAAAGGTCACCGAGAAATTGTCAAGAATATCATCCTGTTGGGTAACGGCATTGCCACGTTAGAGTCATTGAGTGAGAGAAAATACTCCGATGAAGAGTTACGCGAAGATATCATCTCTTTGAAGGAGTTGCTAGAAGACGAATACAAGGAGTTGACTTCCTTTGACGAATATGTTGCCGAGTTGGATTCCAAACTGCTATGTTGGTCGCCACCACACATCGACAACGGGTTCTGGTCCGACAACATAGGACGTTTCAAGGAGAACAATTGGAAATTGTTCAAGAAGCTGATAAGTTTGCTAACCGAGGTGTCGCAGGACCAACAAGAGTTGAACACAAGACAAACTAAATTGATCTTGCAAGTGCTGTTGAACGACATCACGCACGTGATTGATCTGTTGCCCGGTGACAGTGTGGAGATTCTAACTGAAATGAGAGGCAAAGTCGTGATCATGGAGCTGTTGAACCATTCAGATTCTCGTGTCAAGTTCGAGGCTCTGAAGGCCACCCAGGCGATGATCGGGTACACGTTCCGCTGATACGGGGCCAGCTGCCAGATAGCATATATATAGATAAGCAGATACATAGATATACATACACACAAACAGAGACAAAATCAGCGTCAGGCGGAGTGACCGCCGCGGCGGTGCGTCATTCTTGCGTCGAGCCGTCTGGCGGATGGCCACCATCGCAGGGTATATAAAGGCATCATCGACTTCATCGGTTCCTCCAAACTCTCAACTTCTCTCTGATTATTGTATCTTCTGTCTACTTCTCTCTGGCAACACACACACACACACATTCAAACATGCAAACAAACAATAACAGCTTCAACTTCCTACCTTTGCTCCAAGGCAACCACGACTCGGAACCCTTCATCATCCCAAACTTGAGTCCCGTGACGCCATCCTCATCAAGGAAAAACTCAGACGCTAGTGACAATGGTGTCGCTCCACCTCTCTTCGTTAAGGGCGCCCTGAACGTCGATGTTCCTCCCGCTATCGATGCCCATCAAGTGAGAAAAAACTCTTTGACACTGTTGTGAACTCGCATACCGAACCAGTTATAATAATATATTCATTTTGTTCATCCATTCATATCTATATATATATATACCCTTTCATAAATAAACAAACATTAAAATAAAATAAAATAAAATGCATTTCTCCTCATCCTAATTGTTTCTCTTCACTCTCGATGGTAACTTTATTCAGTGCCAAATCATCAGAACCATCTATCTCAAGACTCTGCTTGTAGTCTGACTCTTCTCCTTCACGTACAGACGACCCTGCCAGCATCATATCCAACTCATATCCACAATCATAATCTTCTAATATCTCGGAACAATCATAGCGACCCTTACCCAACGCTTTATTAACATTATTGTGAATGTTGCACCCCCATATGGAAGCAGACGTCCTACTTACCGCTTGAACAGGCGTCGTATCTATCAATTCTAAATATTTATCCGCATGATCACCATATGGGTACAATTCACCAAATAACTGGACCATCTCAACCAATTTTGTCTGTTCTTCCAAACTAGGCCTATCGGGAAAACGTGCCAACATAACATGGAACTGCCTCCAAAATTGTCGTCCAACTTCAACTTTAAACCTATCATCTGATTCAATAGTAATATTCCTTCTCGGTATTGGCTCCTGCTCGGGCGCTACTACTCTAATATGATTCAATGATTCAGATGTGGTGGAATATTCAAAATCACTGAAAAAAAACCATAACCAACCAATAGCAAGTATACTCAATATTTGGACACCTATTCTATAAAACCTATTATTCATTTCTTCATCTTAACCTACTTGCTCTTATTCAACAGCTCTTGCAACTACTTTTTTTTTTTTTTGTTTTCGTTTTGGTTCTTAATTTTTTTTTTTTTGCACTCTCTCCCACCAAGCGTACGTACATGACAAATCTCAAGATTCACAAATGACCCAAATACCTAGCTGACTACACCTTAATTTACCAAAAAAACAAAATCATTAAGATCAATCATGTCAAACAACCCCCCTGAAAATATTAACCACACATATGGCATTAACACATTACATATAAACGCAGCAAGACAAATGCACGCAAAAACAATATCAGCAAGAATGCCACCAAAAAAATTATCCCCATCTCAGGCATCATCATTTCAACAACCAAAATCTATAAGATCAACTCATAAATGCAATAATCCAAATAATCCACATTGCCCCAATTGCGAAGCAATAATTATACCAGCTCCTGTAGCAAGAATGCCCATAGTAGATACTCCTTCGATAACAATATTAGATACATGGTGTATAACATCGCAAAAGGGCACCATCTTAAACTCTGCACAAATTGATGACTGGATTGAAAATAAATTGCAATTTACAACCTTACCTGAGATGATATTTGGTAATAATTTTATCAACTTGGAAAATTTGAAAAATGGTTGGAAATTACAATTTAATGCGCTGGATTCTTTAAAGATGGTATCTTTAAATGATTCCGGTATAAGAGTCGCTTATTCTGAAAAATGGAAAAGATCTAAACGCTTACAACAACGTCAAAATAACATAAATGAACATAATGAAATGGTGGAGACTGAATCGAAGGATTTTGATTGGACTTATTCAACTAAATATCGTGGCACTGAGACAAAATCAGAGAATGGTACCGGTTTACAAAGAGATGATTCTTTACAACTGCCATTGGAGAAACTGGCAAGAATGGACAAGATATTATATTTTGATGATATGATCCTTTTCGAGGATGAATTGGCTGACAATGGTATCTCCATACTCAATATAAAAATTAGAGTAATGAAGGAAAGATTGCTCTTATTAAGTAGATTTTATTTGAGAGTCGATGACGTTCTTTGTAGAATCTATGACACAAGGGTATACGTAGAATTTGAAGAAAATAAAGTCATTAGAGAATTTAAAGAATTTGAAGACAGTTATAACAATATTCTAACAAAATATAGGCCAATGAATGCAAGAGATCCCAAATCTATATTGAGAGATAGTAATTGGGTCGCTGCAAATATTCCATTAATACACAGAGAATGTGAAACAGTACAATTCCAGTAAAAGAATAAGAAATATACATACATAAAGACATTCTATAAAAAGCCATGATTGATTTCTTGTTGCTTATGTTGTTGTTGTTTTTGGTAAATCTTAGGCATATATACTGCTCAGTAAATAATCTGCTGTTGCTTTCTCCTTCCCACTAGACACTTGACTAATTTCTTGTAATTTCTGCTTGGCCAACTCCGTCACTTTGCAATGATTAGGTCCAAGTTCTTTACTCGTTAGAGCCACCATGGTCCAACCTTTTAAATAAAGGTTACTCAACTCTATACTCCTCAATGCATTTTTTAACGAACTCTCTATCACTTCGTTACGAAGACTAGATTTGCTTTTAGAGCTATCTGACATCGTTTTACTCTTTAAATACAACATTTCTGCCAGACGAGCAAATGAAACAAAATTAAATGGCATAATACAAAGAACTTCTTCAAAACAATAAATGGCACGATCAAAATCTTTCAAATCACAATATCTCTCACCAAGATACCACCATAATTCAGGCTCCAATGGAAATTTCTCTGTTAATTCAATCAACTGTTTTAAGGTAGCCGTTTTATTCTTACTATAGTCATACTTTATCCTTATTGAAATTAATTTTTTCATCACCATCATATAACTTGTCGTATCTGATGAATATTCTAGTTCGTTCTTCAATAGCTTCTCCAAATATAATGTGGCTGCACTATCGTTCTCGTTAATTTGTAACAGAGTCGCATGCATCACTTGCAATTTAGGTGAATTATCACCAAATCTATCCCTTAACGAGTTAAATAACACTTGTGCCTCCACATCTTTACTCATATAAACTGACAAATAGAATAACATTTCCATTAGTAAGAATTGATTAGCCTCTGAAAGTGATGAGTCTCCTATGGCTAAATATTGTTTCAAATCAAAATATAATTGCACCGATTCTTCAGGTTCTAATCGGGTGTACATTTTCGTAACCATAATGGTCAATAACCTTTCCCTTTCGCAATTCATATCCAGTGTCATTTTCTTTTCCAATCTCAAGTCTAAGTCTTCGTATCAATTATCTTCCAAATAGGTTAGCTACTCCCCTGTCATAATTATCTGCATTCGTAATAGTAGTACCGGTAATTATTTGTAGTCTTAACATTTCTTTAATGGCGTTCTCGTGAAATCACGTCAAACGACCTGGAAAATTTTTCAATGAGGAATGGATCTTTTAATATCATCTAAACCTTTAAAATACTCAACTATAGTCGACTTTCCAATGAAAAATCCCATATCATAGCATAAATCAAATAGAAAAGGTACAAAAAAAAATGTCGATTAATATTTGCAGAGATAACCATGATCCATTCTACCGTTACAAGATGCCTCCGATCCAAGCTAAAGTGGAAGGTAGAGGTAACGGTATCAAGACCGCGTTACTAAATGTTGCTGATGTAGCACGTGCTTTAAACAGACCAACTCCATATTTAGTCAAATATTTTGGGTTTGAATTAGGTGCTCAAACTTCTATTTCTGTAGAGAAAGATCGTTATTTGGTAAACGGTGTTCATGAACCTTCCAAGTTACAAGATGTACTAGATGGCTTCATTAATAAGTTCGTTCTTTGTGGATCTTGTAAAAATCCAGAAACTGAAATCGTCATTACTAAGAACGATGACTTAGTTAGAGATTGTAAAGCATGTGGTAAGAGAACTCCAATGGATTTAAGACACAAATTATCATCTTTCATCTTAAAGAATCCACCCGAATCAATGAACACAGGGAAAAAGAAGAAAGCCGCCACTGCATCTGCAAATGTTCGTGGTGGTGGTGTCTCAATTAGTGATATTGCTCAGGGGAAATCCGCTACTGCTAACGACAGTGCCGAAAATGTTGCCCAATATGAAGATGATGATGAATTGGCTCGTCAAATTAATGCTGCAGCTTCCAATTTGGAAGAAATTGACGTTAAAGATGATGATTGGGCCGTAGATATGTCTGAAGAAGCCATTAGAAGACGTGCTAAGGAATTGGCCGTTGATGCAGAACCTGAATTGACTAAGTTAGATGAATTTGGTGAATGGATTATTAAAGAAACCAATGAGGATTTCGAAAATTTACCATCTGATGTGGAAATATTTAAGAAGGCTTCCGATTTGGATCTGTTAAGTGATCCAAAAATTGCTTGTGTCTTGGCACAATGTTTATTCGATGAGGATATAGTGAATGAAATTGCTGAACACTCTGCATTCTTCACTAAGGTCTTTGTCACTGCAGAATATGAAAAACAATTCTTGGGTGGTATTGAAAGATTTTTAGGTTTACAGCATAAGAATTTGATACCACAATTACCAAAAATTTTGGTTCAACTATATAATAATGATATCATATCTGAAGAAGAAATTATGAGGTTTGGTACTAAGAGCTCTAAAAAGTTTGTTCCAAAGGAAATCTCCAAGAAAGTTCGTAAAGCAGCTAAACCATTCATTACTTGGTTACAAAACGCTGAATCTGACGATGAAGAATCTGATGAAGAATAAGCAAGAGGTATAAACAATAGGAAATAATAAAAATTCATGATATGTGTATATTTAATTTAGTAGTCATTCACCCATAATATGTGTACTGTATATAGATAACTGTTAGTACAACATAGTTATTTTATCGGAAGCCATTCTTAAATTGTGTGATAAAATCTTCATTAATCATTATATTGAGTTATATATTATGTAGTTTTGATTTAATTTTTTTCTTCTTCTAATAAAATTAACGATTAAAGACTTCGGTCATATCTATTAAGTAAAGGAATTAAAATTTAATTGAATAAATCGTCAAGCAATTTCTTAAATGGTGTTTTTAAGATGGAATTCTAACGTTTAGGATAACAAGTCTGTAGAAAACTCAGTACCCGCTGTACTATCACTTGTGATTCTACTTGAGTTAGGTAACCCATTGTGGATTGATAAAGAAGGAGTAGTGAACAAACCTGGTGTTTCCACACTGGAAGTCACATTAGAATTATTTGCTGAAATACGGTACCCACTGTAGCCATTACCTTTGAATGCCATAGGATTCATATTAATTGTACTAGGAATATTATTTAAGTTATTGTTGACGTAGTAACTTTGCGTACTACTACCCATCATCACAGTACTGACATGGTTATCATTGTGATAATTCGAAATAGTTTGAGGAGGGGGGATTTGACTAAGGATACGGCTATCACTGTCGCTTTTTACTCTAAACTTTGATGCAGATCTACCAATTTCAGCTTTATAATCGAGTGCCTGGTTCGTATTATATGTCTTTCCCAGGAGGTTTTGACGAGAGGATGGTGCCAGACCAACTTCTTCCAATAAACGACGATGCTGTTGTGCCGGTTGCAAAATCAACAATATTTTACATATTTTCTTCGTGACCTGCTGTTTTGTGTTACTATCTAGCACCTTCGAGACTAACAGTTTGTAGACAAATGTGGGGCCATAATTTACATCAGTTAACAACTCGTTGAGAAGATGTGGTGATTCGTAAGTTTCCATAGATCCAAAGATAGTCTCTAAAATAGTGTCCTTTGCAGTATCATACCCTCTATAATTCAAAAGCTTTAACACGGTTAAAGAGCCTAGTTTATCACAACACAACTTTCTAATGTATGGGATCAGTCTCTTAGTTAGAATGGCATGTCTGTGTGGTAAAATACAAGTATCTAGTAGCCAATTGATTAATAAAGTTCCGTTATTGTCCACAGCTAAATATTCTCCATAAAGAATAATCATACCACTTACGACCATGGTTTGTTCTAAAGTAATAAAATTTTGAGCTTCTAGACATGCCCTAGTAGCTCTTGCACCGTACCTATTTTGGGAGATAATCCAAAAATTGCCAATGATTGTTTCAAAGATAAAATTATTCCAAGGGAAGCCAAATTTCGTGACACATTGGATCACATAATTCCCAAATTGATCATTGAATAATGCTGTACAATAATTTTCGATTCCTTTTGTGATTAAATACATTTCTCTTGGTGTCTGTGCCATCCCAATCATCTTTTGACATACCCACGTACCGTTCTTATGAGCACCAATCGAAGTCAAATACTTCGCTGTTTTTCTCAAAATAATCTCTCTAATTATATCTGATGAATTATCATATAGTTTTTGCACAATAGTATTGCCCAAATAATCTGATGCCAATTCAGGAATTTCTTCAAGCATCGTCATGACAATTTGTTCAATTTCCAAAGTGGTTAGAGAATTCGAGTCAGTATTTTTCCTTATTTCACGTAATCTGGGAGTGTCAAATTCTCTATTTAAATTATGTGTGGGGAAAGGACCAAAGTTGTTTGCGTCAGAACTTCTTGAATTAGTTTCCATAGCATTCATCGTGATATGATTCACTTGAACTTCATCGAAATTTAGTTGGAATGCATGCATAATTTGTTGGAATAGTATTTGATTATCCTTAAATTGAGATGGAGGTAGATCAAATGGACATGTTTCCTTTGCCGTTGCTGTGAGTTGTATGGACGATGAGTGGTTCCCATTCTGGGTTAAATGTGAGGCTTGAGATTGGTTTCTAGGTTGATGAGAAAATGCCGAATTGTGGATGTGGGTAATATTATTATGCAATTTTTCTTGTAATAAGAAGTTAGAAGCATCATCATGTGCTAATAGAGAAGGTATTGCTAAAGATGGTTGTTGTCGGTCATGTTGTTGTTGGTATAATGGTAGAATTTTAGCAAAGGTTACAGTTGATGGTAAACCAACTATAGAAATATCTTTACCTTGTAATTTTTCCATAGTATTTACTGCATCCTGTATGGAGTTAAATTCCACTAGAGCCATGTTCAAACCTCTCAAAGTTCTTGAAGAAACAACATGTCCAAAATTCGAACATAAAGACGCCATCGATCGACTTGCATTATTCAAGACATGTGGTGGCATCAACATGTGTTGTTGTAGTAGTTGCTCTTCTTGTAAAGGAAATATATTGGTAAATAACAAGGTATCCGTAGGTAGTAAGTCTCCAATTCTATTGGTTGGTGGTACTAATGGACTTGGTGAGACCCAATTAATTATCATCGGATGAACATCATCAAATAGTAAAGGTAATTCTTCGAGTTGGTTAGATAATAGAGAGGTCTGAGCCCTTCTACGGTGAAAGCTCTGTGAAATTGCTGGTTCTTCAGAGGTATTGAAGTTAATTGATTGAGCTCTTCTTCTGGTCTCCAAGTTGTTTACAGAAATAGATTTGTTATTGATGTTTTTATGATGGTATTTGTCATCATAATTGACCTTTTTATTATTTAAACTTGAGTTACTGCTATCAATTAGTTCATTGGTTAAAGATCTAATAAGAGGTTCCAAAGACGAAATTCGATTATTATCTGTAGGAAATACTTGTTCGTGAGAATCCCATAAAGATGACGTTACACCTGGTATGGAAGATATACGTGACATCTGTGATGTGTAAGTATCAACTCTTTCTCTAAACTCGGGGGAACTTGAGTTCATATTGGTCAGTTCTTGTGCTTTTATAAGGTCGGTATTGGACACATCCATAGTAGTAGCATTGTCGTCCGAGCTTCCTTGAATAGTAGAAGGTTTTGATTTATTGTTAAAGATACTAGTATGAGTCGTATTTGTCAATTTCATAGTTGGATCTGAATTACTATTACTAGAAGAGTAGACTTGTTCTTGGCTTTCAATGTCTTTACTCTTGTCAGTTTTTTTCGTTGAATAATGTAATTTGGCACTAATGGAAGGTAATATGTTACCTAAAGTGGAAGAGAATTTACCAGCTTTAGCTCTATAGGATCCCAATTTTTGATAAGAGCTTTGTGTCACATTAAGAGGTGAACTCGAGATAGTGTCTGCATCTTTCACGTAGATTGGAATAGTTACACCATCATCTATTTTGCACGGAATATTCGTTGATTCATTATTTTTTTTAATTTCCAAGTCTTCTTTGATATTTTTATCTTCCATTATATGGAAATTGCCTAATATAATGCTATTATAGATGCTTATAACTTTATAGTCACGGTATAGTATCTTAGTATGATATCTGACATTAAAAGAGTCAATGGTAATATTACAAAAAGTACAAACTACAAAATCGAATTAAAAATCTCAGGATAGTATAAATGTACGAAGAATTTTTTTGATACCATTATTAAACTTTCAAAAATTGAGATCACAATAGTTTCTCCGTGATAATTGGTATTTTCATTATTTGTATTACGTACGCAAATTGAGCGAGGCAATTTCGTGATTTGCTTCTTCCAGAATTCCTTTTAAGCTTCGAAACCAAATTTTCGTGTGGGGTTCTCCGGATCTTATAACCTGTTTTTACATTCTACTATTTTCGTTTTCAAACCTTTTAACCCTACTTATATCTTATATTTACCCTAGGTTTAACCTTTAAGTTTTTTTGACCCTATATTTCTGAAATGGGAAAACTATAAACATTTAATAGCAATGATATACAATAGGCTCGAGGCCTCTAATAATTCCTTCTTTAGAGATATATTTATTTGATACCATATATTAGAACTTTCAAAAAGAGGATACAGTATATTACTCAGGGAATTATTCAATGATGGGAAATCTCGCTGATATTGGTGTGGATAATTTACTTAAGGAAATAGATGATGAATTGGAATATACGTTGAACAGCATGCAAAACAATACTTCCCAGGAAACAAATGGGCCAGCACATACTAAAAATCAATTTCAAATACCGTTACAGGAGATTGGCGATGATACAATGGAACTGATAGTTAGCTATAATACAAGAAATAACAAGATTTTGGATTCGAATGCGGTTAATGAGGATGAAAATCCACTTGGCAATGGCAAAAGAGAAAAGAGGAAATCGGTTAGTTTCCATATGTCCTCCCCTCTGAAAAATGAAAATGTAATGGCCAATTATATTGACCAAAGTTTAGATGATGCATCCCTTGGTGTTGAAGATGAAACTGACATCTTTGCCATTTCAGTCGATCTGTATAACGATGGTGATAGTGGGGAGGATCCAAAGGACAATTCTGTGGTACTAAAATCGAATATTGCAGGTGAGTTTGATAATTCTTTATGGCAGTCCTCAAGTGAAAGTGCTAGAAGCATCATTAAACACAACATGACTGAATTTAAAAATATTTCACAGATAGAAAACAACTTCTCTAAACAAATCTCAACCATACATTCTAGAATTGATCAGATAGGAAACAATTGCACCTTACATAATGATGATGAGAGTGTCCAAGGTGATGCAATCTCTTGCGATACATCTTCCAATACTGAACTTTCCGCTCCAATTCAGGATTTACAAATTAACAGTGATCTTTCAATTATCCAGGAAGACAGTAGCGACAATTTGATATTGCCAAAGAATCACTCCTCAGAGGAAAATGAAACTATGTTTAGAATACCGACATTGCCAAAACTGCCTAGTACTTTGAATATGGACTCCTTTTTAAATCAATATGATGATGGATCTAATGATTCAAACATGGATGTGTCGAATGTGTTAAAGGATGAAAGTGAACCCCTGGCGCTGGAAAATTCGTATGATATTAAAGTACCTGGAATGTCCGGAAGAAGAAGTGAACATTCTAAAGAGCAATTCCAAGACCGAGTAGTATCTGATATTCCGCCGTTTGAACAAGAAAAAGATTGCTCTATACCAACCAATTCGTTTATATCAAAAGAATTTGAAAATGAGCCAAATGTTCTATCTGATAAGAAGGAGGAAAGTGAAGATGATCGAGTATCACATTCCTCAGCACAAGAAAATATTCATAATATTTTACTACCAGATTTCTCTGAGCATTCAAATAATTCTTCTATTGCAAATGAGCAGGAAATATTAGAAAGTAATAAATTAGCAAGTGAAGAGAATCTTGTTTCTTTACTTCCCGTTCTTTCCACCTTCGATCTATCGGATCCATTTGACAGTTACCATTTGGATACCACTGAAGAATCTATACAAGAAACAGAAAAAGTGACTGTACCATCAAGTTATCTTTCCATCTGGCATTTACAAGATGAACTGTTGGGGAAAAATGATACTGATAAATCGAATTCCGAATCCCCAACTTTTAGCTTAAATTCTCAATTTACTAAAAATACCAAATCTACGGAACATTCTACTCCTCCACTGTCATCTCATTCCCATTTTAAACCAAGAATTATCAAAAAGAGCAAAGTATATTATCCGGAACATAACCCACGTTATTCATACAAGGACACCGCTATTTACGAAAGTATAAGAGTTGCAAGATCACACATGGTTCCAATAATAAATGGTACCACACAAAACAGTAATTCTATCTTACCAGTAGAGTCGTTATTATCTAGTGCAGATGAAAGATTGAAACTGACGTCACTCCACGAAGTCAATCCTTCTACTCTATCTTTACAAAATGAATTGGGTGAAGGATTTGGAAACTTTTTAGAGCATTTAGATGAAGAGATTTCACAAAGTACTGCTTATAGCAATTTAACTGACGATGAAGGGGTCTCTCTTGATATCGTTAATATGGGTGAAGGTGATGGTAATCAGAATTCTAGTGTAATGGATGATAATAAAAGTATTACTTCACTGGAATTAGGGACTCCAAATCATGAAAGACTATCAAGATCTTGTCATGTTGAAAGCCCATTCAAAGTGACTAGTCCCGTCAAGATTCCAAATGTTGACGAACAGGATTTTAATGATGTAACCGTAGAATTCTCATCAAAAGCAGATAACTTTGGAGAAATTGAGCCACTTACAGGGATAAACTCTACTCCCGAAAAAAATGAAATTGATATTAAAATTCAACAGCGTTTATTACTTAAGGATCAGGGGATTCTTTATCTCACATTGGGAGATATCTCGAAGGTATCTTTAGACGGGATTAAGAGTCATAAGGCCAGATACTCAATTGAGGTATCAATGTATGATCAAAAAAAGGTATATCCTTGGAAAGACATGCCGAGTGATGGTACCATAAGGTTGAATGAGAACTTAACTACGGTTATACCTGCAGATATGTTAATTTCCAATGTTTTGAAAATTGTTTTGAAATTTAGATATGAAAAGAAAAAAGACGAAGTCGTTGAAATAATCGAGAAGATACCAGTGAAAAAAAGGTTTTCATTTGGTAAAGCCAAATATGTTTCAAGATCTAGATATGTTAAAGCACCAGTTCAACCTGATGAATGGGATAATCTAATTGCAGAAGATGGTACTTTTGCTACTTCTGAATTTCCATTACAAGATCAAATTCGAAGCCAATGCAGATTTCAAAAAGAGTATCGAACCATAAATTTAATGAATAAACACAGCAGAATTGGGGGTGTTATGGGTATCCAATTATTGTACTTGGAGAGGTCATCAGATTTAGAGGTCTTTCCACTTACATTGGAAACAGTTGATAAAGTCATTAAAAAATGCCAAATTCAACAGAATATATGCAAAGAAGGATACTTGCTACAGGAAGGTGGTGATATTGAGGATAAATTGCAACGTAGATTCTTCAAACTGAATGGAACTAATTTAACTGGATATCACGAGGTTTCTATGGAACCCATGATCCACATAAACTTGCTGAAAGTTAAGGAAGTGTCAGGGTATAATGATATGATTAGAAGTGAAGGAAGAGTGTTCACTAACCTTACTAATACGTTATTGCTCGGTGAATGTTTGAAAATAGTTTTCGAAAATGATGAAAAAATTACTTTCATCGTTGAATCATTATCTATTGACGATCAGAAGGAATGGTACACTAAATTGAAGCAAGTGGTAGATCTAAATGTTAGTCATCAACCATGGACTAAGCATTTAGCTGAAATCGTTGTTTAACTGAATAAGTTACGTAAACAAGTATTAAAGGACATTCCATATTTTTCCCAGCGCGAAAATATAGGAATTGTATAAAGATGTGACTGTTTGATAATTTTTAACACCTGAACATTCTGCAAGCCGAAATCAAAAAAAAGATATTAAATAATTTAAAAAAATGACTTTTCTCAAAAAATTTTGAGCGATGGACGCGGAGACGTGAAGAACGCAAGTTAGACAGAAGGTCTCTTTCCACTGCCCAGGTTCTAAGTTGCTAACCCAAAACTTTCTCAAATACTAAAATTCAATAAAATATCAAATCCTATTTGGACGTTAGTTACCATATTTTGAATTGCAACATATAAGTAAAAATCCATCCAGAAACACAAGACAAAAATGTATGCATTCAATAAAACAGTTAGAACAATGGAACAGAAAGAAATACCTCGATTAATCAAATGAACAAAAGAGTGAAAACTGAATTCAAAAATCTCCTAATCTTTTTTATACACAATAAATATTGGAAATGGGACTTTTATTTAGTACACTAACACTTTAACTTTCACCTAACACACATGTACTGGTTGCATTGGTGGTTAATCTGTTATTCCTGGCTTAAGATGTTACAATCTTAATGATGTTCATTTCGAGATGAGGATGATATACTGTGTTTTCTTCTTTGTTAAATTTTCTGTTGTCACTAATATTACTTTTGAAGATTTTTATACTAACAATTTAATTACTTTTACTACGTTTTTATTCAGGGCTAAGAGAACAAAGAAAGTTGGTATCACTGGTAAGTACGGTGTCCGTTACGGTTCCTCTTTGAGAAGACAAGTCAAGAAGTTGGAAGTTCAACAACACGCTAGATACGACTGTTCTTTCTGTGGTAAGAAGGCTGTTAAGAGAGGTGCTGCTGGTATCTGGACTTGTGGTTCTTGTAAGAAGTGTGTTGCTGGTGGTGCTTACACCGTTTCCACTGCTGCTGCCGCCACTGTCAGATCTACCATTAGAAGATTGAGAGATATGGTTGAAGCTTAAATGTTTAAAGAATTACTTTAATTTTTTTAAAATCATTATTCTTTTGCAGTATAACCATATATATGTTTCATATCTAATCAATCAATCCATAATTCATAATATGTCATTTTTATGCTTTAGTATAAGGCTACGTAGTATTTATGTATTGTGCAAGAGTATTTGCCCTAGGCAAAATCCAGCACATACCTCTTCATAAGGGTAGCTGTTTGAATGGGATTACGATGCAATAACAACAACAGCATCAATTATCCACAGTTTTTCTTGCTGTCAGATCTTGTTACTTAAAAAAGTTTGTTAGTTACACTCAAGATATTTTAATACTATTTCATACAATAATTAAATGTAGAAATTCTTCTTGAGAATATATTCTAGAAATGATCAAAACTAATCGCAAGGGTTTGTCAAGTATGGTACCAGTTGAGGTTTACTAGCCTGGGACGATCTCCCCCACTGGCATCGAACGCACGCACCAAAGCTGATAAAAGAGAGGGGGGGGTAAAGTAGACTAATTTCACACTGCACGTCTCCACGGACGTACACGAGCGTGTGTAAGCTTGCAGGTGCATTGGACCAGACAAGGCCGGGGGTGTACAATTCCAAACCCAATAACCGGTAAAAATTATTCAATGAGCTACCAGTCTCATTATATACGAACACACCAGAAAAGATTTGCACGAGAACGCTCGCCCTCACGGTGCTTGGTGCCTGGGTGCTTATATGTGTATGTATGCAAGTAGGTCTGTTCTTACCTGATCCGGCAAAACTATCCATAATGTCAACAATAAGGCTTTCTTCAGTTTTTAGGCAAGAAAAGGACACATCAAACAGGTGGTTTAGAGATTGTGCATTACTATTCTTTTAGGTGCAGGACCAATCTGTCTTAGGCAACTCGCGTTAATAGCTACTTCTGGCCTTATGTTGTTTTTAATTTGGTCCTGTCATATGATTACAGTCAGTGTTGGAACCACTGGTGAAGTTAACATTTCTCTACTATATATGTTCAAGATACTTGTAGTTTAAACATAAGATTGCATAACGGCAGTAGCCCAAGTGCAACTACTATATCATCTTGTCTGTTCAGTAAGTGTATATTTACAGTCTATTCTTGAAGAAGAAGAGCAGATTTGTCAATCCTGGAACTGGAGCCTGCTCATGTTCAGCCAAATCGGTTTGTATTAGGCCTTCTCTCATCTTCTTCTCTTCTTCTTCTTCAATTTGCTGATCATTTCGGCTTTACCTGTCTAAGGAAACTATTCAGGCAAAGCAAAACAGAACCTGCGTCAATTTAGTCAGTACTCCACGCCCTGTATTGTCCGAATCTTTCTACGCTACAGACACCATGCGTAAACCAAACAAGCTCTTTCGAAAAGTGGGAAATACAAATGAAAAATGAAGATAAAAACAAAAACAAAAACAATAAACCAAAAACATATTAAATTCTTCCTCTTACTTTGTTGTTTATCCTTTCTCTTATATTAATCCCATTGTCTCTTCGTCCACAATTATTACTATAAGATAGTATCAAATTTCTATTAAACTATTTTACTTATTAAGAAAAAACTGATTAAACAGAAGAAAAAAAGAGAATGGTGTCATTCTTCTCCGTAAAAAATACTTATCATCCCAATTCTGACATCTTTCACAGTCATGGGAAGGATCAATTACCGATGAGACCCTTTTCTATCTCGAAGCCTATAATGAATAAGACTGAATCAGGTCCCGTTAGCGCCCCATTGTATAAGAACCATAAAAACCTAAAGTATTATAACATCGCAAGAGATCATTGGTTAGAAAACCCAGCAAACCAAACATCTATGGCTGTAAAAGCAGGTAATTTAGTACAATTAATTTCCCACGATCCTATGACAAATATGTGTCATGTAAAACTAATGAGAGAAATTGGAGCTGGCTTCATCTCAATGGATTATCTGTTAGAGAATGAAACTTTGAATCAAACTATGACAAAATTAAAAATGCCAAAGAGTAAGACTGAATCAAATCCTCAACTGGTATTGACTCCACCGACATCGCCTTCCACTATATCATCAAGTGTCTTCTCCACTGCATCTTTATCAAGAGGCACTTCTGTATCATCTGAATCTCAACGTGATAACAATTCTTTTGCGCCAATAACTGACTGCCAATTACTATCTATTCAGAGAAATGGCAATAGGTGGCAATATGCTTTAAAATACACTAAAAATAATGATCAGTGCCAGTTCCAATACAAATACTATAATGACTTTTATTCATTACAATGTAAATTAATAACATTCCCATCACAGCAAAATCCTCTACCTAGTTTACCATCTCCGATTTCTCCAATTAAGGGTATTCCAATTGATGTAGTTAATGCTGAACGTATAAATGATTTTAATGAATATCTGAAAAGGATTATTCAAATGACTAACACGCATGCAAAATTACAAAAGATATTTTATAATTGGATAGTAAATGGGAGTGTGGATGAACCAAGTGCTGATAAAAATGAAACAATAGTTCCACTAAAATTAAAAATTCTTTATCAAGGTGACTACTATGCTATCAAATGCTTTGAAAATGATATAAATACTCTAGTTAAATTACAGGATTTAGTTTGTAAGAAGATTAGGCCACTAAATGAACTGGATACATGCGAAACAATGTTAAGATTAACAGCTAAATTGGAAGGATGGTATATTGTAGAATTAGCTGACGAAGACGTATTCCAAAATGTTCTTTCTAAAGTGAGAATTGTTCAAAGATTAGTTTTAGAAGCATCCATATGACAGTGACGGTGACATGCGAAAGATGAATTTATGATATTCATTTATTTTTGATGATATATCTAAAACAGAGAGAAAGAAAGAAAATCAAAAATATGTATGTAAGGTAGAAGGAAATGATTCATGATGACTAATAAAAAGAATGAAAAATAAAAAATTAATGCAATATTTATATACTTGTTTTACAAAGATTACTATTATATATACGTCTACTGTAATTTTATTGTTTTACGAGAATAAATTATATTTCTTTGAAACGTTTTTGAGTCATCTACTATTGACGAATGACCAACTATTTTTGTCCCTTTATATCAACTTTTTTCAGTTTCGAATATAATTGAATCACATGTTGCCGACAACTTCTGGTATCTAAATATCTGTCTGTGTCTTTATCGCTTTCTTTATTCTTTATGAATGATGTCAAGTTTTTCGTTTTAAAAAAGCTTTCACCTTCACTTTCGTTTGCCTTCACAAATCCAAGTTCTTGATAAAGGAACTTCAAATTTACTTGATTGTAACTACTACAAATGGTAACAAGTGTCTTCATTCTCTCTTTATCAATGAAGGCATCCAATAGGAATCTTCCTAGTTGTAATCTTTTTTGCATGGCACAATATTGGAAAAATACATGGTAATTTAAAGTTAATCTGGCTGCGGCGATCTTGAATGCGGATTCAATTAAAGGATGTTTAAGAAATTCCGGACGCTCAACCATTAGTTTCAATTTCAAATTGTTAATGGATGGGTTATCATCAGTTAACATGAAATAATAAATTCTATAGCTAATAAACTCTTCCAATGCCAAGGTTGATCCTAGTAAATCAAAAAGAATTAATAGTCTACTTTGACATTGATTAAATTCACCAAGATCTTTATTTTGTAATGCTAATCTTGCATGTGCTTGATACACCTGGATGGTGAATTTATTCTGGATGTTTTGTACTCTTAAATCTTGTCTCATTGATTTAAATTGATCACAAAGATAAGTATAAGTGGCAGTCCCCTCCATAATTTTCTTCAACAACATATGAAACGTTTTTCGTAAGATTTCAGGAGGACGTATCAAATCAGGATCAGGATCTGAGGTCAATCTTAAATATGATTTCTCCAAATTAGTACACCGTCCCGTAATTGTCTTATCCTTATCAAATTTATGAGATTTGGTACTTACAGCATTCAAATCTGCAAAATTTTCATCATCATCATTTTTATTAAAAGATGAACGTCCCCCAATGGTACTAGAAGTGGTACCATTTGATATGGTATTAAACCTTTCAGCTCTTTTTCTCCTTTTTTCTGCTTCATCATCATCTTCGGAAGCAATCATTGCCATGACTGTTTCGTTAGTATTTATTTGAGAATTGAAACAATATGAATTTTTTTGTTTCTTTGTATTTTTAGTTTTCTGCTTCTTCCTCGAATATCGTGGTTCATTGGAACTTATTGATGGGCTGTAACTCACGGGTAAATTGGACATTGGAGGCATATAAACCGAACTTGATTTGCTATTGGAAGTTAATAAAGATGAATTTTTGAATTCAAACTGAGATGAAAATTTGGAACTATTGTGCTCTTGTTCATTGAAAATTGATGAAGACAAGTTTGAAACGAGTTGATAAGGAACACCAGAAACATGATGACCGGGACCAGAACCAACTACATCGGTAAAGTATAAATTAGAAGGTGGCGGTGGAGGAGGAATTATATCATGTTGATAATCGGATGTGGATTGTGAAGGTGGAGGTGGAGGTGGTGGGGGCAGTTCTTCATAAGAATTTGTGTTTGTAAAGTTTTGTTTCTTTATCTTGCCAAGTTTTATTGGAGTTACCTGATTATAAGATGATTCCATAGCCGGATATAAATGATATAGGTTAAAGATTACCTACTATTGGTTAACCGTCACGAGTAGGCTATCAGCTTGGAAATTGTACTAATTTCTGTTTCAATGTTGTAGTTGTTCAAAAGTTTAAACTTTTGCAATTTGCCCGATGGATGCATATTAGAATTTCTAAAGACATAGTTGATCTAAATAAATAGCTAAGACATAGAGAGGACAATACAAGATGGATAATGTGGAAAATAAGACTCTGGAAAAGATAAAGGCATTGGAAGCAGAACATGTTCAATTATACAGTCAATTGATAACAACGCTAGATGAACTGTATCTGGTCCGTGGTGGATACTGTAATACTAGAGAAGAACTAAGTGTGGGCGATAGATACCTACTTGAAATGAGAAGACAAATGCAGATGAGCTTAGAGAAAAGTGTTGCCATGCTTAAGACATTTCAGAGAATGAATATAAAGAAGAAAAGGGCATACATTGAAGAATTTAAAGAAGAGGAAGCAGATGATGATGATGATGATCCTGATGCTGAAAAAAGCGACAAACAAAAAGAAGAAGAAAGTATTGAAGATGTGTTAGCAGTAAGATTGAATGATTTGATGCGACATAGTACCAAAATGGATAAGCAAATATATGAAGTGCAAGAGAATGTAGAGACGACTTCGAAAGAACTAATTGAGGAAATTGCCAAACACCGCAAATTACTAAATGACCTAGTATCGAAATCACAGAAACAGGGTATCAATGAGAGAATGGGGTTTTCATCCCAATCAAAAACACGTAAAGGATGGGATATTATAACCAGCGATGACAAAGATGATGACGATGAGCAAGACGCCCAATTGCAAGACGAGAATACGGTATTGGAAGAACTCATAATTGCAATGAAGGTCCTGACAGGGTGCCAAGACATTATCTAACCCATTACAAAGTTAAGAGAAATAAATACCAAATATTATTACTCTCTTTCGTGTCGCCTCTCTTTATTAAGACGTTAAAAGTGACTGAAGAAAAAATTTTTTTGGAAAGGCTCATCGCAAGAATTGGAACTATAAGGCAATGAACTGGTCTAATGTCAACGTCGAACCTTTCCTGTTTGACGTCTAACAATATTACTCTTTTTATGTCGCATTTTTATAGATTTTTAATTTACAATTATATACAGCATTGATACTGTCAACTGGAAGTTTCTGAAATAAGATCTTTTAAACTTCCCATAAGCAGGCCAAGTTAAATATTCGAATATACTAAAGAAACAAGTTTAAACCATAATGAAATATGTCGTTGTCTCCGGTGGTGTTATCTCTGGTATCGGTAAGGGTGTCTTGGCTTCCTCTACGGGTATGCTTTTGAAAACTCAAGGTTTAAAGGTCACTTCTATCAAGATTGATCCATACATGAATATTGATGCTGGTACCATGTCTCCATTAGAACATGGTGAATGTTTTGTTCTTGATGATGGTGGTGAAACCGATTTAGATTTAGGTAATTATGAACGTTACTTGAATGTTACTTTGACTAAAGACCATAATATTACTACTGGTAAGATTTATTCTCATGTTATTGCTAGAGAAAGAAAGGGTGATTATTTGGGTAAGACCGTTCAAATTGTTCCACATTTGACCAATGCCATTCAAGAATGGATTGAACGTGTTTCCCGTATTCCAGTAGATGACACTGGTATGGAGCCTGACGTTTGTATCATCGAATTGGGTGGTACCGTTGGGGATATTGAAAGTGCTCCATTCGTGGAAGCTCTGAGACAATTCCAATTTAGAGTCGGTAAGGAGAATTTCACTTTGATTCATGTCTCTTTAGTGCCAGTTATTCATGGCGAACAAAAGACTAAGCCAACTCAAGCCGCCATTAAAGATTTAAGATCATTGGGTTTAATTCCTGATATGATCGCTTGTAGATGCAGTGAACAATTAGAAAAATCCGTCATTGAAAAGATTGCAATGTTCTGTCATGTTGGTCCTGAACAAGTCGTTAACGTGCATGATGTTAACTCTACTTACCATGTTCCATTATTATTATTGGAACAAAAGATGATTGATTATTTACACAACAGATTAAAGTTGGATGATATTACATTGACCGCCGAAGATAAGCAAAAAGGTGAACAATTATTAACTAAGTGGAAGTCTATGACTGGTAACTTTGATACCTCTTTGGAAACTGTTAAGATTGCCTTAGTCGGTAAATATACACATTTGAAGGATTCCTATTTATCCGTCATTAAAGCTTTAGAACATTCTTCCATGAAATGTCGTCGTAAGTTAGACATTAGATGGGTGGAAGCTACTGATTTGGAGCCAGAAACTCAAGAAGTTGACAAAGTCAAGTTCCAAGAAGCTTGGGATAAAGTTACTACTTCTGATGGTGTCTTGGTTCCTGGTGGGTTTGGTGTAAGAGGTACTGAAGGTATGATGTTAGCATCTAGATGGGCTCGTGAAAACCATATCCCATTCTTAGGTGTCTGTTTAGGTTTACAGGTTGCCGTCATTGAATTTGCTCGTAATGTTTTGGGTAAGAAGGAGTGTAACTCTACTGAATTCTTAGACGACTTAACTCCGGAAAACCAAATGGTTATTTACATGCCAGAAATTGATAAGGAAACCATGGGTGGCACTATGAGGTTAGGTTTAAGACCAACTTATTTCCAAGATGAAACTGAATGGTCTCAAATTAAACAATTATATGGTAACAAATCGTCTGTGGAAGAAAGACATCGTCATCGTTATGAAATTAACCCAGAGCTAGTTGGTGACTTAGAAAATAATGGTTTAATCTTTGTTGGTAAGGATGAAACTGGTAACCGTTGTGAAATTTTCGAATTGAAGAATCATCCATATTTCGTTGCCACTCAATATCATCCAGAGTATACTTCTAAGGTTTTAGATCCATCTAAACCATTCTTAGGTTTAGTCGCTGCATCTGCTGGTATTTTAGAGAAAGTTTTGGATGGTGAATTAGAATTCAAGAATACTGAAGGTAGTTCGGACTTCTAAGAAGAATAAAAAATAATGATGTGAATCATTTCAACATTTATTTTGTACCATATTTTTTTAATAGCTTATCCAATTATGTCACATAAATTATATAAAAGTGAATAAAATAAAAAGCTACTTGCATTGTTTCAAAATTCACCTCCCTTCTCTGCCCTTTTATTCACTCTCTTCGAACTCTACTAATATTACTAAATAGCATAAGATATGAATTTATGTCAATTCTGGGTTTATTCTTTTTATAGTAACTTGCTCTTTGATAGTCATGGCCTATCCATCTATGGAATATTCGGTTTCAACAAATTTATTCATTCTTTTTATTTACTTTCTGCTATGAAAATCCAGTATATGTCTAAAATGAAATTTTTTCTCTTGTTATACTACTTATTGTGAAGTAATAAATAATAATAAAGTTCTTTAAATCTATTTAAAAATAATTTCCATGAGTGAAATAACCCATAACTATTCTATTTCTACCAATTCCTGAAGTTCTTCATCCTGATCAACTGAAATTTCCCTTGGCACACCAGGCAAAAAGAGCATCATGTATGCCGTCCCTGTAACAATCATACCAGTGAACAGCCACATTATTCCTGCACTAGGTTTACGGGATACCCTATGAAAGAATTCTATGACTCTGTTATTGATGAAAAATGACATGTTCCTCTGTAAAATTTAATATTCTTCTATTTCTCCTTAAGAACCTTGTATCAACTCCAAACTTATTTTCTGGTATACTAAGATTATAAACGTCTTATAGCCCGTTATTCAATTTCAAATGATCTACTCTTATATATAAAATAGTATGTGAATCGAATTCCCTTACTGAGAGTTACAATCTAGTGTGTACCCTTAAATTTTCAAATACTGTGAAGGAAGACGACTACTTAATCAAATCGTAACGCTTGAAGAAAAATAACATATAACTGTGTACGATAAATATACGTATGGATAATTTCAGTGGTAAATAGTACAAAGAACAATGATAAGGAAGAAGATTGCATTTTTATATCCATTTTTACTACTTAATTGCTAATTTTGGATTAACAGACACTGGTAAACGATGTTGAAACGATACCCGGCACAAGAATTTCAAAATTTTGCATTGACAATGATATCGTGGACACTTAAAATGCAGATCTCTTATTAACTTATCACCTTTCTTATCCTCTCTCACTAAAGCTGAAGGTCAGTGTGCACCTTGACAATGAATTTATTCAGAATATTCGGTATGTTTATAAGCTATTCGGAAGGGAGTGCTATTTTTATTTTAGAAGTTTCATTTTTTTAAGAAATATGACCACTAACATATGCTAGATGATTCCCTTGGGATTAATTCTTATATTTTCAGGTGATTTGTCACATTTGGCAAGTATATTAATTTTAATTCATACCATTAGAACTACTGACTCCATTGATGGTATATCCTTTAAGACTCAAAGCTTATATGTCTTGATCTTTTTGACCCGTTATTTGGATTTGTTAACTTTCTCATACATTTCTTTCTACAACACAATCATGAAGTTATTTTTTATCGTTTCTTCAGTGTATATTGTTGTCCTTTTACAAAGATCCAAAATTACAAAGCCAGTTGCTTATAAGGAAATGATAATGGCAGATACTTTCAGAGTTCAATATTTATTAATTGGTAGTTTAATAATGGCTCTATTGTTTAATTATAAGTTTACGATATTAGAAGTACTATGGAGTTTCTCAGTCTGGCTAGAAAGTATCGCCATCTTACCTCAATTATTCATGCTTTCTAAGAGTGGTAAAGCAAAAAGTTTAACCATTCACTATATTTTCGCTCTGGGTATTTATAGAACTCTATATATCCCCAATTGGATTTGGAGATATTGGTTCGAAGATAGTTTTGACAAATTGGCAGTAGTTACTGGGATTATTCAGACGTTAGTTTATTCAGATTTCTTCTACGTCTATTATAAGAAAGTTGTAACAGGTAGCGGATTTGGCTTACCGCAATAGATATGGTTGTCCTTTTATAAACATTTTGCTACCTAACTATTATCTTTTAACTCTACCCCAAATAATATATATATATAAACCTTTATTAAAATATGATTCTTAGGGTTGCTAAATGATATAAAAACCAAGAAAATGTTAAAGAATTAGCAGTTACAATGCTTAATGTTTTATGTTATTATTAAAATGGTAATAATATATTGTATATAGATATCCATATATCATATATACTCCCTCAATCTCTTTTTAATTCAAAGAATTCTTTCCTTACACCTTCCTTAGTAACAATTAAAATTTCTAATCCGTCCCCAACATGAATATGCCTTTCAGTAGCAGATGTGAAAGCATCCCTCACTAGTTTAATAGCTTCTTCAATAGTCAAGTATTTCAAAGGTCTTTTCACTTTGCCATTTGTGCCCGGTTCATACTGATTCTTGAAATTTACTTGATTATCTAGGAATGGCATAATTAGGGATGCTGCAGCACCACCTGCTCTACATTGTTCCCTTTCGTAGGACCCTACCGGATCAAAAGAATATACTGCACCTTTACCTTCTTCATCCAAGCCGGCAATAATAGTATGAACATAATATGGAAAGAATCTCTTACCGTATAACAAATGTTGAATGTTTCTGGCTGCTGAACTTATAGACAATTTCTTATCGTTATGATCGAAGTGGTACCATTTGAGACTGTTTCTAAATCTTTTAACTAGGGCTTCACCGTCGGCAGCAAATCCATTAGCTGATATCACAATATTATCACCACAATCGAAAACCTTTGGTTCATAACGAGAATTAATGGAGTAATCTGTTGTGTGTCTTGTATCACCCGCTAACACAGCAAAATCTTCACCTGCAATACCTAAAATTGTACCACCATTATCTGAATAGGGATTAAATTGATGTTCAATTGGCGTGTTTCTCACCTCTGAGGAGTATTCTGATGCAATTGTTGCCATGATGTATAATTTTAATGTGAGTTGCTCGACGACTTGATCAAGCTTTATTATCTATGGCCGTGCTTCTACAATTGAGAAATATTTAAAACATATAACTGTTATATCTGTTAATATCATACAAAATATTTGCCACCCTTTCAAGACAGTAACTTTCAACGATTTCCTGCACGTGCATCATGTGACTTCCCGACACAATGAATAGTAATGTTGGATCAAATTAGAGTTATATTTATGGTATTCAATAAAGAAAGCTAATTAGGATGGAGGTATCTTAACTCAAAATTACTGAAAAGGTGAATTCCTAAGAAGAATGTCCTTGTGATTATTGGAAAAAAATCAATATTCATGAAAGTGCTATACTGAAAGGAAGAATTAAAAGATATTGACAATGGATAAAGATAAATTGACAAAAAGAAGGAAGTAAAACAGTAGGAACTCTCTTGCTTCCATTGTAGACTCTCTGCAATTGTCTTTGATATTTGACGCTAAAATTTCAGCCTGCAGAATTTTAGCTTCAACACCCTGGGAGATTCTCGATTGGGAAAAGAAGAACCTTATGGTTTTGATCATGAAATATTGATATGTCATCCAGCAGTTCAGGTTATATAAAGCTTAGTGTACAATGACCAAAGATAAATTTCCTCTCGTATCTGCCAATCTGGATGAACAAGTTGCCTGAAATTTCTTCTGAATTCATCTCTCATGAGTATCTCATGATTTGAGTATACTGCAGAAAACATTAGTACAATCTATTTCATTCAACTAGATTGTTCCTTTCGATATTTGAGGTATTTATGAATGAGCTAGTGGTTGTATTTTTGCCTGTAATGGAAAGATGTACTAAGTTTTTATGTACCTCCAACGTCCAAAGACCTGGCATTTAAAGAAGCATTGAAAATCAGCATGTATGAATCCCTTCATGGAATTGCAATGAAAAAAAGGATACTAGATGAGAAAAAATAGTATTCATTATAAATAGTTCACTAATAACCTATTCATTAGGGTCCTATATGTAGTAACTGCGAATAAAGCGTTAATCCAACTCTTTTGAAAGGTAAAAACCAGACGCAGAAATGTTTTTGCCTAATAAAAACAAAAGAATAGCAAAAGCCTTATGAATTGGAGCTTAGTCTCATGTAGGATCAATATCCAAAAGTTTGAGGCCATTAATCAAGACGAAGTACGACATAGAAAACAGATTAAGTAAACCAATGCATTTGAGTACTTTATAAAGCAAGGTATCATCGAGATACAGCCTGTTAATATCCTTGTTAGCTGTATCTCAGTGAATACTTTATTCTTTGCATCTATTCTAGCATATACAGACACAACTTTTAAATCTGATCTTTCATTTCATAATTGTGAAATTTCTCTAGTTAATGATTCAATGATACTTCTGCTATTATTGTAATGTAAGTTACGGTTAGTGTCGGTTGCTACTTCGAAACAACAAGCTTACATAATGCACTTACATGCATACAAATCACAATGACAAATTTCCATCAAGAAGAGAGGAGGAATATCCAAACACTCCCATGGACTGGCAAAAAAACTAACATTTCCCATACCAAATCTCCCAGGAAAATAGAAATAGCCGACGGATTTAAAATGTTCTCGAGAACAGATTCGCCTCAGTTTTGATAGCCAAGATGGACAATGAGACAAAGCCGCAGCGCCAAAGTGTCAAAAAAAATATTGTCACAAAAGGCTTTACTAAAAAACCTCCGTACATCACTCTTTTTTATCATGTCAATACCAAAGATAAGCAGACAGAGTTGCCAAATGTCCATCCTCTTCTCCATCGGCGAAAATTTTCTCCTTTTTGCCAAACAGTATAATTTCATTCACTTTCCCTTCCTTATTATTTTTGTATCTGGCAAATACTGTGTGGATCTTTTTTGAAAGACTATCACCTCAGAACTACATGGCACCCTCTAACTTATCGGTATTAGTTTCAGTATCTTCTACTGAAGAGGAGCTACCATATGTTCCCAATCAATCCGATATAGGGAAGAATGATAAGGTGGATGTTTCATATCAACATTTATTTGACGAAGTTTCCATTTCCAATTCAGAACCAGATTTAGAAGCTAAAAAAGAAAATTGGTTTCAAAGAATAGTTAGTTTCTTAGAAGTGAAACAAGAAGGTTTGGCCAAATCAGGAGGTATAGTGGAAACCTTTTTATATAACGATGATTTAAGACCCGTTGAAAAGTCAAGAAGAGTTTGGTCTTGGAAACAGTACGTTTTTTTTTTGGGTCTCTGGTGCGTTCAACGTTAATACATGGCAAATTTCTGCAACCGGCTTGCAATTAGGTCTGAATTGGTGGCAGACATGGCTTTGTGTTTGGGTAGGTTATGCATTTGTTTCAGTGTATTTAGTGCTGGGCTCTCGTGTAGGTAATACATATCATATTTCATTCCCAATCTCATCAAGAATTGCATTCGGTACATATTTTTCTATTTGGATTGTCATCAATAGAGTCGTGATGGCTTGTGTATGGATGAGTACTTTATCTTATTTAGGCGGAGTTTGTTTTCAACTAATGCTAAAATCTCTCTTTGGTAACAATCTAAATATGAAGATACACGATACCATCTCAAATAAGAATCTAACAAATTTTGAGTTCTTGTCATTTATGATATTCTGGATTATATCCTTACCATTCCTGTGGCTTCCACCTCACAAATTACGTTATGTATTTGCTGTAAAGTCTGCCATTACACCTTTTGCTGCAATGGGGTTCTTAATCTGGACCTTAGTGAAGGCAAAGGGCCATTTAGCTTTGGGATCATTAAATAGTAACATGACTATAAGTAGAGCCACATTAGCATGGTCAGTTATCCGATCAATAATGAGTGCATTGGATAATTTTTCCACACTTATTTTAAACGCTCCTGATTTCTCACGTTTTGCTAAGACTTCCAAATCGTCCATTTATTCTCAACTGATTGCATTACCCATCCTATACGCAGTTATTTCATTAATCGGTATTCTATCAGCATCTTCTGCATACACCATCTATGGAGTCAATTATTGGAGTCCGCTAGATATCTTAAGTCGTTATTTGGACCATTATACATCTGGCAATAGAGCTGGTGTATTTCTAATTTCATTTGCATTTGCCTTCGATCAATTGGGTGCTAACTTGTCAGGTAATGCTATTCCAGCGGGGACAGACATGACTGCATTATTACCCAAATTTATAAATATTCGTCGTGGTGCATATATTTGTGCTTGTATTTCATTAGCAATTTGTCCTTGGGATTTAATGTCATCTTCATCCATTTTTACTACTGCCTTGAGTGCATATGCGGTTTTCTTATCTGCCATTACAGGTGTCATTTTTGCTGATTATTACATTGTAAGGAAGGGGTACGTTAACATTTTCCATTGTTACAGTAATAAACCTGGATCCTATTATATGTATAACAGATGGGGGACCAACTGGAGAGCAGTTATTGCATATTTATTTGGTATTCCACCTAATTTTGCCGGATTTTTAGGTTCAGTGAATGTTGTTGTCCCCATTGGTGCCATGAAGGTCTATTATTTAAATTATTTTATTGGATATCTTGTTGCAGCTATTACCTATGTGGTGTTAGTTTATTTTTGGCCCATTGATAGTGTTCCTGATGGAAGTAAGATTAGTGATATGAAATGGATAGAACATGAAGAATGGATTGAAGTTGAAGATTTTAGCGTTCAGAGATCTGCTTATGAGATGTATAAGGAAAATAAGATTAAATTAATAAGGAATAAGAGTGACGATTCCTCTGTATAGTAGTAGTAAAAATTGGATAACGTTTAATAATAATAGTAAACAACTTATTTATACGAAATATATAAGGATACAGATCATCGAAGGGAATTAAATGGAACGGAATATAAAGTAACTGATAAATGAATATTAGTTTATGCTTTGGAATATATAGGGGGTTTAATGACCGATTGAATGAATGCAAAGGAACATATAATAATACAATAAAAAACAAAAAACAAATCAGAACACTCATTAGGCTGATATTGGAGTCTTTGCCATAGAACCATCATTATTATATTTTCTATTGGTATTTTCAGCATCATTAGAAATAGTATTAAATTCTGAGAAGTTCTTTTTCCGCAGGCCATTAATGCGTCGGAAATAATCGTCTCTTTGACCCAAAGCATTTGTGGATTCAAGTTTTGATAAGGTCAAAGTTGCGTCATCGTCACTATTTTCATCATAATGTTCAATTGTAGGATAGCTTTTCAAATGATGATCATTCAAAAACATATTTAATTTGTTGGAATGAACTAAATTTGGAGATTTACGTGGTGTTAATTTATTAAGGTTAGACGCTTTATTTTGTGAGGTTACTTTCTTTATCACCATCTGTTTTTCAATCTCTTTATCGGAGTCATATTCTTGTTCTAGATCCGAGTCATTAGAGTGACTTACAACTAAAGCGTTAACTTCGAAATTGTATTCCAGCTCATAATCATTATCAGAATCTGAAACGCTATCATAATCACTCTCACTCAAATCAGAGTTATAATCACAGTCAGAATCCAACTCCAACTCGGAATCTAAGTCCGAATCCGAATCCGAATCCGAATCCGAGTCCGAATTGTATGGGTCATTTTCCTTGTCTTCTTGCACCAAATCTTTATCCTTAACATTTTCCCGATGAATTATCTCATTTTCTAGCTCTTTTGTCTCGAACTTTTGTTCGTTTACAACGTTAAATTTTAAATTTCTAATGTTATCGTTAAGTCTATCCAATAAATTAGCATGTCCGACCAACTTCCTCAAATCGCAGTTCTCATTAAGAGCGTATTCCTGCACACATGAAGTCAGTTTTGTTCTTGCCTTTTCAGCGACTCTAAATTGTTGTGTTATTTCCGAGAACGTTATTATAGTGTTCATTATATCTATAGTTTATGTGTTATGCAGAGCTGAAAACTCGAGAGCATGAACCTACGCCTTTACAGAAACACAATCTTCAAGGTATTCGATCCATGCTACTTATATATGGCTCATAGAGATGTATTTGCTGCTGGGTCCCGCGGATATAAGTGGCAAGCGCCCTTGAATAATAGCCCCAGTGAATTATCTAATTGGACAACTAACAGATCTGAGTCAATAATACATTAATAATGGCTCAGTATGCGTCCTTTAGGCTGCGGTGTCTGGTATTATACCATGGCCGTCTTCCTCTGGGCCGATAGGCACAGAGAAGGAATCGTACAGGTACTGGCTATGCCGAGTTCTCGGAGAAGCGCTTCGCTTTCTTTGTGGGGGAGGGGCAAATCGGCATTAAACCCGGCTATCTCCATCTCGGAGTTTTAGCTGTCCGAGGGAGTTTTTTTTTGCTTTTTTTTGTACATAACCTGTCCGAGAATGGACCAGCCAATGAACGCAGACGCCAACTTTCACCGACGGATATATATTGTGCCCGACGGATATACTTCATATATGGTCCGTGAAGTAGATGAACTCTCCCTTACCCACATGTGGTGCACTAACCGATAATGACGGACCAACCATCGCAAGAACAATTGCAACAACTGAGTCCACCTCGAAAATTAAATTGTAAAGTGAGAAAATAATAAAAAAAAGGAATATTATTCGAACTCCTCGAGGACTACAACACCACTCAGTTGACTAGGGCACAAGAGATAGCAGCATGTTTAGAACAACTACAAAAAAATATACTCCCATGATCTTGAAAAGATCAATGGCCTCGATTTCCTCTGTTCCAGTGAGAGCTGAAATTACTCATTTGGCTAATGGAATCACTGTTGCCACTGAACATAATCCATCTGCAACGTCTTCATCCGTTGGTTTGGTATTTGGTTCAGGTTCCACTGCGGAAAATCCATATAATAATGGGGTATCAAACATATCCACCCATTTATTCAAGGCATTGAATAACGAAACAGCTCAAAATAATGGATTTACTTTAACAACTGATTTATCAAGAGATTTCCAATCTTACATAATTTCATCATTACCGAATCAAACCACCAAGATAGTGGACTTCTTTCAAAAACATTTCGTTGAATCCAAACTAACCGATTCCGTACTAAATACTACAAAGAAAAATGTAGTTGAAGATGTATCCATCTTTGAAGAGACACAACATGAGAGTCGTGTTATGGAACATTTGCATTCCACCGCTTTTCAGAATACTCCCTTATCTTTACCAACAAGAGGCACGCTGGAATCCCTGGAATCTCTTACACTATCTGATTTAGAATATTTTGCTAAGAATAATTTTAGATCTTCCAACACCTTCGTAGTGGGCACAGGTAATGTTCCACATGAAGAGTTGGTTCAATCTGTAGAAAAACAATTGCAATTATTACCTGGTGAAAAATTTATCTCAAAGACAAAATCAACGTTTTTGGGTTCTGAAGTAAGATTGAGAGATGATACTCTACCTAAGGCATGGATAGCAATCGCTGTAGAGGGGGAACCTATCGATTCACCAGATTACATTACTGCTAAAGTCTGTTCAGAGATATTTGGCTCTTATAATGCTTTCGAACCAAGATCAAGGCTACAAGGTATTAAATTATTAGACAATTTACAAGAATATGCTCTTTGTGATTCCTTTAATCATTTTAATATGTCCTATAAGGAGTCTGGACTTTGGGGGTTCTCTACCATTACTAGAAATGTGGCATCCATTGACGATTTAATTCATTTCACTCTGAAGCAATGGAATAGATTGACCATTTCTATTACTGACACAGAATTAGCACGTGGGAAGTCCTTATTGAAACTCAAATTGGCTAACTCTAATAGTGATAATGTATCCAATGTAGATAGAGTTCGTTTATTAGCTGATAATATCGTCAATCTGGGTACTAAACCAAGTCTAGATGAAGTTTTTAAAAAGATTGATTCACTCACTGTAAAGGATGTAAAGACATGGGCAAGTAAGAGACTATGGGATCAAGATATTGCCATCGCTGGTACAGGCCAAATTGAGGGATTACTGGATTACATGAGAATAAGAAACGATATGTCTATGATGAGATGGTGAACAATAGAGCTACCGTCTATTTATTTATTTTTGTTTATATTTATCTTTTTCTTTTTTCAATAAACTAAACTACTACCTATATTCCACAAAGAAAAACATCAACAAAAGATTTTTGAAATTATAACTCGCACAATCTGTTTAATCTTACCTCGTCTTATTACTTAATGGACTATTGTCATTATCTTTCAATATCTCATCAGTAGTGGCTCTGATTTTATCTTGATGCTCATCATCTACTTCACTACTAGATTCAATGGCCTTCGGAGATAAAAGTACAGAGATTTCCTGTGGTTCTGATCTAGTTCTTAAACTTGATTCTTCAAGTCCATTTGTCTCACTTATATCGTCCCCCTTAAGAGGGGTATCAGTTGAATCTACATTACTCAGTTCTGCCTGTCCAAAAAGGGAAGGTGAAGTGAGAACCTGCGTCCCTGCATGCTGTTTATATTTTTTAGGTGTTAATGTATCTTCCTGTGATGGTGATTCATCATATTGATAATTATCCAACTCAGTTGGTTTCCTCTTACATGGCGTCTTTTCTTTATCATCAACTCCTAGATTATCAACGGAGTCTTCACTTTCTTCTTCCATATCATCATCATCCGTAGGCTCATTGGAATGTGGATCATCCACATAATCTGCATCATCAGAGTTATCATCATCATCGTCATGATCTTCATAATATTCCTCTATAATAAAATCTTGATCAGTACTCTTAACATCACCAGAATTTTCAAGTTTTAAAGGATCAACGTTAATGTCCTCATCATCCTCTTCATCTTCATATCCCAAATTTGCATTCATGATAGTATCAATTTCTTTGATAAATGATGGCAGCTCCATCTCTGTCTTTTTATCTATCCATGCTATCTTAGTTAGGGAAACATCGTCGTCATCACCTATCATATTACTATTACTATTATCCTTGCCATCAGCTTGAATATTGGCATCAACCACCTCTACTTCGGAATGACCTCCAGTATTGTGCTCCTTTTTATCCAGCACCCAATATGATTCTACCGAACAGCATTTCTCCATAGCATTAATATATTTCTGTAACTCATTTACTTTAAAATACTTAAATGGATCAAAACACAATTCACATATCCTCTGTATAGTAAACGGATAATTATCAGTATTTAGGAAGTTATTAGTCAACCTATCTGCCAATTCTTTCAACTTTGCCAATTCTTCATCTGTTCTTTCAATGAATATATCGTTCGGTATCGTATCACTTATATGCTTTATAAGTTCAGGCAATAATTCTGACGGAACATTATCATTTAGGATGGAAAGATCTCTATCACTTGTTATCTTCTCTAGAATCTTATAAAGTGATTCAGATTTGATTCCTTTAATATTCTGTGGAATCTCATCTATGGTATCATCCATGGTCATTTGTAATAAGGACTTTTTTCTGTTTTTTCAGCTGGTGCTTCCTATACTTGGTTTTTCTTAGTCGTATATCTGTGCCATTATTTTCTTCTAAGTAATTTTTTTTCCAAATGAAATAGAAATATCTTTAAATCTAGTAGTTAATATGGAGAGAGAGTTAAAAAAGATGAATATTTAAGAAAAAATAACAACACATATTTACAAATATTTCTAGCTATGCAATAAAGAAAAAGAGTACTGCTCTTAGTAATCCGAGTTACATTCCTTCATGCCGCCACCTAACCTTGGAGATACCCCAACATGATTCCCACAGTACTACCCAACATATTGGTTAAAATATCAAATGTGTCAAATTTTCGTCTTCCCCCTGTTAAAATCACCTGTAACATTTCACTCCCAATTGCAGCAAACAATGCACATATAATCCCAGAAAACACATATTTATTGATTTGAACTTCGACAGTAACTGGCTTTAACCACTGTAATTTTGGATGATCCGGGGATGGTACTTGCTCCTGTGGCTTATGATTCAAGTCAATGACTTCATTAACCTCGATGAGAGAACTGCGTAACTTCTTTAACAGAGGTTCAAATCCTCGAGGAATTCTCAAATAAAATGACAAGTTTCTTGACCCCAAGCACTTCAGAAACAACCATGATTCTAACATGAATGCTATGAAGTGAGCCCATTTATCATGATCTGAGGTGACTGATTTCAAATTGGGATTTGTAGAAAGGCCTAAGAAATAAACACAAGCTGGAAGTAATAACTAGCAATACGGCGTAATTTTTCTTTATCAGTATCATGATGAGCACCGTACAATTGTCTTTCAATCGATCAACGATAACTGTTACCTTCCTAAAACCTTTTAAGGCTTGCAAGCATTCCATTGTTATCTCATTGATCAAAGCTATCATTTCTGACGCCCGCATTAAGGGGGATTGTTTTTCTCCTATCCGGCTAAATTTCAATTACCAGCAGATCTTTAATATGTAAGACCAGAAAGATTACAGTCCATACGCCAAATTCTTTAACTTTACTGAAGATATCAGCAACATTTCCCAAAAATTACAATGAGTGCAATCAACCTCCAGTCTTCATTGTCTCAGGAGGAACAAGCACTCTTTAATCAAAAGTTTAAGCAACTAGATACAGAAGATCTAGGTATATTGACAGGAGAGGTTTTAGGACCTGCTTTCGCTGCTTCAGGTTTATCTGGACATCTTTTATCACAAGTGTGGGCTCTGGTTGATGTAGGAAGCAAGGGATTCTTGAATAAGGATGAATTCTTCGCCGCTTTAAGAGTCATTGGTAACTTACAGCATAACCCAAACCTGGTAATTAGCTCTCAATTGTATGAACACCCTGTACAATTCCTTCCTAATTTGAGTCAGACATCAACCGGGAACGCAACAACAGGTAGTAACAACGTGAATACTATTCCCTTACCTTCTCAAAATGATGTTTCGAAATTCTCCATATTATTTGATAGAACCTCCAATGGTGACCAATCTTTAGCAGGTGATAAGGCTAAAGAAATATTTTTGAAGGCAAACTTACCAAATCAAGTGCTAGGTGAACTATGGGCTCTCTGTGATAGAAATGCGTCAGGCTCTCTAGAGAAACCAGAATTTGTTATGGCTATGTATTTGATTCAACTTTCTATGACTAATCACCCATCACTAAAGCCACTTCCAAATACATTGTCTCCACAGTTATGGAATGCAATTACTCTCTCCATTAACAACAATTCTATACAACCTACTGCTCCAATGAGTAATAACTCAACTGGTATATCTTCTATTAATGCTCCTGGTTCAAATATGGGCCTGCAAAGACAATTTTCTACAATAACTCGCTTATCATCTGGTGCATTCAGTAATGCAGCATCAGATTGGACGATTAACCAGGAGAAGAAGCAACAATTTGACAAAATCTTTGAGTCCTTGGACAAGAGTCATGAGGGTGCGTTGACAGCAGACGTATTAGTTCCATTCTTTGTGTCGTCCAAATTAAATCAAGATACTTTAGCTACTGTTTGGGACTTAGCTGACATTCATAATAATGCAAAGTTTACCAAATTAGAATTTGCAATTGCCATGTTCTTAATCCAGAAGAAAAATTCCGGCATTGATTTGCCGGACGTTGTCCCTGATCAGTTGTTACAATCCCCTGCTCTTGCTTATCAAACTTCTTCCATGCAACAACAACAACCTGTAATGGCAATCCCATCAAGGTCTACTAAACCATCTTATCAAGAACCTGTACCAGTACAACAATTAGCTCAACCTCAAGTACTACAAAATTCTAACAATGGCTCATTGAATGATCTAATGGCATTGAATAACTCCTTCAATTCTCCTGTATCAGTAGCACGCAATGATACTAATAATAGTTTTACTAATAATTCACCATCGCAGGCTACAACTAGTCATTCTGCAATGAACTTCAAGAAATTTAATCCAAATTCTCATTTCGGTCAAAGTATTATTAAAGAAGATGAAGAATTACAGACTTCAGAGCAACAGATCCCTCAGCAGAATCAATTCCAGCAAAAAAATGTGGTTACTCCTCAGGTGCAGCAGGCTATCAACACTTCCAATGCTCCTCCACTTCCACCTGTTCACAGAACAGCTTCCGTTTCTTTGCCACAAGTTCCAAATTTTGCATCCTTAGGTATGCCATCAGGTAACACGAATAGCAACACTAACCAAACCAGTAAATATGTCAACAATGACTTATTTGCCGATTCTCAGGCTTCAGCACAATTATCTACGGCAACCACTGAATTGGCAAATCTATCTAACCAAGTTACTTCTCTATCGAAACAGGCTACAATTACCAATGATAAAAAAGCCAGAGCAGCTCAGGAATTGAAAAGAGTTAATGACATGAAGGCTTCCATTGAAACTAAATTGATTGCTTTACATAAGAATCATGATGATAATGTGAAACAAACGGAACTACTAGAATCCCAATTATTGGAGAGTAACAGACAAACTGAAAGTTTGAAACAACAATTGGGTGTCACTGAAGCTAACTATCATGCCATTGAATCCAAATTAACGGAATTGACTCAAGAATTGGCCACTGCTCAAGAATCCAACACTAGTCTAAAGGATCAAATTGCAAACTTAAATTCTATGACTGCTACATTGCAAGCACAATTGAATGAAAAGCAACAAAGCGTTAAACAAGAAAGATCTATGGTTGATGTAAATTCCAAACAGTTGGAAGTTGGTCAGATTACCATGAAGAGCATGCAGTCAGAAATTGATGGTCTTGATGAAAAATTGAACATTTATTTAACAAAGCAAAATGAATTAAATGAATACCAAAAGACTGTGGAAGAGCAACACTCCCAGTTGGAAACAAAATATAAGGATTTGGAAGTTAAAAATGAGGATTTAACAGAACGTCAAAAACAATTAGAAGAACGTAATGGTCAAATTGCAGAACAAGAAAAAATTTATAACGATCACGTTAAACATTTGCAAGAAATGTTTACTGATTTGGCTAAGAGAAAGGAAGTCTTTGAAACCGCAAACGAAGAGTTAGAAAAGCAACGTATTGAATATGCCACTAGTGTTCAAGAATTGTCAGAGCGACAGATTCAACTGGCTATGGGCCAGCTACCTGATGATGCCCAAGAAATTATCAATAAGAAAAATGATGCAGAAGTGGCAAAACTTCATGAGGGCACTATCATTTCCGATGATGAAAACAAGACTGAAAAGACTCAAAGCGACGTGTTTGATAGAGATATACCAATTGTACCTTCCCAAAGTGAAACTGCTGGCGAGTCGGTGAACGATATTGAAGCTACCAACCACTCTGAAGAAGAAGCCGCACAAACTTTGGCTGACAGATTTGAAGGGGATTTGAACGAATATGGTATTCCTAGATCTCAATCATTAACCTCCTCCGTGGCAAATAATGCATCGCAATCTGTTGCTGGTGAAGCTGAATTGACAGAACGTTTAGAAGATAAATCTGTTGTCAAGGAAGAATTACCTGCCGTGAAGAAGAGTGTTTCCAATGACTATGAATCTGAGTCACACATCCCAGGCGAATGGCAACCCACTGATGTTGCGGAAGCGCCAGATGCCACACTCAATACATCAACTACGGCGGACACTATCCCTGTCGATGAAACAGTTATTGCTACCGCAATTGACGAAAAGGAATTGACTGAAGGGTTAGATAACTTGTCTCATAACTCCATTGAAAAATCACCTGGCATGTCAACCGCGCAAGATCAACTGCCATCCAAGACTATCGACGAAGAATTTCCTCCAATGCAAGAGTTACACATTGAGGAAAGTGACTCTTCTTCCGATGAATTTGAAGATACAAGAGAAGCTATGTCACCTACTATTGGACAGAAAGAAGTTCAAGAAAAAGTGCAATCCTCAATTGATGGAAGAGCAGCAACCCCTCAACAACCAAACTTCTTAAATGAACCACAAGGCACTATCCCACCTACTTCTCCTATTGGGAATGATTTTGATGAAGAATTTGCTGGGTTGGAACAAGCTACTGTTGAAGAGGAAGGTACTGAAGAAGTTGATACTAACCAAGAATCTTCAAATTCTATGGAAGCTTTCGAAACTATAGGGCATAATGACCTTGATAACGAATTGGCACAGAATGCATTTACAGGAACTCTTACGAACAACCAAATTCAACCATCACAGCAAATGCAGACAGCAGTTCCCGCCGTTAGCAATGATGAGTGGGATGAGATCTTTGCGGGTTTTGGTAACGGTAAACAATCTGTTAACAATACTGTTCCGACGGTAGGGTCTCATCTTGAAACCAACCTGTCACCACCAATAGCTAAATCACCTGTTAATCGTGGTATTGCCACCACACCAAAATCACTGGCCGTTGAAGAGTTGAGCGGGATGGGGTTTACGGAGGAGGAAGCTACAAAGGCGCTAGAGAAATTTAATTGGGATTTAGACTCCGCAACCAATTACTTACTGGACAATGCTTAATGAATTAGAATCCTTTTTCATGAAATGAGGAGGTGTTAACGTTAAAGAAAAGAAAAGAAAACAAGAGATCGATAAACTGTTCTATATAACTTGAGGCTGTACAATTACATATTTTTTTTGCCTTCTCTATGAGAAGAACCAAGTTAACTCTAAAAATAAATTTTGATATAATAATTGATATTAAAAACTCAATTTTCACATGATATTTGTATATTTCTTCTTCTCCTTCTTCTTCTTCTTCACTTCCCTGCTTCTGAATTCGTAATGAAAGTAATCTTTTGATTACAGATGTGAATGGTCTCAAATGCTGGAATTGACTATCTGACACAGTCTCTCAACGAGTAGCAAATAATCTGGCCAGTTCATTTCCCGATCTTTCATATTTTATGTTGGAACATAGATATGGTTCCTTAATATCTTATGACGGAATATCGTTTGAACAAGAAACATGTCCTATAATTATTGTATCCCTTGTATCGTAAAGTGTTAACCCACAGTTACATGGCCATTAAAAGTTGCAATAAATGCCAGATGCGATAAGAAATCCATTGAGCAAACCAGAAAAACATCCATTGAATGTTTCAAATGCTGTAGTATCCAATGGAGAGAAAAATTATTTAAGTTATGATGTAAGAAACCGTTATAGTATCTAATACTATATTTTATACAATGATAACAAAACTAAGACAAAATTAATATAATTTTCCCCCTTATATGCCATCTCAACGTTCACCCATTTCATATACATCTTCGAACAGTAGACATTTCCATAATATACTTCCCAATTTTGAACTTTTGAGAAGATGAACTTGATTTCAGATATTTCCAGCCTACAACTTTCTTACACAAATGACAGTGTATTTCACGGATTGTATATCTGCCAGTAACCATTACCTTTTCTTGCTCTTTCCCTTCAATAACATTAAGAAGATTTTCCATCAAATATGCGCTCCCCAATCTACCCTTATAATCCCTGGAGAGAATTTGACTGGATGAAGAGAAATGGGTTCTGCATAATCTGCATCCATAAGTGATCTGTTTTTTAGTCACTGATAGTTTCGTTTGTCTTGATAGATGAAGGGATAGATCCAAATATTGCTCTGGGGAAAATATTTGGTGGGATGCCGTCGACTGTTCAATATACTTCGGGTAGAATATTCCCATTTGCTTCCGTAGATGATCTGAGAACGAGAAATTCAGTTGTAAACTTCGCAGCCAGACTTTTCTGACATAGAGCAATAAAATATGGGACTTGCAATGTCATCCATAGCTACATCGTTGAAAGAAATTTCTGAAAGAAACGGGTCAGTGTGACACAGTTATTTTCCTATCTGGGTAACAGCGTCGCAGTAAGACACATTAAAATTAAATAGTTTCAAGTTGAGATGACAATATTTTATGGAATATTGTATTCTTGCAAGAGTTACTCAAGGATCGTAGCTCCTACCAAATTCTTGCTAATGCGGTGCGCTTATGATATTTGGCAATAGGCCTGCCTGATAAGTATTTATCTCCTAGAGCGATGAAAAAAGCTTGAATATCCAGTAAATTTTGTAAAGTTGTAACAGACTCTACTCAAAAGCGTAAGTGCCTTCATCAGTGAGTGAATAAGTCCACTAAACAAAAATCGAGGGACTACTATTTGGGGCGCAATCAATCATATTGATCATCATGGCACTTGCGCGCGGCCAATTTCAAAAGGGTTTATTTCAACTGAAAAAACAACCATCAAAAATTGAAAAGTCATCAGAACACGTCAAATCGATAGTTAATTTGATTGCCTAGTCTTATCAATTGACGCACATACTTCTTACAATTATTTGATCTTCGTGTTTGGTGGATCAACTAAAGCCATAGCTAAAATTGAAAAAAAAAGAATGGGTATTTGCGCTTCTAAAGAGGATTTACCCAACAACAATGTTATTGTACCCACGCCAGCTACATCACATCAACGAATAGGAGTCTCTATGGAAGCACAAAATAATGAAGGTAATGCTAGTAACCATGATGATAGAAGAACCAATTCAAGAAGCCAAGCGTATGGCGTCGCTTCCAGCAGGGGCTCCAAATCAGAAGGTGCTGAAAACCCTAAAAAAAAGGCTCAGATTAGAGATATTTCTAGCTATGGTGATCAACAATTACAGAAGTTGGACACTGAGGTAAATGATAAGGAAATTAAGGTATTACTATTGGGGGCAGGTGAGAGTGGGAAGTCTACTGTCTTGCAACAGCTGAAAATTATACATGGTGGCGGGTACTCCAAAGATGAGTTATTAGAATTTGTACCATTGATCTATAATAATTTATTAGAAATTGGGAATGATTTAATCAACGCAAGAAACAGATTGTCCATTGAAATCGAAGAAAACGAGGATGGATTTTCAAACAGGAACATTGAAGAGTTTAAAAATTTTGCTTTGGAAACTGATGATGAAGAATCCTCTAATGAGAATGATAATGAAAGGGATAACACAGAAAAAGGGAATCTCACTAATACACAGGAGAATGATGACCCAATAATACATCGTAAGAAGAAGACTAGAACAATAGCAATATTTCCACCAGATATTAAAGATATATTAACGAAATTATGGAATTTACCATCCTCACAGAAATTGATAAATGGGCCAGAAAAATCATCGTTTTATCTTATGGACTCAGCCAAATATTTTATGGATAATATTGACAGGATTACGAGAATTGACTATGTCCCTACCTTACAAGATATGTTACGTTCAAGACAGAAAACAACAGGCATATTTGACACACATCTAAATCTTGGCTCAAACTTAAATCTACACATATGCGATGTCGGTGGTCAGAGATCAGAACGTAAAAAATGGATTCATTGTTTCAACAATGTCACTTTAATCATTTACTGTATTTCATTATCAGAGTATGACCAATCTCTCTTAGAAGATGATGATCAAAATAGATTCCATGAATCACTTGTTCTTTTTGAGAACATTTTGAATTCAAGATGGTTTGCTAGAACATCTGTGATATTGTTTTTAAATAAAATCGATTTATTTGCCGAAAAGATCAAGAAAGTACCTCTTAAAACTTATTTTCCGGACTATACCGGTGGCCAAGATATCAATAAAGCTACAAAATATATTCTTTGGAGATACATGCAATTGAATAGGGCCAACTTAAACATTTATCCACATGTAACGCAGGCGACGGATACATCAAACATCAAATTAGTATTTGCTGCAATCAAGGAAACTGTATTAGAAAACAGTTTAAAGGATTCTGGTGTTCTTTAAATCAGGAATAAAGAACTCAGCAAATGAAATGATGAAGAATGAGGAAAGGGGATGAATACATGTATACATATGTTATTCGATAGTTTATATAATAACTAAATTAGGAAAAAAATTGGTATTATTTTCTAAGCTTACGTAACCAGTAGAAGAACTTTCACTGTTGATAAAATTTCAATAGCACTCTGGTTACCGCTATCGTAAAGCTTCAAATAGAGTAAATTAAAAATATTACATCCCATTAAACTAATATTATCTAGCATATTGTTGGTTACTTTCTGGCTAAAAGCACATAAATAAATATAATATTAGATAATTTATTGCCTGTTATGGTGGATGAGGGTAGCGAGAGCAAACTACCTGAAAGTGACCCTACTCTCGGAAATAGCATAAACTTAGCATTAGATCCCAATTTAATTAACCTGCCAATCTTATCAACATCAACAACCCCGGGTGGTGCATCTACCTTAGCTAATAATAACACTGATCAGATAGATCAGTCCACAACTGCATCTGATTCTCAAGAACATTACCATCATAATGGCTCATTATTAATTAAGAACCCTCATGAAATATATGATCAAATACCCCTTCAACAATTGATTCCATTGATATTACAGGAAAGGGGTCTCAATTTCCGATTTGCAGACCTTTCCGAAGATAGACTACTGGATGAAATCTCTGCAAATGAATCTGTAATTAAGAATGTAAATGAAGGGGCATCCGATATCGCACCAACCGATAATACAAACAAAGATAATGATTTGATGGAGATAGATTTTGAAGATAAAAATGTTAGCAATAAAGATAATCCATTGGCAGAAGCTGCACAATTAGAAAACAGTATAACTGACAATACCAATGAGGAAGCATTGGAAACACAAATGACTCAGGAACAGTTTTTAAAAACAAGAAAGGATGTGGTTGAGCATATTAACATGGCAATCAACGAATCTTCTCTATCCTTGGAATTTGTTTCCCTGTTATTGTCGGCGGTAAGAGAAAATAATGCTAATTCATCTATGTCTGCATACTTAAAGAAAAATACTAGTCCTGGTTCATTGAACAGCTCAAAGATTCCATATCTATCATTGTCAAAGGAGGAGTCCATTCAATACGAGATATTAAATAAGGGTTGGAAATTAAAATCACTTAATGATGCCAGAGTAATATTGAAAGAAAATTACCTGAAGTTAAAAGAATCTTTAAGGGCAGAACACATTTACTGGAAGAAAATATGTAATCATATTAATAATTTCGATGTCATTTTCAAGTTACGAGATAAGAGTACTGGACGAAGATCGTTGGGAATCAAATACGGATATGAAGATTCGGGCTCCACTTATAGATTGGATAGAGGGATCGCCATTTTAAGGAATAATCCATTCACAAATTGTTTAGAGTTGGTTCCGTTTCAAAATAGTGATAATGATATTGCGTTAAGGAATTACGAAAGAATATTGAGAGTAAGAATATTTACAAAGATAGAATCAGAAGATGATTATATCTTAAGCGGTGAATCTTTAATTGATAATGAAGATGGGCTCAGTGACGTGTTCGATTGGAAAAAAAATGATGAAATAAATGAAATAGATGACTCCAAGACGGAAGATATCAGGTTCCAAATTAAGAAACTAAAAAGATTTATCATCGAAAAGGAATTATTGTATCAATTGAAAAAGGAATGTTCACTGTTAATTTCTTATGGTGTTACTGTTGAAAATGAAAATAAGGTTATCATAGAGTTACCCAATGAAAAATTTGAAATAGAACTGCTATCATTAAATGATACCTCCTTTATCAATCATGAACGTGACGCACCAAAAGTTAATGATAAGAGGGCAAATTTGATTCTCATTACGCTAAGGATGCTTCTTGTAGTGATGTTCAAAAAAAATCTAAAAAATAAACTAACATCATCTAAAGTGAAAAAAAGTTTAAATATTGATAAAGATATCCTACTGATCAGACCTATATTAGGGAGAATGAGACATTCTAATTATAAAATGTTGCTGAAAAGGCTTTTAGAAAATCACGTACTTAATATCATTCAGGACACAGTTTTGATAGAGAAGAAATCTACGTCGACATTAAATAGAACCTCAGTGAAGAATATCGAGTATCTGGATAAACATATTGCAAAGTTAGCAAAAGATATTGCAGCTTTTGATTCCACATTAAGTCCATGCAGGACAGAATTTGAAATTACTATACCTAATAAAGGAAGATTAGAATTGAAATTGGAAAGTCCGAATTTCTGTAATGCGGTGGTTAATATAAAATATGTCTCTGAAGATGGTTCAGTTAAGTTCAATACGAATTTTGCAGAATTTAAAGAAATAGAAGAATTCTTACATTTTATAATAACGGCATATGTAAACTGATGTGTTAATAGTATCATCTTTAAGTTGAAAGTTGCTCATTATCTTTGGGTTTTTGATACGGCTCACTTTTTTTTTTTTTTGAAATCCAATTTTCTTGTCGCATGAATTGCTCTCGGGAAAGCATTGAGAAGGGAAGAATAAATTGAGATATCAAGTTGATATCTCTACAAAAGCTCGCAAACAAACGATAAGCGGTCGACTAAAAGCGGATAATTAAGAACAATGGGTTATACATTAGCAATTTTAGGATGTGGTGTTATGGGACAAGCAGTCCTATCTGCCATCTACAGGGCTCCAAAGCCAGAAACGGAGGATCTTACCTCACTTTACCCAACAAAGATCATTACTTGTAATCACAACGCTGAAGCTGCTCAACAAGTTACCGATTTGATAGCCACTTTCGAATCGTCTCCAAATGGAATTGAAGTGGAATCAACTTTTGAACAAAATGTCAGAGCTGCTAAGGAAGCTACGATTATTATCTTGGGTACCAAACCGTTCCTAGCAGAACCTGTATTGGATGGTGTTCGCGATGTAATTGAAGGTAAATTGATTATATCGCTAGCTGCTGGGTGGACTATTGATCAATTACAGAACTATACCAGAAAGGTTTCCAGAGTCATGACCAATACGCCAGCCAAGTATGGTTATGGTTGTGCAGTTGTGTCTCATTCTACCGAAGTGACTCCAGATGAAACCAAACTTGTCAACCAATTGATCGGCCATATTGGGAAGTGCATCTCTCTCCCAGAAAAGAACATGGATGCTGCCACTGCTCTTGTTGGTTCAGGTCCTGCTTTTGTTTTATTAATGTTAGAATCCTTAATGGAAAGTGGTATTAAGATGGGGATTCCATTAAAGGAAAGTAGGGAATGCGCCATTAAAGTTCTTGAAGGTACTGCTAAGATGGTCGAAGAAAGTGGCGAACATCCAACTGTGCTAAAACATCAAGTTTGTACTCCAGGGGGCACTACCATTGCTGGCCTATGTGTTATGGAAGATAAAGGTGTCAAAAGTGGTATTATTAGAGGTGTGGAGGAAGCTGCTAATGTTGCTGCCAAATTAGGTAAGAAGAAATAGGTTTTTTCTTCGTTCCCATTGTTTTGCATAAAATTTACTGCTAGTACCATCGTAATATTCTACAATAATATTTCTCAATATATAAAAAGTTCTATGAAAAGGAAATCATTCTTGCACTATGATATTAGTGTCACTCGTCATTACATCTTTTGTCATATATTAATATCTGACTGTTCAACCCACACATCCGTAAAAATAAAACTCCGTACCTTACAACTTTTTTTGGAATTTGTGCTGCCGTTGCTTTCCTGGGCCGACCTCTGCCCGCCGAACCGTCAGGTGACTCTTTGCCACCCTACGGGGAAAGCCTGGTTAGTTCTAGGGGGACCGTCAAAGCGGATATTTTTTGCTCAAAATTATTTGCAAAATAATACCAATGGAGCACCGCGCTTACGTTTCTGCAGTGAATCAGTTCACTGTACTGGTGGAACCATAATACCCATGCGAATTGATGGTACATTTCATCAAATTATTCGACATCAAAATCTACGCTTTTAGCTAGTGTACGTCTAACATTAATTCTTGAATTTTTTAGTTTAATCGATAGCAAGTAATAAGACTGAAATAGATACCACCAACAAGATGTCTGACGTTGAAACTCCAGTTGAAGTCCAAGAAGAATTCGAAGTTGTTGAAGAATTCACTCCAGTCGTTTTGGCTACTGCCATTCCAGAAGAAGTTCAAAGAGCTCAATCTGAAATTAAGTTGTTCAACAAGTGGTCTTTTGAAGATGTTGAAGTTAAGGATCCATCTTTAGTTGATTATATTCAAATCAGACAACCAATTTTTGTCTCTCATACTGCCGGTCGTTACGCCAACAAGAGATTCAGAAAGGCTCAATGTCCAATCGTTGAAAGATTGACCAACTCCTTGATGATGAACGGTAGAAACAACGGTAAGAAATTAAAGGCTCTAAGAATCGTCAAGCACACTTTGGATATCATCAACGTCTTGACTGACGCTAACCCAATCCAAGTTGTTGTTGATGCTATCACCAACACTGGTCCAAGAGAAGACACTACCAGAGTCGGTGGTGGTGGTGCTGCTAGAAGACAAGCTGTCGATGTTGCTCCATTGAGAAGAGTCAACCAAGCTATTGCTTTGTTGACTATTGGTGCCAGAGAAGCTGCTTTCAGAAACATCAAGACCATTGCTGAAACTTTAGCTGAAGAATTGATCAATGCTGCCAAGGGTTCCTCCACCTCTTACGCCATCAAGAAGAAAGATGAATTGGAACGTGTTGCCAAGTCTAACCGTTAAGAAACGTATATTACTCAATTTACATATCTTTTTAACAAAAGGGGATTGACTCTCAATATATTGGTTCTAGTCTCCACCCATAAAATATAATTATCATTCAATAATACATTAAAAAAAAAGCGAATATCAATAAATACATAACAATATCTTATTATCAATTATAACATTTTCCAATACACTATTGTGTAGTTTTTGTTACTGAAAAGACTTTGCAAGACATTACAAGTAGACAATAAGACCTGATTCTGCTCTGCAATGTGCAAGCTTACCGACAACAGAAATAATTAATGGTTTATTATCCGTTGAATATGTGACGTCCATTGAGTGTCAGCGGAAGGCCGATACCGGCTATTCTGTTCCGCATCACCGTGTGTCAGAAAATGAAGATCAAGCAATGTTGGTCATGCTGTGTATATATCAACGTTAAGCATGTAATGAGTCTTTTGGACAATCGAATTAACTGGGTTGAATGGTAGGATATATAATCAGTGCAGCGAGTAAAGGATTGCGGATGGTTATTTTTTGAGATACCACTCATTCGACCAGTATCCTAGGCACACATTTTTTAGGGAACAGCAAATTAGTCAATATAAACTTATTATGACAACTTCGCAAGAAATCGATTATTCGGAACCAGTGGGAACCTTTTCTTATGAAGCTGAGTTACCAAAGCTTCCTTTGCCACAGCTAGAAAATTCTCTAAGGGATTTGAAAAAAAGTTTAGAACCATTATATTATGCTGATGGTTATTATAAACATCCTTTAGATCCAGTTCAAATACAAGAACTTAATTCATCACTTTCAACTTTCCTTGATTCTAATGCAGCTGCTAAATTACAAGAAAAATTGAAGGTATATTTCAATAACAATGACTGCTATTTGGACAAATTACACCTAGATATCAACAATCATACTTCCACCAGAGAAATTGAGGATGATATCTTACCGAGAAACCCATTTTTGGTTCTTGCTGCTGATGCTGTGCCAGATATTACACAGGCCTCACGTTCTGCTGTGCTAGTCCACTCCGCATTGAGATTCATTTCAGCATTGAAACAGAATTTACTACCTCCCGATACAAAGAAAGATAACTCTCCATTGTCAATGGTCCCATATTTGAACTTGTTTGGTACCACTCGTTGCCCGGTTTTCGAGGAGGGTGAGGTAGAAAATTTTGACCTAGATAAACCATACACTACTTCTGATCTAGATAATGATGACTTGTCATCTAGTGATGAAGACGAAGATGAAGAGGGCCAACCATTTACAAGAAAGAGACCAACAAGTCAGGAAAGTAATGGATCAAACAGTTCAGAAGAGAAAGATGATATGTTCACTCGTCATGGTATTACGATTAATCGTTACACTGATTCAAAGCATATTTTGGTTATTTCTAGGGGTCAATATTACACCATTGATGTACTTGATAATGAAAACAAAGCATTATACACTGAATCTAGACTAACCATCCTTTTCAATCACATTTTAACGAATTCAGAAGAAAACTATTCATTTAAGAGATCTACTGCGTTGGGGAGTTTAACTTCGCATTCATTTAGAAATTGGAAATATGCACGTAAGAGATTGCAGAAGAGATACCCCCAAGAATTACGTATGATTGATTCCGCCTTATTTGTCCTAGTTTTGGATGAATCCACAGAACAAGAAGATGAAGAAAGCTCCAAGAGATTATTTTATGGTACATCAATTATTGATGATAAAGGTCATCAAGTAGGATCATGTGTTTCCAGATGGTACGATAAATTACAGCTTATTGTTACTGCAGATGCTACTGCTGCGGTAATTTGGGATTCATTCACGTGTGATGGATCTGTAGTTTTAAGGTTCATTTCAGAAACCTTCACAGAGGCTGTATTGAGATTGGCAAGAGAAGTTAATGCCGGTGATCCTCAATTCTCTTTATGGCCTGCTGTAAAACCATCCACTTTAGCCCCTACACCATCTGATTTCCATCCATCTAACATCATTAATAAGATTGATTGGTCTTTTAGTAATATTTTAAATACACATGTTCATCTATCAGAAACCAAATTGGCAGACTTAATCTCAAAACATGATATCATTCATGGCTCTATCCCAATTGGACGTAGATCCGCACAGAGATTGGGTGTTAAACCAGATTCTATGATCCAAATTGCTTTACAGATTGCCCATTATTCATTATACGGTAAGATGGTGTTCGGGTTTGAACCAATTTCAACTAGGGGGTTCAAGAATTCAAGATCTTCATTTGTGAATATTCAAAATCAAGATTTATTAGAACTTTGCCAGTTATTTATCTCAACATCTACAGATAATCAAACCAAATTGGATAAATTTATTCAAACATGTGAGAAACATAGTGAAAAAGTTAATAGGGCCAAATTGGGACAAGGTTTTGAAAAACATTTCAATGCCTTAAAATATCTCTACAAATTTCATTCTCATTTCGGGATTGAATTCACTGAAGAAGATAAAAAGATAGCATCCGCTGTATTTGAAAGTAGTTTAATCGCACCTTTCTCTCAACCGGAATTGATTGTAGCCAATTGCGGCACTTCAGCTACTATGACTTTTGGCATTACTCCAGCAATTCCACAAGGGTTTGGTATTGGTTACATCATCAAAGATGATCAATGTGACCTTACTGTAACTTCTCAATTTAGGCAAGGGGGTAGATTAATTTATATGTTAAATTATGTCCTTAACGAATTCAGATCATATTGGAGGGCTGCCCGTGAAGTTTCCCGTACGAAAACAGGTATTAAGATATCTCCTTCCGTGGATAGATTATATCAACTAGATAACGCACTAAATGCAACAATAAATGACAGTGTTGGAACACCAAACTCAAATTCTGGACACCAAACTAGTCATCCTCATCCCCACCGTCATCATCATAGCCAATCAAAGACGGGTTTCTTTGATCTTGACGCTCATGTAAACAGTAGTAGAAGTGTTTCTTCTACTCCCTCACTGAGTAACATTGCATCAAGATTAGCTGAATTAACGATAACCCGTGATTCTAGCCGTAATCATTCCAGTCTTGCGTTGTCAGTTCCAACTGTTAGTGAAAAACTAAATACTGGCCACCAAATTTTACAAATCCATCCATCTCATAATGATGGATCTTCTGGTAGTGAACTTTCTACACCTTGTGAATCCAGACCTGAATCGGGACTTTCGTCAAGGCGTGATTCTGGTGCCTCACTTACTAGACCCGAATCAAGAAGACAAAACGTCATTAACTCTAAGTTTGACATAGATTTCGACCGTAGTCGTATTGGAAGAAAAGTTTCTACGTTTGATTAGACCTATCAACAAGATCCACAATTTCATTGCATATCTACATATCTATATAATTATTTATTATGAAACTACAACTCTAACGATTATTTTTTCTATGTATCTCATATATCATCTCGGCGGCAGTTGCTCAGCGAAATTTCCAACAGATCAACACCGGATTAGAAGATGCCGGTAACGGCCAGTTAATTAATCATAGTCGAGCTAACAAAAATGACAATACTATAGGCACCTATTTAACATCAATAAAATGTATATTGTTAAACGTATCTGCTGCTTTTATCAAGATGACAGTACTAGGAAACATGGTTTTACTGCAAGATGAAATAAAGGAGGATAATAATAATTTGTCCATGGAACCGAAGGGACAGACAACGGGAGGGAGAAGGAAATACGCATGTGTGGAATGTAGACAACAAAAATCCAAATGCGATGCTAACGAAAAGGCTCCAAATCCATGTTCCAAATGTGCCAAGAAAGGTGTTCCATGTATATTAAAAAAGGATTTCAGAAGAACATATAAACGTGCAAGAAACGAGGCTATAGAGAAACGGTTCAAAGAATTAGCCGCAGGTTTAAGTTCCTTAAGTTCAGATGAGATAATAAGAAGGATTGAAAATGAGAAGGAATTGCTTTTGCAATATAAATTTAAAAATGAATCAGATATTAAACATGAGCCTGGATCAAAATCATCATCATCTCAATTCTGCATTGATAGAAACACATCGTCGCCCATTGAGAAACTAACGGCTACACAACTCCAATGCTCCCCAAAGACGTTAGGCGATGTAACCGTTTCAACTGAAGATATTGCTGAATTGTTCCAAGAATTTGCTACCTGTTACCATCAATTCTTACCCGTAGTGAACCTTACGACTGGTGCAGAAAAGATATATACACTATCACCATGCCTATTCTGGGTAATTTTGCTGACAGCTTCGAGACGAAAACATGGCTTCTCTGATCTAATGACCAAGTTATCTGTGCTTGTCAAATCAGTGTTGGCAGAAATCACTATCTCTCCAATCATTCGATATGTTCCATCAGACCAAGATGAACCCATTTTAAATGTTGCCTCTGTATACTCTGTTCAAGCATTCTTACTGTATACTCTATGGCCACCTTTAACGTCATCTTTGAGTGCAGACACATCTTGGAACACTATAGGTACAGCAATGTTTCAAGCATTAAGGGTCGGTTTAAATTGTGCTGAATTTTCCGATCAATATGTAACCGCAAACAACGAGCTTGTGACAGAACAGAAAAGGACTTGGATATGTTGCAATATTGTTTCTCAGATTGTTGCATCTTCGTTTGGGTTCCCTGCCTATGTTTCATTTGATCATACGGTTCTTCGACCTACAAAGGATTTAATTTTGTCTGATTCGTTGAAACATATGATACAAATTGTACATTTTGAAAATCAAATGAATAGTACACTTAATTCTAATGTGACTGATCTTTCTGGACTGGTTGCCTCACAAGAAAAGATACCTTTACTTCTGGTCCTTAATCGTCAATTATGCCAGCTGGAGAGAATATTGCAGGAAGATACCTTTGATGATATAAGGAAATTCCAATTATTGATTGCAAGAGTACATTTACTAACATATTACTTTACGAATGACATTTCAAATCATAAAAAAAATGATGATGATATTAGGAATAAAGATCTAAGTGCTATTGAATCTAATTTCCAAACAAAATATGGTCTTGTAAGAGTCTATAACGCAGCAATAGACTTATTAGTACATGTGAATCTAATGACACAGAAGAGCACAGACATTGTCAAATATTTTCCAGGTATTTTTGTGTTGAATATTTGGCAGGCAGCATGCATCATCAGTAAGCTAGTTCATTCATCATTGGCAAACATCTTAGACATTGAAAGAGGTAAACGTGCATACGAAAACGCAATTGTAATTACGTTGAATGCATCGTTTGTGAAACATGATATGGCGTACAGATTCACAGGAATAATGAAAAGTATGTGGAATATGTTTGCCAATATGTATGCTGATTGGAAGAAGGATAAGATTTCTGAAGAGGATAAATTTGCAAATGACTTCAATTTGGGCATAACAATTAAGTCCCGACTCTCAGTTAGTGTATTTTTTGATTGTTTATATATAATTAACGAAAGGTGTGGGATGGACAAATTAAAAAAGGAGTCATCATATCCAAAGGGAGATGATGATTATGAATCAAAACAAGCGTCAAGTAGTACTAAAAGAAGATTATCTGATGATCCTAACCCGGAAGAAAATGCAAGAGAAATTATAAATACAATTCCGTTGGATCCACATCCAATAAATGCAAGTGAAGGTAGCAACGTCGGAACTCCGAGCACACAACATACTGTACTATCATTAAACCGAATAATTAATAAAGGAACTTCACCCGACAATTTAGATGCACCTATTGTCAATACCCAAAACAATAGCACGTCGCTGTTTTCTGAGAAAATTCTTCCAAATGCAATACACCCATCTCAAAGACAATCTAATGAAAGAAGGGACATTCGAAATCAATCATTCGTAGACGCAACACAGACAAATCCAGCTTATAACGAGATTTCTGTATTAAATAGTGCTACATTAAACACTCAACAAAAGATTACAATGGCGGAGACTGTTCAAAATAAAAATGCCAGCGTAATTGAGACAGTAATGGATTATTGGGAGAATCTAGAATCTGAGAACGTGTGGAAGGACGTTGATATGTTGATGAATGAATTTGCGTTTAATCCAACTTTATAATGAATAATGAGGTCATTTTATTAATATATAAACTGCAATAGATTTAAAATATGTAAAAGTCAACTGCTACTTTGTGATATTTTTATCCCCAAAGTTTTTATGACGAGGAACGTTATGTTGCTTATACCTCTAAATCACGTGTTCCAAAATCGATTTCTGAAAAATTTTCTTGACGAATTGCAAAAAATAATTGATGGTGATGGAGATTCAAACACGAAGAAGTTAAGAACTTCATTAAAACTAAACAATTTAAGGTAAGCCGGATTTTTAGCATTCTTACCGTCTACCGCCAACTAAATTAATACGTGCATAAAAATGACTGATTTGCAAGATCAAGAACCAAGCATTATTATCAACGGGAATTTGAACCCAGAGGAAGAAATTCCAGTTGAAGAAACAGCGTTCGATGAGCAAGAACAAGACCTAGATGAAAAGCCAAAGAAGAAAGTTGCGTTTACTGATTTGGAGGAAGGGGAAAGTGAAGAAGAACAAAGAAAACGTGAGTTTGAAGAAGGTGGTGGATTACCAGAGCAACCAGAAAACCCAGATTTCTCCAAATTGAACCCTTTATCTGCAGAAATTATCAATAGACAAGCTACTATTAATATTGGTACAATTGGCCATGTCGCACACGGTAAATCCACCGTTGTTAGAGCTATCTCCGGTGTACAAACTGTTCGTTTCAAGGATGAATTAGAACGTAATATTACTATTAAGCTAGGTTATGCCAACGCTAAGATTTATAAATGTCAAAACACAGAGTGTCCTGAGCCAGACTGTTATAGATCTTTCAAATCAGACAAGGAAATTTCTCCAAAATGTCAAAGACCAGGCTGTGAAGGTCGTTATAAGTTAGTTCGTCATGTTTCCTTTGTCGATTGTCCAGGTCACGATATTTTAATGAGTACTATGTTATCAGGTGCTGCAGTTATGGATGCAGCCTTACTATTGATTGCAGGTAATGAATCTTGTCCACAACCTCAAACCTCTGAACATTTAGCAGCTATTGAAATTATGAAATTGAAACATGTTATCATCTTACAAAATAAAGTTGATTTGATGCGTGAAGAAAGTGCTTTAGAACATGAAAAATCTATCTTGAAGTTCATCAGAGGTACCATCGCAGATGGTGCACCAATTGTTCCAATTTCTGCCCAATTGAAATATAATATTGATGCCGTTAACGAATTCATTGTGAAGACTATTCCAGTTCCACCAAGAGATTTCATGATTTCACCTCGTTTGATTGTCATTCGTTCTTTCGATGTTAATAAACCAGGTGCCGAAATCGATGATTTGAAGGGTGGTGTTGCCGGTGGTTCTATCCTAAATGGTGTTTTTAAGTTAGGTGATGAAATAGAAATTAGACCGGGTATCGTTACTAAGGATGACAAGGGTAAAATTTTATGTAAACCAATTTTCTCTAATATTGTTTCTTTGTTTGCTGAACAAAATGATCTGAAATTTGCAGTCCCTGGTGGTTTAATCGGTGTTGGTACCAAGGTGGATCCGACTCTATGTAGAGCTGATCGTCTTGTCGGACAAGTTGTTGGTGCTAAGGGTCATTTACCACATATATACACAGATATCGAAATCAACTATTTCCTACTACGTCGTCTATTAGGTGTGAAAACTGATGGTCAAAAACAAGCTAAGGTTAGAAAGTTGGAACCAAATGAAGTCTTAATGGTCAACATTGGCTCTACTGCTACTGGTGCTCGTGTTATTGCTGTGAAAGCTGATATGGCAAGATTACAACTGACCTCACCAGCTTGTACAGAAGTTAACGAAAAGATTGCCTTGTCCAGACGTATCGAAAAGCACTGGCGTCTGATCGGTTGGGCTACCATTAAGAAGGGTACCACTTTAGAACCTGTAGCTTAGATATGAAACCTTTAACCCATTATACACTATAACTATATTACGATTCCTTTTAAATAGCATGGGGATCTCGTTTTAGTACTCACCTCATTATTATATAATAGATATTTCACACATTGTAAAATAAATAATGCAAATATGGTAATAAAAAAAGTAAAAACTATTGAATTTTAAATCAATATAAGAACTTGCTTAGTGGATGGCATTATTAGATATATATATACCTGTATCTACACACACTTATATAGGGCTCTCAGCAAAATCAATACAGATCAGAAATATCATCTCTATCATTAAGTGTACTGTTTTCTTCACGACTATTTTGTCTTCTTCTTTTCCTAGAATCGCGATCATCAAACGATGGCCTGCGATTTTTTTGTTGTACAAATTGTTCATTTACACCTATTCTACCAAATAAAGAACCTTCTTTTTGAGAATTCTTCTTTGACGCTATTGGATCAGCAATCGGTTCGGTCGTATTAAAATGAGTTGCTAAACCATTGTATCTCGATGATATAGGCCCTTTTGGAAGTGGCACCTTTGGCTGAGGTTTTATAGCACCTTTAGCCGGTGCCTTGGGTATCGTCATTCCAGGGGCACTATTATATCGACTTTGCCCGGGTAGACGAGGTTGTATCCTAGATTCTGTTGCCAATGTGGATTTATTGTGTTGATAGTATGACGTTGTGTTGTTAAATGTACGTTTCTTTGAGGAATAGCTATTATAGGGATCATTATGCCCGTCATGAGAGACAGGATGCTTTGTTTGAGAATAACGTGATGGAACAGGTTTTGTTGGAATTTCCGTTGTTGTAATAGATTCAGGAACATGAGGATACGCAGGTCTGCTTGGACCTACGGGAATAACTTTTCTGTCCATCACAGGCCCTCTAGGCAACGAATTTAACCTAGTAGATGAATGAGCTTTTTCAATTATATGGCCTTGTGGGGCAGTTGGGGCCTTGGAGGACATTGCCTGATGTGTTTCTTCTTTATAACGTTTAATGTCAACTTCGTGACTTTCTTCACAAGGTAACCTCAAAATTTCTGATGGCAAGGGCTCTTTTTTGAAAAATTCATCTTTCATTGCTGACATTGCAGTTAACCGCTTGTAGGGATCCAGTGCTAATAACCCTTTCAAAAAGGTTAGACCTGACTCATCGAGCCATTTGCCAAATCTTTCAGCCACAGTACTTTTATAATTGGTTTTGGTCAGTTCGGCGCCCGGTAGATATCTTGCCAATTTCCATTCTTCTTCAGAGGGTGTCCCCATTAATTTAAAAATAACATGACCTTGATCAATATCTGAGGATCCTTGTAAAATTGGTTTCTTCTCAAATAATTCTGCAAAAACGCACCCAACCCCCCATATATCTACGGCGGTTGTATAATATTTATCACCAAGAATCAATTCTGGAGCTCTATACCATCTAGTAACCACTACCGAGGTATATTTTGCTCCGGAACCCGCTCCACCTGGGTATTTCAAATTAGGAGGAGAACCATAATATACCCTTGCCAACCCAAAATCTGCTATTTTCAAGACACCATTATGATCTATTAATAAATTTGCTGCTTTGATGTCTCTATGCATGAATTTTTGACAATGGATATAATTTACACCTGTCAGTATTTGTAGCATTATATTTTTAATATCCGGCATTTGCAGGCTTATTCTTGGATTATGTAAAATGCCTGATAAATCTGCAACCATGTACGGTAGCATCATATAAAAACTTTTTGAAGGTGATAAGGATAATGGTGATGAGGCAGATGATGTCGAGTGCGCTTTCATCTCTGCTACTGCCGACACAGATGATTCTGGAGGATAATCATATACCATCTCTATCAATTTAATAACGTTTTTATGGTTAAGCTTCTTTAGGATGACTATCTCACGTTGTGCCGTAATGGGGAAAAGATCCTTCTCTACATTAACCAAAATTTTCTTCATTGCAATTTGCCTCTGTGTGGCTAAATGTATGCCTTTATAAACTTCTCCAAAGGTACCTTGTCCTAGTTTCTTATCTTCCTTATAATTAAAGGCAAATTTGGTGCATCCGGATACTCTTTCGCTGGGCCTCGATTCTAAAACTATATAGCTTAAACCAGAATCTGGATCATTATGTACTGTAGGCATTTGTTTTACTTTCCCTATTTTGTATTTAAACTCCACTGGTGTGGCTCCTTTTGAGGAGCCTTGTTCAGTTGCGTCATTCGTTGCAGAAGTGTTTATATCTGGATTAGACATCAATATTGTATATGCAATGCGTCTTTCGTGTATCGGTCAAAGGAGACAGAAAGAATGGAATGAACAGAAGGAAATGGTCTCTAAACCAATTATTATATTTATTGTATCAGTCTTCTTGATTCGATTTTTGTTCACTTCCACCTTAATTACAATGTTATGCTGAGGTTCGAGCTAAAGACCCCAATGCGAAGCTCATTAAATTTCAATCTCGTATAAAACGATAAAGTCCATATATAATAAACCTTTCGTTATCGCTATTATTACATATTTTATTGAAAATATTATATTCTATCATAATTGAGTCCATGAATAATAGATGGATGATCTTGGTACAACACGTCTCAATTCTTGTAAACTGATGCTTGGCTGATAGGGCCTTAAATCAAATGGGATCAATGTATTTTGGTTTTGCTTATTGTTGGCAAAATGTGCCTGTAAAGCAGTTTCTTTCAGATCCTGAACACCCCTGTCCATCAACAAATTTAAATCGAACAATGTTTCCCATACGTTCTTTACCTCTGTCTTCTTCCATTCCTTTATTTTATTATCAAAGTTTTTCACCGGTGAACTTGGTGTTGACGCCGATATAGAGGTAGGCTGTTTGAAAGGTGACTGAGCAATGGTAGGTATTCTCGAATTCATACCCTTAATGATCTGTTGATATTCCGCATAGGAAAGATTAAAATTGGTTGATTCATCTTTTGTTTTTAAAGCTATACGTGCAGATGCTATTAGAATAGCCAATTCTAGATCTGACAATGATCTGATTAGTGACGTGAGGCTATTACCCAGTATTTGTGTATTATAAGAGTTAATGCTGTTATTTTCACTAAATTTTTCTATTATAGAGTTGAAAGTAGGTGCACTGCCCACTAGTGGTATGAATTCGTTCCTGAAGTGAGGTAAGGATTTGTATGTTTCATAATTTGTCTTCAAAGTTTTATAAATTCGAGAATTCTCATCACTTAGTTGCTTCTTTATACCATCATTCCATTGTACAATTATTTTATTGAGTGGTCCGTTATCTGTTTCCTGCATGACTAGCATCGACAAAGCATTTACAACGAAATCAGTCAATCCCTGTATTTGTGGCATGTATATGATACGTTGGGAAAATCTGCTTCTCACTCTCTTCTCTAAATATTCTAGAATGTTCAACTTTGTTGTGCAACCAAATATGCATACAGGTACCCGTGCATGCTCTACCATATCAAACAAATTATATAATAGAGTTTGTCTTACTGGTCCTGCAAATGTGTCTATTTCATCAAATATAAATATAACAGTCACTTTAGTAGCATGTCCACCGTTCTTATTATTCTTGCCATTATTAGTTGGTGTGATGCTGGTAGAGTCCAGTAATCTAAGGATTTTCTCGAACACCTCTGTCTTTGAGCCACTACTAATACTCTGTGCAGTCGTGTCATCGTTACTTTTCTTTTGATCGCCATGCAATCTTGATAATTCATCTTCCAATTGAGTGGCAATACTGTTAATTGCTGTAATTTCCGAATGAATGAACCCATTAAGCCGTATAGTAATAAATTGTTGACCATAATTTTCCGATAACAATTTTAGTTCATGGTTTAGAAGAAATGTTTTATAGCTGGTTCTTGGCCCGACTAGAATTGCTGAATGAGATTCCTTTTGAATTATTGCCTGTTTCAATATTCTGTCGATTTCTTGCTGTGTATCAACTAGATAAGGATATACAGTTATCTCTTTAGTAGGGAGAGTTAGGTATAGATGAGATAACACACGATTTTTAAATTGAAGAAAAATAGGATCCGCCTCAGTTAGTTGGTTGTCTTCATTAATGCCACTACCTTGCAATAATCTTTTTTTAGTAAATAATCTAATTTTTTTCATGGGACTTGCTAGAATCTTTCTTTTCTTCTTTGTTGGCGTACCATTAGGTGTAATATTATCCTGATCCTGAATGGGAAATAGATTCGGTACAGTGGATGGTTCACGCATATTTTTGTCATACCTCTTAGTTTCTAGCATACTTTCTCTTTGTGCATCTTTTTCCAAGATTTGATCACTCAGCATCTTCACAACTATATATCCCAGTTATTTGTCCTTTATATATGGACAATTCAACCTAAGAACTTCAAAGTGTTGCCTGTTTTTATTTACTTGATTTAAGAAATCTGCTCTTCTCAAAATTTTTAAACCGAACGCTTATAACAGCAAATCTGTAAATATTCAGAATTTGGTACTAAAGCTGTTGGAACCGAATATTCTATAGATGGATAGGATAGGACTATTAAAGATCAAGTTACTATAAAAAGAATAATTCTAGAATTGATAAAAAAGTTGTAGAATATTCGAGAAAGAAATTTACAATCAGAATAGGCTTATCCCACTGTGTCTGAATATCTCAAGTTTCTATATGAAGATGAAAATACACTGAAAGGAAAAGTATATAAAGAATAAGGAATACAAGAATGATAGATAGTAGTATGTACATATTTTACTTTCAGTATGTAGAAAAAAACATTGTATATTATAAAAATGGCTGAACATTATCAATCTACTATTGCTCCACAAGATAAAGAACTGAACTCTTATCAAAAACAAATATAGAAGGGAACCAAATACATCATATTATTGTCTCATACTTGGAATATTTAATAAGATATTTTTTATGTTTATTTTTGGAAGAAGAGGGGAAAAAGTATTTTTAAACATGAAACATTTTCAACAATTTATTAAATAACAAGCAATAAAAAAAACTTTGTCCACAAAAGTTTATATACAAAACAACTTAGGTATTAATAATTTTATATATTGTTTTATTTGGGAATATTTTAGTTAAGAATAAGTATACATTGGTTTCCTTTGATAGTTCTATTAGCGATATCGAAATTTCAAATTGAAAAATCATTCAAAATGGAATACGAGAACGATTCATACACAATGATAATATTCTCAACCTCTCATAATAATTCGGTACCACAATGAACCATGCGAGAGGTGAATACCTTAATAAAATAATTGCCCAAACAAAACTTGAATGTCCCGATATTGACGATAATGAAGAATTTAACGTGCCCAATGAAGAATTCGATGATTTATACACTTTCACCAGAGATGATAAATTATTTGATGAGCAAAACAACGATATCAAGAATTATAATTTAGACAAAAGATCATTTCTAGAAGAGCAGCTCTATTTCAAATTTGGTCAAGAAATCAATGGATTAACGCCGAGATCCTGCTTTATTAAGTGCAGTAAAATTAAAACGAAGAAAGAGAAGTATTACTATCTTGATTGCTTGAAGTCTGAATTTGAAGCCCCTGATAAATCATATAAGTCTGTGTTTCAAACTAGTGACCTGATTGAGAAGAAAATGATAAAGGATCCAGAGACGTTGGATGATTCTGATATGGACGAACTGATGGGTGCAATAGAGATGCATGATAGTTGTAATAATAGTGCTAGTAATAATAATAGTGATATTCTTTTCAAAAAGGAAGTTCCCCAGGCAGGAATTCCAATTGAAACAAAAAAAGAGTACATAATTGTAGGGGATAATTCTATACACGTTGCTGGTGAATTGAAATGCATTTCAAGTTCTTTCAAGATAACAGATTGTAAACCAATTGATAATTCATTTGACGAAGGCACAACTATAATTCTTACAGTACATTATGATGGTACTCTGTATAGTATACTCCCTGCTGGGAGACAATTTTGGAATCTACGTCTACGTGGTGACTGGACAATTATAACACACCCTAAAGGCGATCAGTTTGCACTTATTGAGAAGAAAAATGGCATATGTAAATTCTTCAAATTTGTTTCAAAATACAAATTTCAGATGGTAAATAATTTGTATCTGGATGATACTACAATAGTTGGGGGTTCCTTCTTCCCTAATTCATCAAATACCAATTTTCTTTTATTCCTCCCGTGTTTGAGGTACGATAAAGTAGTCTATTTTTGTATAGAGTGGGATAAAGACTCTGAAAATACCAAAGAAGTCCATCAATTAACATATTTGAATGGCAATCCCAATCTAAATGGTTGTCTCCCAATCGGATACAATAGATGTTTAGTGTATTCTAGTACAACGATTTCTTTAGTATCAGCCAACCAGATAATGTCTGGGGAGGTAATGTTCAAAAGGTTCAACATAAGAGCTTTAAGAGGTATCAAATCATCATTCCCGGCACCAAATTTATTATACAAATTAAAACAATTAACTGAAGCAAATATTATTAACTCTATTGATCATGAATTCCTTAACTCAGCTACATGCACGGTATTGTCAACTTCTACAGGGAATATTTGTCTTTGCTTAATAGATGATCAAGATAACATTAAATTTTACTCATTGACGAGATTTAAAGGAGTAAGATCGATTGGGCCTGCAATTGATCAACCACATGATGACTCTATGTATGCCTTAATTCTAATAAGTTTTGGAAGGACTTTAAAATTAACCATAAATGTGACAGAAGTAAAGGAATTAACTCCTACCTCCAACATTGCGCCCTTATCGTCAATTATTAACAAGACGACGCTGGCTAGTTCTAACGAAGAAAATACAAACATAATTACTTTTACGCCGTCCAAATATTATGGGGATAACGCATCAGAAGTTTGGTTAACATCTTCCGCGGCTCTATCTAAACTGAGTGATCCAATACCGACCATGAAAACGAGCATGATATTCAAATTTAACCAATTCCAAATATACTCTAAAATAAAGCTGATAAATTGCAAATATCTCAAAAAAAGATTAAAAAGTGATGTTTTTAGCATGAATATGGAAGACATAAATGAAAACGATAACACAGAACGATATCTAGTTCTGGCAACAGATTTTACTTCAGGATCGAAACTTTTTGCTGTAAATATTGACGAAGCTGGATACAGTAGTTTAATAGAAATTGAAGATTTCCTTTGCTCTGAAACAGAGGAAACTTTGGAGTTATTTTTTACGCATATGGCTGTTGTTCAAGTGACTAGAACTTCAGTATTCATAATACCTCAAGAACCATCGGAAAACAATACAATATATGATAATACCAAACAATACACACCTGGTTGGGCTATTGACGGGGTAGCACATTCCAAGGATAGTGTGGTCATCTGGAATTCTGTAGAGCAGACAGTCCAAATGATAAGAAACGTTGGAGATGCATTGATCAGTGATTTTGAACATTCATTTAGAGATATCCCAGGATTAACTGATGTTTTAAATAGCTTAAACTCAAGCCATCTGGAGAAAAATGTTTTAAGGAAAAGTTGCATAGTCAATTTGGTGGTTAACGAAAAAATGGATGCACTGGGTATTCCAAACGGTCTACTAAATATACACATTTATACCAATAGTTTTATTATCGACGTTAATATTGATTTCGAAAAAACGTCAACACCTAGTATTTGGGGCATGGAATCACCACCAAAGTCACAAGATATTGTACGGATCAATGGGGGAAATTATTCCATTTCGGAAGGTAATGTCCTATCAGGTATGGAGCATCACAATAATCATTATAAATTTAAGTTATCACATAACCCGAAGAAAGATGTTCAAATTAGACAATGTGGCAAAGATAAATGTATATCGTTCACTCGTGACGAAATTCAATTAATGCAATGTGATGATTCTTTTGCTAAGCGAAGGTTTAATATCAAGATCACTCATGATGGGAGACATATCCCCATAATAGATGTGCAGGCAGATTCAACAAAGCAATTATTGTTTGTATTGACGGAGACGGGATTACAGGTATTAAAATTAAAGTATCAAACCTGGAACTATTCTAACTACTTGTTAAAATCAACTCGCAGTGTGAATAAGATTTTTCGCTTTATAGATAAGATCAACAGAATGCTTGTGTTAAACTTAGACACTAAGGATTGGCATTGTATTAAGTTGAGTAATGGAAAAATACTAAGTTTAAGATCTGATATACTCACTGATCAATCACATCCAAAACTTGTTAATATGGTAGAGGTTCCATGTGAAGGTAAGAATGTTTTTTTGTTATTGAATTACGAAGATATGATTAAATTAGTACAGTTGATACCACAAAGGGGTGGCATTCTTATTGAACCCGTATCTTCTTACAAATTTGATCTCAATATTAAAGAAAAGATATCTGTCAACAAAGACGGTTCATTTATTGTGTTGCAAGTGGGTAAAGGAAGTGCTAGTGGTGAATCTTATAGTAACATGTCTGATAAATTCATCAAATTGAAGATTACAGATAATAACATCGAAAGAGTACAAGAACTAGCATTCAATGGTAAAGGGGATATCTCTGATTTTCAAGTTTGCAATGATGATATCATCATGACTATTAACAAACGTGACCGTCTTTTTATGTTTAAGAATTTCACCGATCAAGCTAATAAAGGCTATGCTGAACTTATACAACTTTCGATCCCGTTGGAGTCCAAGATTGATGTTATTACCATTCTCGATGATAACTGTTTTGCTGTAGCAATTCAATATGCTCATAGAACAGAATATTTGGGTGGTATTCTTTTTTTCAACCGAAAAGGACTGCAATTTTCCATGAAGGAAAGACAGCCCTGGGACAACTCCGACAATAACAGCAACTCTATCTTTGAGGATGTACAATATTATTCTGGGACACTATTTGATCAAGAAACCCACCAAGAAAGAATAATGGAAGAGTACACATATGGTTATAATCACAGAGAGGGAAACGAAGAGCAAGCACTGAATATACCAGCATGTACCGACGAATTTCGTGAGAAAATGCATATGAATCTGCGATTGGTACCGCCAGGGCATCCATATCAAATAATTAAGACTACGAAGTCGATTAAAGATGTGAATTATAATGATAAAACTGGTGTAGTATACTGCTTATTAAATGATCAAACGATTCTAACTTTGATTCCGCCAAATTACTCGAGCAATCAAAGAAATCCAACAGTTTATGATAAACACGATTTAGAAGTTACGAGGGAGTTGTCGACACATAATAACTTCGGTTATAATATAAGACGAACGGAGGTGTCTAAATGGGGTGGTGAATGCACTGGATTTATCAGTGGAACGTTGGAAGATTTTCAAACTATGTATTCACTTCGCTGAGAAAGCTTATTACGCCTGGGAAAATGTTACCCGGGCTCACACAATGAAAGAAAACAAACAAACAAACAAACGGCAACCAAAGTAAAGGAAGGAGTCGATGAATGCATGAATCAATGGATGGATTGGCTAGATCTTAAGCAGTAGACTTTCATATTATATAGTCAAGTATATTCTACATTTCTTTACTATTATTTAATTGATTAGTATTCCAACAGACTAGATTCAATTTTTTTTTCCGAGCATAGATAAGAAATAGAATCTGTGACCGTCTTCTCTAAATTTAGATTCAATTACCGGTTATTATCCATTAAAATATAGTCTTTAGGAAAAGAATAAGAATATAGATATATACTAGAAAATGTCTCAACAAGCTGGTGCAAGTATTAGAAGGAAGTTAGTCATTGTGGGTGACGGTGCATGTGGGAAGACATGTTTACTTATTGTGTTCTCTAAGGGTCAATTCCCAGAAGTATATGTTCCAACAGTGTTCGAAAACTACGTAGCGGATGTGGAAGTGGATGGACGTCGTGTAGAACTTGCTTTATGGGATACTGCTGGTCAGGAAGATTATGATAGATTAAGACCATTATCCTATCCTGATTCCAATGTGGTTTTAATCTGTTTCTCCATCGATCTACCTGATTCTCTGGAAAATGTTCAAGAGAAGTGGATTGCTGAAGTGTTACATTTCTGTCAAGGTGTTCCAATTATTCTTGTTGGCTGTAAAGTCGATTTAAGGAATGATCCACAAACTATTGAACAATTAAGAGTAGAAGGTCAACAACCTGTCACATCCGCTGATGGGCAATCTGTTGCTGATCAAATCGGTGCTACTGGCTATTACGAATGTTCAGCCAAGACCGGGTACGGTGTTAGAGAAGTCTTTGAAGGTGCCACAAGGGCTTCATTAATGGGCAAATCTAAGACTAATGGGAAGACAAAAAAGAACAAAAATAAGACTGAAAAGAAAAAGAAAAAGTGTGTTCTATTATGATTGATAGTTCTGATCAAGACAAATGACATCCTTATTTTTCTTTTTATCTTTATTGAACAAAAAAAAAATGGAAGATTACTTTACTTTAACGTAATCCTAGAATATACAATATCAATACATATTTGGGGCTCCCTCCAAACACTCGATTAACTGTGCACATTCCTTGATGGAATTGGAGGCCTTTCAACTTTTCAAGTTTTTACACTATTCCATATATTTCGAATACTAAAATCGAAATCATTCTTTAAATTAGTTTTGATTTAGTATATACATGCTATTTTTAATTTATTTCGAATATATATATATATATATGAAAACCTTACCAGATACCTTTCTTTACCCCAGGCAAATCACCACTCAATGCTTTCTCCCTAAATTGAGTTCTGCACAATCTGAAATCACTTAACACAGCTCGTGAATGACCGGATTCAATACATCTATTTTTCACCTGGGTCATTCTTGTATAATTCGGTAATGTACTCAAGCGTAACTGTGCTTCTAACCTTGCTCTTGCAGGTAAAAGGGTGTTTCTTGCGATATATTTCAAGGCCTTCCTTGTTATTTCAAATTGAGCTACTTGCTGTCTCTTAAAATTGTCTCTAAGAATTCTTGCATTGACAAACCCTGGAGGTAGTTTCGTCTTGATTGGGAATCTGAAATTACCCATCGTTGTTTGCTGCTATACTATTAGGGTTTCTGCTTGTGTCCAGAGGGAGGATTATCACTGTTTCTACTGATAATCCATTTCATCGGGCTCGCGCCAGTGCTAAAAGACCTTTAAATAAATAAATAAACAAAAAAACTTGTTAGAGGATGTATAATATGAAGAACATTATTGAGCCCTAACTTTATAGGAGTATAAAATTAATACCCAACACTAAGATGGGTAACCTTATCTATATAAAAAAGTATATAAAGGGAGACTATTTCGGATATCTCAGAAATCGATTCCCTTTCTTTTATATCGGAATTTTTAGAAGAACAAGACATACATTTTATTATTATTGATTCTGTATTTGAACAATCATGTCCACTATCACTCCTTTTTCAATTACCAACTTACGTCAACACATCCTCTAACATATTCATTACAGTATATACCTAATCTATAATCTACGTCTTTTTCCCTTCACTTTGTTTCAGAAACTGTGCAAATCTACTAGTTTCATGAATGCCACATTCCGTCTTCGCCTTACCCTTCCATCTACCAGCTCTTTCATCTTCACCTTCTGCGACTGGTTGGGTAGAGTGATAATCACCAATGGACCTATATCCTAAATCCAACAACTCGTTATAAGGAATTTGATTATCGTCCACATATTGTTTCACTTGTTTGAAATCCCAATTTGCCAACGGATTAATTTTCACTATTCCATTCAACTCATCCAATTCAACAAATTGTAGATTTGATCTTTGAGCACCTTGGGATTTTCTACGTCCTGTAAAGACAGCAGTGACACCCAATTGCTTGTATGCTCTATGTGCAGGTTCAGCCTTTACAAGATAATCATATTTATCTTCATCTTTCTCCCAGAGTAAATCACCGTACTTATCGGCAAATTCCTTCTCCGTGGTACAACCACTAGGATGATACACATTAATGAATTGGCCTCTTGGCTTATAGTACTTTTCTTCAATACGTTTCAGTAAATCCAAGGTCTGTGGGAAGTGGTGTAATGTGTCAATAAAGATCAACGGGACCATTTCATCATCTTCATTTTCTCGAGTCAATTTGGATAACATGTCAATAGTAGCCAGTCCTGTTAAACCAAACGCAGTGGTTTGAAACAAATGTGGGAAAGTGACCAAAGACCATTTAAGAATCTCTTGAGGACTGCTCAATTTGGCTAGTTCTCGGTTCCACTGTGTTATTTGCTCTTGAGTTACAACAATATCATTGTTCAATTTGTAAGACTTATTTCCGCTCATCTTTTTGTGCGTTACTCATTTGATCATCGTGGAAATACCCATTTTTGTGGGCTTTCTCTGTTTATATAGATGTTTGTTCTTATTCATACTTTTATGGAGCCACAATATTATTACAACGAAATTTCACGAGTTCTGACAAAATTTGAAAAATTTGCGATGAGCTTCTTCTAATAGAACTGTTCGTTATAGATGCAGATGTAAACAGTGTTATAGACAGATAGGTAAACCATTGAAGGATATATCAGCTAACCATGGCCAGAAAGGACAAATCTAAGAAGAAAACTAGCACATCATTTGAAGAATTGATTTCAAAACAATTACCCATCCTGGAATTAAAATATTCGGAACCATTATTCCAATTCGCTTGCCATCCTGAAAAACATATACTGTTGAGTGGGTTATCTAATGGGTATATTTATTGTCATGAATACAATGCTGATAAACTAGAACAGATCCTTGAACATAATAAGAAAGAATATACGCTTTTGACGAAAAGCAAGAATGCTGATGACTCGAAAAGAAAGAATGAAAAATTTTGGACCCTGGTGGATGTCATGAAAGAAGAAGAGAAAACGGAAAAAAATAGCCCAGTTAAATTGTTATGGAAAACAAGAAGACATAAGGGATCTGTGAGGGCGATTTGCTTGGACTCAGATGGTCAATTTGTTTACTCAATAGGTACTGATAACGTCTTGAAGAAGGCCGTCACACAGACCGGTAAAGTGGTGAGAAAGATTAAATTGCAAGATGAAAAGGCTAAGATCACAAAGATGGTCAAAGGTGCCAATCATCCATTTTTATTACTCGGTGATGAAGATGGGAACGTTCTAATGTTGAACAGCGAAACTTTGGAAACGAAAAATAAGATTAGAAGGATACATAACGGTGATGCAATTAATGATATTTTCCATTTTGATAAGAGATCCATATACAAATATATTTCCCTCGGTCAAACGACCCTGGCGTACTGGGATGCTAGAGAGTCTAATGAAAGTGACTTTAAGATTGCTCCTGATGACCATGAAGCCAAGAGAAAAGTGTTATTAAGTGATGACCAAGAAGATGAAATACTTTGTGGTACATTTGTGGAGTCAGAAGTGGCAGACACGATAGTGTGTGGGATGGGTGAGGGTATTCTAACAGTTTGGAAACCAGAAAAGAATGATTTGGAAGATCAATTATCAAGAATTAAGATAAGTAAAGGTGAAAGTATAGATTGCATTGTCCCTACATTACAGGATGATAATGGTGTTTGGTGTGGTTGTTCCGATGGTAATATATATAGAGTAGACGCTAAACGTGGCAAAGTTGTGGAAATAAGGAACCACAGTAAGTTTGATGAGGTAACGGTGCTTGATTTGGATTGTGATTATAGAGTAATTTCTGGTGGTATGGATAAATTAAAGATATGGAAATTCGTGGATGCAGATGCAGATGAAACAGAGGAACATAGAGCTGGGGAAAAAGAAATTTCCGATCTTGACTCAGATAATGACCAGTTTAGTGACGTTTTAGATTCTGCCAGCGACGATGATAGTGATGGTGATCGAACAGGAAGTGACGTTCCAGCAGATGATGATTCGGATAGAGATACTGACTCGGAAGGGGAACTAGTTGGTCTTTCTCGTGAAGAATTAATAGCCGAATTAGATAAAGACCTTGTCTTTTCTGATGAAAGTGCCCAAGAAGAGAAAATAAAAGACGAACCTAAACAAAAGAAGAGAAAGCTTGCTGAAAAGAAGAAGGATAAAGGCAAGAAGAAAATGGTTAAAAAAAGTCAAAACTTCTCAAATAGTATAACTAGATTTGAAGGTCTTTAATACATAAGTATATTAACAATAGAGATAGTACTAGAAATATTGTTTCTTCAATAAAATAAATAATTATATTTTCCTGTATTTGTTTGTAAACATTGAAAAAGACGACAGTGCGAAACTGATATTTGACAGCATTTCGTTCCTACAAACAATGGCTAAGTCGATTGTCTCAAGACGTGGTAGACTAGAAGGGTATCCAGAAGCATAGTCTCTGAATAGATCACATAATGACTAGATCATACTCCAAAGATCCAGAATTGGATGATTTCTTACAGAGAGTGGAAGATTTGGATTCACGAAGAACAAAAAGGGATCCAAAGACTTTACCAGAAATTAAGAAGAAACCTATAAGCTTAACCATTTCACACAACGATAAAGATGCCGAGGAAGATGGCTCAATGGTAGATGTACCGTTGACAGACGAATCTATGTCCAATTTAACATACAAGTCAGCTTATAATTACGAAAAGACTTTCTCCCCCAAAAAACCAAATTATTCATTGGAAGATTTGGATTTGGAAAAATCACCCCAAAGGACTACAAATGGACTACAAAGAACTACAGTAGACAGTAAACGAAAGACATTTGTAATATCCGAGGAGGATTACAAATTATTACAGCGTTTGAAGTTTGGGGAAATTGAAAAGAATGAGTCACAAATACTATACCCAACCAGAGGCAAGCCAAGGGAGAAAACGCAAAGGGAATATAGAAGGTCAATAAATGGAGATAAATATCTATCAGATTCAAATTCGGATTCAGATGCATCGGCACCTTCTCTACCTCCCAGAAAATCAATACTTCAACGTGATACTGAAGCCAAAATTAAAGAGATGTCAAATTCAAAACTGAATTCACTGGATTTTAGGATTAAGGACGAAGCTTCAAGTGAAAGTGAACCCCCAAGTCTTCCATCAAGACCAACAACCGCTAACAAAGTAGACAAATCTGAGGTTCAAGAAGAAAAATTAAAGGCAAAACCGGCCACAATGAAACATAAGCTTGAAGTAACTTCGAGGAGAACCACAAAGATGGAAAAGGCGGCAATTGATAGGGTAGATACAAGCACCCATACATATATTGAATCAACTGGTAAATCTACCTCATTTTTAGACTCACTAGAACACAACAAACTAACGAACATTAACATTCATGAGCCAAAAATTGAACATAGAATAGACGCACATAACATAGACTATCTTGACTCCGTTCAATTGAAAGAAAACTCGATACCTAAAATACCATCTAGAGCAACCAAACCTATCTCTCAGTCACCAACTAGAATACCGAGATCTGAAAGCTTCATTAATTCTGCATTGAAATCCAAAACTTCCACTGTATCAACAACAATATCATTACCTCCAAAGGTTCCAGTAAAGAAGAATACCTTACAATTTTTCCCAGAAAGAAGAGATGCTAGCACCAATGAAGGTAAAATAAATGGTGAAGAATTCATAGAATTAAAGCTTAAGACTGTGCAAAAGCAGAAACCCAAAGTCCCAGAAAAGTCAAAGAATATAGTAGATCTACCCAAACTTCGTCCTACCAAGAATGTCTCCACTTTATCGGACGAGACAATGACGAAAAAGAATATGAATAGTAAGAATGAATTAGAATTACCCAAATTGCGTTCAAAAGATAATACACCGCCAGAAATACATAAGAGGAAGCCCACCATTCCGGAAGCGCTTACCAAGATAACTTCATTGAAAAAGACCACAAGTGAATTTAAGAATAATGAAAAGGAAACGCCGGAAGCTTTACAAAGACTGGAGACTATGAAGAGTACTAAGAAGGGTTTCAATAAACCGCCTATTCCTCAACGAAAAATTTCGTTGCCTGAAGCCTTACAAAAGGCCCAATTACTGAAGGATCATAAAAAAGTGAAAAAAGAGGAACCAGTGCCATCCAATGCTTCTGAGTCTGCTAATATAAATGATAAACTAGAGGCTATGATGAAGGCCCGGCAACTAAAGGAAGCTACATCCACAGGAAGTTTTGTACTCCAAGAGAAGAGCAGTAGCAAACCATCAGAGTTGAACAGACGCAAGACTACTTCATCCCTGCCTTCTACATCAACGACGAATTCTAATGAAAGAATCCTGCCTCACATCAACAAGAGACGTGCCCGTGGACCAAAAAGGAAGCTTCCAACCAGTATCAAATCGGTGTAGCAAACTCATATCACGACTATTTAATATATAATGTAACCACAAAGTAATAAAAAAACGATATTTAGAATGCGAAGTTGTACAATAGATACGTTCATATGTATTCACACTGACGCTGCACCGGCCGGCACACCTTAGCATGGAAATTTCATAAAATATGAATGGGAACAGATTCTTGTAGAATGTTCATCACTAATACTAGCCACGGAAGCACGAGAAACAAATCACACACACACACTAATTTTACAAGCATGTCCTGTACTGAAGAATACCCAAACCATCTATTAGAACTTATTAAAACATCAAAATATGTGCATTTGGCAACATGTTCCCCTGATTGCATCCCTTCCGTGGCCTTGATGAATTACACATATATCCCTTGTTCCAAGAGTTTTAAGGATGATATCAGTAAGAATGACTATATTATATTTGCCACATTTGATAACACTGAGAAATATGATAATATAGTGAAAAATCCTACAGTGTCTATGCTATTCCATGATTGGATTACTGCTAATAACCTCTCTGTAAGGAAAACCACTTTATCTCAAAGCGGCACTCCTGATCCAACTATAACAGCAGAGCAGAATCCTTTAATTTCATCATCTAAGGAGCATCCTAGTAAATTATTGCATCTTTTACAGGAATTAAACCAATCTGAATTGAATCAAATGAGTGCCACAATCAAAGGTCATGCGCAAGTCATCAAGCCAAACTCAGAAGAGTCTAATTATTATAAGAATTTGCTGTTGAAGACAAATCCTGATGCTGGTGTTTTTATCCTTGGTGAAAATACTGTTATTGTGAAAGTTAAGATCGAAAGTGCTAAAGTAACTGATAGTGAAAACAACACCAACATATATAATTAATTATTGTATATATAATATCCATATATTAAGAAATAAGACTTTTATTTTCCTTTTTCGTAAAGTTATTACTATTTTTGTTACATATTTCAAGTACCTAATATAGAAAAAAATATTACAGTGTTTCAGTAAGGAAGGAGACGTACTAATTACCTTCTTGACCAAAATCTCTGGTAAATTGTTCTTGTTTATGCAAATCCTCATCATTAACTGTTGGCCTAGTAGTCTTAATAGCTTTAAGGAAATCCTTTATTGTCAAATCTGGTTCTTGTAATTCATCTGCTTCAATACTTGTCCAACTCATTTCAATCGCATCCTTATCACCAGGCGAGCACGGTGTAAATTTCTTTTGCTCTGAGTCTTCTGATAGGTTCTTAAAATGGGTGGCACTTTGAATCTTTCTAATGGGTTGCATTAATGCATCTTTTACTGCTACAGCAATATCACTCCCCGAATAACCCTCGGTCATTTGTCCCAATGTTCTATAATCTTCCTTGGTCAATACACATGGTGTATCCCCAACATTGATCTCAAACATTTTTGTCCGGGCTGCTAAATCAGGCAATGGAATATATATTCTTTTCTCAAATCTTCTTCTGATGGCACTATCTAATTGCCAAGGAATGTTAGTAGCACCTAATACTAATACACCGTTAGATTCATTCCCGACACCATTCATCTGTACTAACAGCTCTGTCTTGATTCTTCTACTGGCTTCACTTTCACCTTCACCTCTCTGCCCTGTCAAGGCATCGACTTCATCAATGAAAATAATAGAGGGACTATTTTCTCTTGCCATTGTAAATAACTGCTTGACCAATTTCTCAGATTCACCCATCCATTTCGAAACTAAATCACTAGATGAAACACTGAAAAAAGTTGAATTGGCTTCTGTAGCAACAGCTTTTGCTAAATATGATTTACCTGTCCCCGGTGGGCCATATAACAGAATACCAGATGTAGGTTTACGATTCCCCTTAAATAAATGAGGGAATTTAACAGGTAAGATAACAGCTTCCTTCAATGCCTCCTTGGCACCTTCTAGACCGGCAACATCTTCCCATTTAACGTTTGGTTTCTCTGATAAGATTGCTCCCGAAAGTGCACCTCTTAATTTTTTACTATCTTCGTTATCTTCATCATTTGATATCTTCTTAGCATTACCTGATATATTTTTGACGCCATTACTATTACCAGAACAGTTAGTACCTACACTACCTTCTTTCCCCTTTTCGTTATTTTCCAAATGTTGCTTCAATTGTTCGGCTCTACTTAAATATTCTGTAAATTTAGCTCTTATTAACTCCTTTGATCTAGCATTTTTTTCATATTTCAACGCAAGCATCAAATAATCTAATCCATTGTAATACGCCGTATAAGCTTCTTCATATTGTGTTGCTGAATCATAATTTATAGCCTTTTGAACTAATTCAATGCCCTTGCTCAAGAAATCCCCCGTACTCATAATTTCACAAACGTAATGCGATTAACTTCTCTTGATGGGTTTTAGACAGCGTAACCACGTTGAATTCCCTGATTTGACGTGGTTAAAATGATAAGATCAATATATATATATATATATAAATGATAATAGTATGTATGGGCTATAATTATAACAAATGTCTATTGGTAAAATCGGGGTAACTTCTACACGATTAAGCAAAATCCCGGTACTTTAATACCGGTGGTGGCAGTGCCGGTTCTTCTTTCTCTCTGACAACTTCTCTCTGTTGTTGTTGATTAACAGTTCTTACTTGTATTGGTGAAGAGAACATATTGTTTGGGGCCATAACGGCTTTTCTTATAGGACTTGATGTAACTAATGGTTTTGTTGGTGATCGGGCAATCATTTGTGTTGGGCCCTTCTGAGATTGTGACAATGGTGGTAAATCGTTCTGGGCAGCCAAGTTTATCGTTATCTTTGATGGTGATTTGACCAGATTTTTAATGTCTCGGCGTGATTTCATGTATCCTCCAATAGAATCTAGATGTACATCGTCTAATAATGTTTGGAAGAGAGCATTACGTTCTTGTGCGATATTAAGATCTTTGGTCAAGTTTTCCATCTGCGTCTCCAACTCATCAATACGCCTTTTCAGCTGTGCAAACTCTGTCTGGCCAGATTCAATCACAGAGTCTTGTCTGATATCACCAGGTTCTATTGATGATTGGGATTCATGCATGGAATGTTTGCCCTTATGATGTTCAAAACTGCCAGACATGCTATGAAGATGGTTTCTTTTAAGTTTTTCAGATTTCAGTATACGTGTTTTCAATAATTCCCTTCTTCTACTCTCTAATTGTGATATATGATTTGTCTTCATCTTGCTTCTAGAACTCCTGACGCCGCCCATTACTGATTTCAAATAATGTGAAATTGAGCTTCCACCCCTTTTTTGTCTGTAACCCTTTCTTTCTATATTTCTTTTAACTTTGAGAATGTTAAGTCTCCGTAGCTTTAAGGACCTACTATTACCACCTTTTCTTGTGACTCTCGATTGCCGATGTAAGTTCAACGTGTTCGGATAACTCTCTGAATAGCCATTTATTACACCTTTAAAAAATTGGTTAATTGAATTGAATACCATAACAGAGTTTTTTATTTTTTTACACAGTACCCAATAGTGTACAGTGTATGTTTTTCTGAAGAAAATAAAACTTTTTTTTTGAATAATGGTTATTGTTATTATCTTGTCGGATAAACAAACACGTAAAAATTTCGTGTTTTGAAAAAATTCTAGAGAATGATAATCATCAAACGTATATTTGGGTTTAAAGATTCATAAGAATAGCAATTCTTCAGTACTTTTATTTTCTCAGATAATGTTTAACTCGGGGAAAGTGCTGCCTGTAAATATTCAACCTGTATTATTGAGACCGTTGGCTTATAGAGTTCTTTCAAAAAAATATGGATTAAGTATCAAATCTGATGGTTTGAATGCATTAGCAAAATTTATCGGCAACAATTTTGGTTCAGATTGGAAAAGGAGTCCAGAAACCCTAAAATTTTTGGAGCTGTTTGCTTCTGTTTGGAAACAACAGGAGAGAGGCTTGTTTGTGGACAAGACTGGTGTGCTGGCGGTGGTATCTGAATTAAAAGAAAGAGAAAAGGCTAATATTCAAGAATCAAGATCGCAAGCAGACAGGAAAAAATCAACTACAACACGTAAGCCTAAAACTTTAGATAATTTTTTAACGGGACTGAATGACGAAGTTGTGCAGGTAAATCAAGAAGATCTAAATATGGATGGCGATGATTCGGATGATGTACCTTCTCATAACTCCTCCCTAGTTCTTTTGCCAATTGATGATAATGAAATGCCGATCGATTTAAAGCAAGCTGAAGATGTTGATGAGGACGATGAAATTCCTTCGCAACATAACCAAACATTAGATTGGAAAGATTATTTTAAAGTGATCAACGTCTCCGATCAACAAAAGTTTTCTTACAATGCAGACAAAATGCAATTTCAATTTATCCCATCCTCTACTACTACGTCTACGACAAGCCCATTCCATATTAATTTACCTAGCCCACAATCAAATGTATCTATATTCCCTACACGTTATTATTTAATTAGAGATAGAGTAATGAGAAATGAGAATTTTCAAAATAATGATACTTTTAACCCATTATCTTCTATGGTACAATTGAAGGAAGAGCTAAAGAATACTGACCCTACTGCAAATTCTAGTGTATCAACATATCTATCTATAACGCCAATTAAGAATTTACTTGGTAGAGATGGTATGAATTTTTTAATATTAGGTCTATTGAAGAAAAATGCAAAGGGTAGTTGGTCATTAGAAGATCCTTCAGGCAGTATTGAGATTGAAAATTCTCAAACTATTCCAACTAACGGACTCTATTACGTGTCTGGATGTATTGTTCTGGCAGAAGGAATATATTTTTCAGTGGGTAACAGATTTCATGTCACGTCAATGACCCATCCACCAGGTGAAAGAAGAGAAACCACTTTAGAGTCCATCGGTAATCTTGATTTACTTGGGGTTCATGGGACATCAAATGAGAATTATATAGCAAGATTAGATAATGATCTGAAAGTTCGGTTATATTTTCTTGAAAAAGAGTTAGAAGATCACAGGTTTATTATACTTGGTGGAGATTTGTTCCTAGATGAATTAGTAACATTAGAAGCTCTAAAAAAATTGTTTACTAAACTGAATGACGATCCGCCAACATTAATTATATTCCAAGGTTCATTTTCTTCGGTTCCTGTTCATGCATCTATGACCAGTAGAAATATTAGTGCAACTACACAATATAAAAATAATTTTGATACTCTGGCTGGATTACTATCTAATTTTGAAAATATCATTAATGAATCGACATTAATATTCATACCAGGTGTCAATGACCCATGGGGATCTATGGTTTCATTAGGAGCTACAGGAATTTTCCCTCAAAAACCAATTCCTTCATATTTTACACAAAGAATGAATAGGATCTGTAAGCATGTCATATGGGGATCCAACCCAACCAGAATTGCATACCTTTCACAAGAGCTTGTTGTTGTGAGAGACGATTTAATGGACAGATTCAAAAGGAATAGCGTTATATTTCCAACTATAGAAGAAACACGAGAACAAAGATTACAAGAAGTACAAGAACAGCTTCAACAAATTTCAATAGATGATACTGTCTCGATAGACCAATTAATCAAAGATAAGAATCAGTTGAATCTAAAAATACAGGAGACTAGGAAAATTGTTAAGACAATTTTGGATCAAGGTCACCTTTCACCTTTCACTAGTAATATTCGGCCTCTCATCTGGGATTTGGATTACTCACTTACTTTATATCCTATTCCAACCACTCTGATAATTTGTGATACTTCGGCACCGCAGTTCGACCTGACATATAACGGTTGTAAATCCATTAATCCAGGTAAATACATTGTTAAAAGACGCGCTAGATATTTAGAATATAAACCATCACAAAAGAAAGTATCACAAGAGGAAGTTTATTTTTAATCTATTCTCTAGGTATATTCATTAACCATCAGCAGCATTATATACTCTTCATAATTATATAAAAAATAAAAGAATCTAACACTTTTCATATTAGTTGCTTTTATATGGATACTGTTTGAATTTGGAAGTAACTTCACATGGCATGCAGTATACAGGATCAATAGGTTTTAAATCTTCAAACCCCATCAGACTTAATCCAGCTATACCAAATAAAGTATGGAACACATCAACTTCATTGTCCTGTCTATCGCTGATTCCACCCTTTTTGTTATCTTGACTTTCCAAAATGAAGTCCTTTAGTTTTTTGAAGTCTATCCAATTTACTTTATCAATTATCGCCAAAGAGGACAGTACCCACCAACTGTAACAAACATCTGGTAATTTTCCAGGTCTTCCATTTAGACCACCTTCTGGAAGTTGTCTTTCACACAGCCACCAACCGATCCTATCAAGTTGGGTTTTAGACAGACTATTTATTTTTCCAACAATAGCTAATGACCCTAAACATGTAAATATTTGAGCTGCATGCGATTCAGACCCAGGTGATAGTCCAAACCCACCATCAAAATTGTAACACTGTAATATATATTCCACAGCAGGATCAACCACTCTTTCAGTCAATCTTCCGAGAATAGATAATGCACTTAATGCAGTATAAACAAACCTGGTATCAACTTCACCAAAACTGTCACCTTGAAATGATCCATCTTCCAATTGATTTCCCTCGATAAATTGGACACAAGATTCGATTTGCTCTTCGGTTAAAACATCCAAAGCGTCATAGATCGCCAATATCTGTAATGCAGACAAAGTAGTTAGAAGATGAGCATCATGATGTGGGAATGGACCAAACCCACCTGTCTGTTTAACCCAGCATGAATAGACAAACCTTACAATATCATCCTTCTTAAACGTTTCTTTAGCATCTAATATGCATAAAGCTGTTAAGCCCCAATACACACCATTCAAACGTAAATGCTCTGATAACCAATATTCAAGATCATCCTGTCTGGAATCTAACGACTTAATATATTCGATATGCTTCTCTTTAAGAAACTCCATTAGTACTATTCTCTTTTCTTCACCCTTTTTATATTCTATATTTATAGACGTACAACTTTTCAGTAATGTATGAAAACGGGCTCGAGTATGATTTCATATTTCTCGTCTGCACATGAATGATGTTTCTTATAAAATCTGCACTTACTTATAAAACCATGAGAAAATGGAGCAGAAAATGGAGCAGAAAATGGTCAACTTGGAAGACATAAAGCTCGATACAAGTTACAAAGTTGCTGGACAAAAAGAGGATGTAGGAACTGTTCTAAGAAGATTAGAATTTCAGCGGCAACAACGGTTACAATTAGTACCTACTGATGACATTGAGATTAGAAAAGCTTTAAATTTGTTGGATGAACCTGAGGAACTAGAAAATGAAGATAGGTTTAGTAGACGAGAAAGATTATCGGAGTTGCTGTTTAATAATAAAGAATATCTGGAACTTTACAAAAGGTCAGTTCTGGATCAGGCAAATGAACAACAAGATATTATTTCCACCATAAATAATGAATCTAATAATGAAGATGAAGAAGAATTCTATACACCAGCAAATAAGGATCTGATAAATGCAAGAAAATATATCTTACAATATTCCATTGCAAAAGCCAAAAAACGGTTATTGGGCCAGCAAGAATTGACCAAGAATCTCGAGGCTAAGATAATTATCAATTCTAGAAGGAATCTTAATGATCATTTGGCAAATATGCATTTAGTGGGCTCACAAATTGTTTCTTCAAGACCTGTGTCAAATGTGAGTTTAACAGCGGATGATAATTTTTGTGCAGCCGGAAATTGGGCTGGCGATATTAAGATTATCGATACACATAGCTTAGAGATAATAAGCACACTCGAAACAACTCATTCTGGCAAAATTGGAGGGCTTGCTTGGAATAATGATGATACACTCCTTGTGTCAGGAGCAGATGATTGTTCCATTAAATTTCATGCTTTTGATCAGGATCTTCGACAGCTGACAGAGAAAAGTTGCTTATTAGGACACGAAGGACGGGTGGTGAACGTAAAATTTCATCCGTCTGGAAGATTCGTTGCCAGTGCATCATTTGACATGACATGGAGGTTATGGGACGTAAAAACGGGAGTCCAGTTACAGCTCCAGGAAGGTCATGGAAAGGAAGTTTATTCATTATCATTCCAAAATGACGGTGCCCTTCTTTGTAGTGGTGGTTTAGACAATGCCGCCATTGTATGGGATGTAAGGTCAGGCAAATCAATTATGAATTTGGATGGGCATGCAAAGCCAGTATACGCTGTTGATTGGGCTCCCAATGGTTATGAAGTTGCCACCGGTGGCGGAGATGGAATTATTAATATTTGGGATATAAGAAACTCTAGAAAACCAGCAAAAATATTGGCACACAACAGTATTATCACTGGTTTACGCTTCGAAAAGAAAAAAGGGCATTGCTTGATCTCAAGTAGTTATGATAGGCAACTGAATATTTACAGTTCTGATAATTGGCTGAAGATTAAAAGCCTAGAGGGTCATACTGATAAGATACTTGGAATAGATGTTTCTAAAGACGCAAATTTTATTATTACAAGTGGATGGGATAGATCTTTGAAACTTTGGAAGGAACAGTCTTTTTAGTGTATAAAGCTATTTTATGTACATGCTTGTCTCAGAGAAGGACTATTACTTATAAATATGCAGTTTCTATTAAAATTATTTATTATATCTTCTACTTGGATTTTCGTTACTCCCCCCTGCCCTAATTCGAGGAGTGGGAAGCCTGCTTAATCTAGTCAACAACTGATTTAACTCACTCTCTAAATTCCTATGATCATTCTGGATATTATCTATTGTCCTTTCTAAACCTTCTATACTTCTTAATAGATCCGGTTTCTGCGTACTGGTTTCAGATAATAATTTCTGAAGGGTCTCTTTCATTTCTTCAGCATCGTTTTCATTCTTTTTCATCTCCTGTTCTGTTTCTTGGATAGATGTTGCAACATTTTGTAGTTGTTTATTCATATATTCATTTTCCATATCTCTCGACTGGTTAATACGTTCCTCCTTTTCAATACCTTCTTTAGAAGCCCTTGAAACGGAAAATAACTTTTTCAATTCCAGATATTTCCCATTCTTCACTTCTAAATCTTTTAAATAATTTGCTACCTTCAAATCTAGATTTTGAGTCTTTTCATACTTCTCATGATTTTTTCCTTCTATCATTTTAATTGTTTCAGTATCAGTCCAACTTTTTTGATTCGAATTTTCTAGTTTCTCAGATACCTTTGTCTTTTCCTCCTCATAGAAGTCTACATGATCGTTTTCTATACTTTCCACTTCTTCATAATCCATCAACTCTTTTTTTTGCCTTTCAATTTGTTGATATAATTCTCCTATTGATTGTATAAGTTTGTGTGTAATAGTTCCGCTAGATAGATGATATGCCATATCAGATGTTTCATTACCAGTACTAATTCCTGTTAATTGTGACATATCTTGTTTTAATGGATTAGTCGAATAATCATTTTTTAATCTTTTTGACTTATAAAACGACATTTTTTTGGTTGTTTCATTGGTCCCATGGTCCATCTTTGGACGACCTCGTTTTTTTGCCTGGAATGCTTCTTCCAAATTGTTTTCCCTCTTGTTATACTGAACTTCAGTAAGTAGAGACCTTTCCACATCCATGGAATTATATTTCTTAATTGGATATATATCAGGTAATGGCCAAGGAATACTAGGGTCTTCTAACCATTCCACTAGATAGTTCAGCTTTTGGGCGTATATAGGTCGCAAGTCAGGAGGTAATGTACCTATCCTATCTCTAAGGACTACCACTGAGGCGGTAACATTTTCCAAATATTGGCGACTAGAAGAGTCAAAATATTTTCCAAAATAAAGCATACAATGATCAATAGAATTAATAGATATTAATCGTACGATTGGTGGTTGGTCAGTGCTTCTTCTTTTATTTCTGTTGTGTTTCAATATTTTTTGAATATGTTCCTTATTCGAATCGGCCGTATTATCTAAATATATCATCATGTCGAATATAATAGGATCTTTAATGGGATATTTTAGAACATCCCAACCACTGGACGGAAATATATGGCAACTACACGAATAATTCTTAGCTTTACTTTTACTCTTAATAGATTGACCGTCATATCTCCTGATATTGACCTTATTGCCTAATAACAACGCTTCCAACAAATCCATTGTCTTACCAGGTTTACAGACAATGGCTGTGTTAGTTTCATATTCTTGTACCAAATTGATAAGATCTCTTAGAGTAGCAAATTTTCCACTGGTTTCTGCCAGATGTAATGGTATATCTTTAGTGATCAATGATTTGGGCATAAAATGATCAATCAATAAGTATGGATGAGTGGAAACATATGCACTATTTTGACACATTGTTTTCATGGACTCTAAAACAACATCTTCTTTATAATCGTGGGTCTCAAAATACCTTAAGATATCAGAATAATGCAATGAGACAATTTGATCGGTAAGCTCTTTCTGATAAAGGCACATAGTGGTGGGAAGCCAATAATCCCCGGAAGTATTTCCAGTGACACCAAGAGTCCTTGCATCAGCAATGGAGGGGATCGGTTTGGTATCCAAAATCTTCAGTAAATCCATATGTTTTTCTATCTCTAGTATAGAAGATTTTTAATGTCTGATCTGTTCCTCCCAACTATCAAACATTAGCATATTCAAATCATGTCTGTTCAATGCAGTTCTATGAGCGTTTGAAATAAATAAAAAAATTGCATTGCTACTCAAGAAAAATCACTTATATGTTTGAACGCAAACAAGCAAATGAACAATATAGGATGTCTACTAACAAGAATACTAAGTTAACTGAAGATGAAATTGCACTATATGACAGACAGATCAGATTATGGGGCCTTGCAGCACAGGCGAATATGCGTTCCGCCAAGGTCTTGCTGATAAATATGGGATCCATTGGTGCAGAAATAACGAAAAATATCGTTCTAAGTGGTATTGGCCACTTGACTATACTAGATAACCATATAGTTACGGAAGAAGATCTTGGTAGCCAATTTTTGTTGAGCAAAGATGATGTAGGTAAGAAAAGACTTGATGCCACCTGTGCCAGAATACAAGATTTCAATCCCAGAGTGGATTTGAGTTTCGATATAGCAAGCTTCCAGACACATGATATATCATATTTTAAGCAATTTGACCTTATTATTGGTACTGAATTAAGTAGCAAGCAAGCCGCTTCTCTTAATGAAATTACTAGAAAATTAAACATACCTTTTTATTTAGCAGGTTCAAATGGATTATTCGCATACATCTTTATTGATTTAATTCAATTCGATGCAAAGGATGAAAAGCTGAAAAGTATGAGAGCTACTGAGATTGGCAAAATATCTCAAAACAGAGAAGTTATTAACGTTGAAGAGCGTATCGATGATGATGACAATAAAATTGTTTACGAAAAAGTTGAGATAAGAAACTTTTATAAATCATTCGACAACATGCTCAAGGATGCCACATTAAAAGGAAAGTTGAGTCGAAGACAATCGAAAAGAGTCTCTAATGTGCTAGCTTTAACTTTGTCCTCACTTTCTCACTCAGGAGAGAATATCACGGATGCCAGTGTTTTGGAAACTCAAACAAAAAAAATGTGCATTAAATTAGGATTACCCACTGATAATATTTCCAAGAAATATGTAGAGCAGTTTATGAATCAATGTGGTGTTGAATTTGCACCTGTAGCTGCTATCATCGGAGGTGCATTAGCTCAGGATGTGATCAATATCCTAGGGAAAAAGCAGTCACCACTTAACAACTTTGTTATATTTGATGGTATAACATTGGAGATGAGAATCTTTGAGTTATGACTGCTTAAGCGTTTCGTATTACTACTAAGTTATAAATAGCTCATACATTTCATAGTATCTTTAGAGTACTTGTTATATAAAATTATTAATACTAATATAATTGAACAAAATTTTATTGTACTAACATACAATTTATATGCACGTACGCATGTTCCGCAATAATCCACCCTTGTACATTTTGCTCAAGCTTGGCCACTGACGGATACTTGTTGCAAATGTGCCATGAAACTTTGTAAGGATACATCATCCGTAAACACTACAGTTGAACTGACGTTTCTTTGGTCTTGATAACTGTCGGAAGGATTTAATTTGGAGAGTAAGAAACGAGCTTGAGATCCACCCGCTTCAGTATCAATAAATCTTGGCAATGGGAATCTGTCAATTAACAAATCAACTGCCTCTTTCTTTGGCTCTTCTAGTAAGTTCTTGAAATCCTCATATTCTGGATCATCCTGGTAACCAGCTTTTCTCCATTGAGCAATTTGTTCACCATGATAGATTAAAATGTAGAAGAAAGTATCCAACAACAAAATGGTGTTTGGTCTGACAGAAATAGAGTCCAATAAAACTGGTTTTGGATCTTCTTCCATAGAGAACGAAGTTAAGGTAGGTTGGATCATAATCAAGGAATTCATTGTATCTTCTCTTGTGAAAATATGTCTATAAAATGCTGTTTCATCAGGCGAGTTATTAAAGACACTTAAAAATTGAGACCTTCTCAAATAGTAAGTGAATTGAGGATACAAGTTGAAATTTGGTTGCAATCTGAAGGAACCTGGATCATCTTTGTTATATTCACCGTATTTTTGGCACAATTTAATTAAAGTTCTGTCAATCCATCTGATAACATCTGCCACTTCGGATGTTTCTGCTCTATGGACGGCAATTCTTGCCATTAATACAGCAGCAGCCTCTTGATCGAAGGACTCTGAAATGATAGGAGTGCCCAATGGCATCAATTGGTTAGCAACGGTTGTTACTCTAACACGGTTTGTTCCAGAGGAATGTTCATATGAGGTAATAAATTGAGTATATGCTAAAGGCACACTTTCTCCTTGAGGTCCAATCACTGGAGGAGCAGCGGTACCAGATATTTCAAAGAAGACAGAATAAGTATGGTGAGGTGACAAACCCGCCATTTTCCAAGTTGATGTACCACCCATACCAATTTCAGAGTCACTAACGTTTACAGTATCCTTTGTCTTAAATGGAGATGCATGACCAATCAACCCTTGCAATTTCAATTCTCTACTTGTTTTAATGGACATATTGGCATTGAATGCCATAGTCAAATAACCATCTGCATCCTTTTCAAATAACTTCAGATATGACTTTTTAAAGATGGCGGTGGAAAATGAATCTGTTAATAATAAAACACCACCTGTGGCATCTGTCAGTTGTTTCATTTCTGACATACCGATTTGATCATAACACCCAGCAAAAATATCTACAATGTGATTATTCTCAGCAACTCTTTCGGCAATATGATTATAAAATTTACAAGCTTTCTTGTAATGGGAGGCACGGTCACTATCAATATCATGATGAGATCTTAATGGATCCTTCAATTCAGGGCTCACAACCAGACCAGGGGACAAAGTACCAGGACCGGAGGCAAATAAGATGATTCTCCCTGCAGAATGTTTGAAACAGCCTTGCATCAACAATGAGGCAATGTTAACTGCGGAACCAGTGGCTCTCAATGGTCGATGACCAGCAGGAATAGTCCATCTATCTGGAGTTAAATTTTCAATAAATTGGTTTAATTTAAATTCGACGCTTTCCAAAGGCAAGAAAAATCTATTCAAAGAATATGGAGAAACAGAGTTTGCAGCTTGCTGACTGATGGTTCTGTTGGCTTTTTGACCGGTTAACATTTCCGTCAATTGGTCCATTTGATACTCCCTATCACCTCTGAAAACATTGCATCTATTAATTGTTTCACAGGATAAATCATGCAATTGAACAACATTACCATAAGTAATAACACCAACCAATGCGTTTGTTGGTAATAAGGCCAAAGAGGCGATGATGGATTCTTTCAATTGGTTCAAATTCTCCTCTTCTGCGGTAAGATCAATAATGAAAAAGAAAACGGGTGGAATAGTGATAGGCTTATTTGTAATATATTCGATGGTGGTGTGTTGTAATTCCACTGGCATACTATCCCTAGTAATATTATTGTAAGAACTTGGGAAGTGATTTCTGTTGGCACAAATTGGACAAGTCCAAGCATTATTTCTTGGATCAATGGTACAATAAGGATTTAAAACAGCTTTACATTGCGCACCTGCACAAACGATTGGATTGTATGCGACTGGTGCAACAGTTTCTAATTCTTTCAAAGGTGTGTATAAACAACCAACTGGGACGACATTTTTGCTAGCATCAGTTCTTGATGACGGAAACACGTTCCAAGAGAAACGAACCCCATTAAGATCTTCGTTAGTTTCAAAATCCATTAAAAGAGCACAGAAGGCAGAGAAAAGATTAGTGATAGCAAGGCAGGCTTCCCCTCTTAGAAGATATATAAACTTCACTCCTGAGTGTGTATATCTTCAAAAAAGTGATTGTTTTTTTAACGATTGTTGTAGTTTTGTTGTTATTTTGCCACCGTGGAAGAAATGATGGACGAGGGTAACCTACCTAGCCAAAAATCTTGAAGCTTATTTAAGAACTGATAGATAACATAGAAGAGGTATTAGGCAGTGGTATTAATTTTCAAGACGTATCTCAGTTGATTTAATTCTGTGATATGAGTACATTGAGTATAGACAATTATGTTATTTTGGGTTGTATAGGGATCCGGGTTTTTACCTCGGTGCTATTTCCATCTTTGCAGCAACAACTGGATCAATCTGTGGAGCTTTCTACTCCAATGACATCCTTTAAATCTTTACGTGAAGGTATATATCTACTAGAAAATGGTATCAAACTATACAATGGAGGCGTAGTACATCATTCACCATTATTGGTGTGGGTTTTGTCATTACTTAATGTGGAAATACTCATTGACCTACTTTACGCATCATTAGACGGATTAATAGCGTATCAGTTAATGAAAATGGCAAAATATTTCAAACATTTGGAATTGCCATATTGGCTAGTTGGTGCAATATATGCATTGAATCCACTGACTTTATTATCGTGTGTAAGTAGATCTTCAGTGATATTTTCGAACGTGTTTATCTCATCGTCCGTTCTTTACATTCTAGAAGAAAATATTTCATTGGCATCAATTTGCATAACAGTTGCTGGATCCTTATCTCTGTATCCAATGTTGCTACTGATACCGATGCTGAGTCTAATAAAATCCACAAACAAGAAAATAATCACTGTAATTGTAAGTTTAGTTAGCACCCAGGTACTATTATTAACTAACTATAATATTAATGGCCAGGATTGGAATTTTTTGTTTGCAACATATGGTGAAATTGTAACTTTCGGTAAAGTGTTCCCCAATTTGGGTTTATGGTGGTATTTCTTTGTGGAAATGTTTGATGAGTTTATTCCCTTCTTTAAAGCGGTATTCAACGTGTTTTTGTTTAGCTTCGTTGTCCCATTCACTGTTCGATTTTCTAAACAACCATTCTATGCATTTATTTTATGTCTCGGATGGATCACTTTGATGAAACCCTATCCAACTTTTGGAGACTGTGGCTTTTTCCTTTCATTCATTCCATTTTTCAGTCCAGTATTTGGATATTTAAGATACCCAATTTTTTCCTCATTATTGCTATTACACGGTATTTTGCTATCTCCCATCTTTTACCATCTCTGGATTGATTTAGGATCAGGTAATAGTAATTTCTTTTACGCTATTTCACTCGTGTATGCCCTTGGCCTAGCTTCTATCCTAGCTGATTTAACTTGGGCCCTTCTCAGATTTGAGTTCGACAAGGGAAAACCTAATTATGATATAAAACTGACGCAGATATAGTACTTTCAAGTAATTGTGTATAGATATTGATCATTTAAATTGTTTCTCTTAGTGTTAACTACTATCCCTAGGAATCGAATTGCCGTCGCGACAAATTTTCAGCGAAGAAATCCATTGTAACAAACGGTGTAATGTTAAAGCTGTCTTTGGTGCTGTGTCCATAATAGAGATATACATAGAATAAAGTGAACAATTTAATGTCTGATGTATGTTTTGCAGTTTATATTTACCACGAAAAGCATCATTTGAATATGACTGTCAGTCCCGTGATCATTATATACTAACTATTACTCTACAGTTCACACCAATCAACCCAAAACCATATCTCCGTGAGTTAGTCTTGAAACCTGTAGTTGTGACTCTGAAATTCAATAAGACTCAATATAAAGGGAAGCTCATTTCAACGGATAATTATTTCAACATTCAATTGGCCGATGCAGAAGAAGTAGTTGCAGGCGAACTGAAAGGGAAAATAGGAGACATATTTATCAGATGTAATAATGTATTATGGATTGGTGAAGATTTGGAAAGGAAATCTACCGAGGCATCAGCAGAGAGAAATCAAGATGAATGATCCTACCAGGAAATACATATTTCTTTTAGAATAAATTACAAGATATTTTGCTTCCTAAGGAGATTAGATGCAACTATGCAGCTTTTTTTTTTTTTTGGTTATCGAGTTGCATGAAGTAGCAGTCATATTCCCGTGAAATCTGGGCAGCATATATCATTTGCATTTTATTTTATGGACTAATGAATGATACGGAAGAAAGAAGAGAAAATCGCAAATGCATTATATGCCTCGCTTCCTACCAGTACTATATACCAATTTTGAAATAAGAATTACCGAAGACATATATAGATAAGGTGAACTTCTTTTCTAGACTAACCATTTATACATTAATAAAACGATTATTTATTGTCATCCACTGATGAATTTAATTCCTTGATATACGGACCGGGTAAAATGAAAATTGTCAATGAAACACGTAACAACTTCTTTTAATTATCATTTTGATGATATGCTTCCACCGTCTTTTTTATTTAAAGTTTCCAGTTAACTTGACTCGAAAATATACAGAATTATACCACACCACACAATGGCAATTGTCAATTCCGTTATTGTTCCTGCTTACAAGGAGAAATTGAACATCAAGCCTTTAACTAATAGATTATTCGCAGCTCTGGGCAATGAAGCATCTAATATCACTGAATTAATCTTTGTAGATGACAACTCTCAAGATGGTTCTGTGGAAGAAGTGGAAGCCTTACAAAAGCAAGGCTACAACGTTAAGATCATCGTTAGAACCACTGAACGTGGTCTTTCATCTGCTGTTATGAGAGGTTTTCACGATGCTGAGGGTGAGTACTTACTTTGCATGGATGCTGATTTACAACATCCACCTGAAACTGTTCCAGATATGTTTGATAACTTGAGAAACCACGCATTTGTCTTGGGTACTAGATATGCACCAGGTGTCGGCATTGATAAAGATTGGCCATTATACCGTAGAGTCATTTCTTCTACCGCTAGAATGATGGCTAGACCATTGACCACCGCTTCTGATCCAATGAGTGGGTTCTTTGGTTTACAAAAGAAATACTTATTGAAATCTTCTGCCAAGGATATCGATACACAAGGATTCAAAATTGCATTAGAATTACTGGCCAAACTACCATTACCTGCTGATAAACCAATTGGTGAAATCCCATTCTCATTTGGTGTGAGAACTGAAGGTGAGTCCAAGTTATCTGGTAAAGTTATTGTTCAATATTTGCAACAATTGAAGGAATTGTACATTTACAAGTTTGGTGTCAATAACTTATTGCTTTTCTTGGCCTTCTGGGTCATCTTGGCATTATATATTGTTTACCAATGCTTTTGCTTACTTTTTTGAAAAAAGAAATTGATTTAGTTTTTTAGTAGTTACTAAGACATCCTAGTGTATAATTGCTTGTATGATTTTAATATGTTACCATTATTTGTAAATTGAGGATTTTTTTTTGTTTATTTATTTATTCACATTAACCAAAACCTTTTTTGTAGTGCATCGCTTACCGCCATGAGGAAAAAAAACAAAAAAAACAGAATCATTTTGGCCAGACAGTTTATCTTACCACATATTAAACAAAATATTTAGTAAACCGTTTGCAAAACAAACCGTGAGTTATAGACGATGCCACAACCAGAGTATATTCAAGAAAGATTACAAAATCTAGAGGATATTGATGTCAAACTTTGTAGAATGCTAAATGAAGCATCGCAAGTTGTGTTCACATTTAGTGAATTGAAAAGAGGAAATAACAGTTTGAAGCCTCAGTTTGAATCTCATGTGAGTACCTTTTATGCTGATTTGGAGAGCGTAAGTAATTCCTTGAGGTCTGAAATTAACTTGTTGAACGAAAACATTGGAACGAGATTACTTCCCATATCCAACGTGAATAAACAAGCAGTGGGACAAGATGATGAAAAATTGGTAGAACAGGTGGAATTGCTGAAAAAAGTGTTGAATAGACCAGACACAGACTCCATGATAAATCTGTAACTGCTCTAAATGTGATGACTATAAAAGAAGGCAAGTACTGCATATCTGTCTGGAGAGAGCAGGATGCTTCAATACGACAACGAAGGGTGATCCAAGCGTGCTGAACATTATTCATAGACTTGACACATTACATGGGTGGCGACATAACCCTGCGTCTAGGTAACGAACAGATGCCTCTGGCACACTTGATATTGCTAATATTTAAGTAATGTAGACCCAATACATAGACATAAAATAGATACAGCGTATAGCAAGGAAGAAACCCAGACACCAGCGGGCTTTCTCAGTCCGTGGGCCCCCTTTAATATTCTGCAGATTCTATCATTCTCGATGAATTTACTCTGATATAAGACAGTGTCCCTGATATCTTTTCAAAAATCAGTAGCATTATCTGAATTATCCAAATTTGAACATATTTTTTTTTCAGTTTTAATAACTGAAAAACTGGAAATAGTTAGCTACACTCTTCTCGTATTCAATCGTTTTGCGTGGGAAGGCTAAGTATTAAGAATAATAATACAGCCGAAAAAAAAACAACAACACATAGAAGAGACTTTTTTTTAAACACAGTATGTCTTTGAAAAGATCTGTTCTTTTAAGATTATCCGATACTGGCGAACCAATAACAAGTTGCTCTTATGGCCCTGGGGTCTTGACTCTACCGTCATTGCCATTATCTGACTCCGATGAAGAAGGTTCTCCCTTATATACTGTCAAGCTATTAATCGCTGCCGGTTCGCCCGTGGCAAGAGACGGATTGGTATGGACAAATTGTCCACCTGATAGAGAGACTCCCTTCAAAAGAGATAAATTCTATAAGAAAATTATTCACTCAAGTTTCCATCAGGATGATACTATAATATTGGACATCTTTAACCCTGGTTCTTATTGCTTTTACCTTTCATTTAGGAACTCTGAAGAACAATTGGAAACTACTAGAAAGTTCTATTTCTTAGCTTTGCCCAATTTGACCTTAAATGGTAAAACATTGCAATTGAACGCCATTGCTATGCAAAGTGTCGTATCTAAATGGATGGGGAGCAATTGGGATAAAATATTTGAGAAGATTGCTGCTAAGAAATATAATATGATTCATTTCACACCATTACAAATAAGAGGTGAGTCTAATTCCCCTTATTCAATAGCGGACCATTTAACCTTTGATCCAGAATACTTTAATTCCACAGAAGATGTTATCAAGATGGTGCAACATTTACACAAGGATTACAATATGCTATCGATGACAGATATGGTCTTTAATCATACGGCCAATAACTCCGAGTGGCTATTGGAACATCCTGAAGCAGGTTATAATCAATATTCTGCACCTCATTTACAAGCTGCTATTGAATTAGATGGAGCCTTACTGAAATTCAGTGATAATTTGGAAAATTGGGGGTGTCCAACTGAATTGAAAACTGTAGATGATCTATTTAAGATAATGGATGGTATAAAGATTCATGTGCTAGGTAGCTTGAAACTTTGGGAGTATTACGTAGTGAACGTAAATGATGCCATCCAAGAAATAAGAGATAACTGGAACGCAACATCTGCTTGGGAGGGTAGTTCATTAGACAATATTAAAGGGAAGTTGACCAACATTGCCGATTTTATTCGCGAAAACGCTACGAGAAAAAATTTTGGAACATTAGCTGAAAGAAAATCTAATAAGGTCGATTCCATTAAATGCAGTGCCATCTTGAAAAAGCTGTATGGCGATGAACTTAATGATATCATTTTGGAGAAAACACACAAGATTTTAGATGCGATCAACTTACCACTCTATAAAGAATATGATGATGATGTCAATGAGATATTGGAACAACTTTTCAATCGTATAAAATATTTAAAAATTGCCGATGATGGTCCGAAACAGGGACCAATCACAAAGGAAAACCCATTAACAGAACCTTATTTCACAAGATTTACCGGTAAAGATAATAAAAAATACGCATTAGCTAACAATGGTTGGATTTGGAACGGTAACCCGTTAGTGGATTTTGCATCTTCTAAATCTAAATCATATCTTCGTAGAGAGGTTATTGTTTGGGGAGATTGTGTCAAATTAAGATATGGTAACGGCCCTGAGGATTCACCATATATATGGAAGAGGATGGCTGACTATGTGGTGATGAATGCTAAGATATTTGATGGGTTCAGAATTGATAACTGTCATTCTACACCACTTCATGTTGGTGAATATTATTTAGATCTTGCTAGAAGTGTCAACCCTAATTTGTATGTCGTGGCAGAATTATTCACAGGTTCAGAAGCCACTGATTGTCTATTTGTGGAAAGATTAGGTGTCTCCTCTTTAATTAGAGAAGCCATGCAAGCTTGGTCAGAGGAGGAATTATCAAGATTAGTTCACAAACATGGTGGTAGACCAATTGGTTCATACAAATTTGTCCCCATGGATGATTTCCCATTTCCTGCAGATATCCCATTAGATGAAGAGTATTGCATGATTAGTCCTGAAGATAATGCATTAAGGTGTGTCTCTGAAATTATGATACCAAAGACTCTAACGGCAACACCACCACATGCAATGTTTATGGATTGTACACATGATAATGAGATGCCATTCCAGAAGAGAACAGTAGAAGATACTTTACCAAACGCTGCCTTAGTATCCTTGTGTTCTTCTGCCATTGGATCTGTATATGGTTATGATGAAGTGTTTCCTTACCTTTTGGAGTTAGTTACTGAAAGGAGAACTTATGATTCTACTGAATGTTCTGGCATTGGTAAGGTCAAATCATTGCTAAACGAAATTAGGGAAGATATCGGTGAAAAAACAAAAGATATCGAAGATTGTGAGATGCATGTACATCATGAGGGCCAATATATTACTTTCCATCGTACTGATGTAAAAACTGGTTCAGGTTGGTATTTAATTGCAAGAACTAAATTTTACGAAGCTGGAGAACAAATGTTACCACCGGTTATTTTAAATGATTCTCAATGTAAATTAAAGTTTGCGTATGCTTTAGAGAAGTCTGGCGATGTGCCAAATTCAAAAAAATATATAAAAGGTATTCCGACAAAGTTAAGAGAATTGATTGATTTTAAGATCTCATATGATGAAACTACAAAAAGTTCCACGATTGAAATTCCAAAAGATTTCCCTCAAGGTTCTATTGCTGTATTTGAAACTCAACAAAATGGCGTCGATGCCTGGTTAGATCATTTCCTAAGAAGTGGTGCTCTAAACGCAACAAGAAATGTCACTTTAGAATCTCTAAATTGTATCCTATATCGTGCCGAATCCGAAGAACTCGAATCTAGTGCAGGTAAGAACGGATCATACGACATTCCTAACTACGGTAAGTTAATATATTGTGGGTTACAAGGTTGGGTTACTATTCTTCGTGACATTATCTTTAATAATGATCTAGCTCATCCATTAAGTGAAAATCTTCGTTCTGGGTATTGGGCGTTAGATTACGTTGTTGACAGATTAACCCTTTACAAAGACCAACCAGGTGTAGAAGACATTCAAGGATGGTTACGTAACAGATTTGATAAAATTAAAGAGCTACCATATTATTTGACTCCAAACTATTTTGCCCTGATCATCGGTGTGTTATACGGTTGTTGTCGTTTACGTGCTATGCAATTGATGTCAGAGAATATTGGTATGTCGACTGTATTTGTTCAAAGTTTAGCTATGACTTCAATTCAAATGGTTTCAAAGATGAAGTCAACTTCCATTCTACCGTTTGACAACGTCCCAGCCATGGCAGCTGGTTTGCCACATTTTAGTACAGATTATATGAGATGCTGGGGCAGAGATGTTTTCATCTCTTTAAGAGGGCTACTATTAACCACCGGCAGATTTGATCAAGCAAAAATGCATATCTTAGCATTTGGAAAGACTTTGAAGCATGGATTGATTCCAAACCTATTGGATGCCGGTAGAAATCCAAGATACAATGCGCGTGATGCAGTATGGTTTTTCACACAATCAATTCAAGATTACGTATCTATAGTTCCTAACGGAGCAGATATATTAAATGAAAAGATTACAAGAAGATTCCCACTGGATGATGAATATGTCACACTTGATAGCAGGGAAGCCTTTAAGGAAACCAGTACCATTGAAGAAATTCTTTATGAAATTTTGAGTCGTCATGCCAAAGGTATTAAATATAGAGAGGCCAATGCGGGGCCTAATTTGGACAGGGTCATGTCTGATAAAGGGTTTGATGTTGAAGTACATGTTGATTGGTCTACAGGTCTAGTCTATGGTGGCTCACAATTCAACTGTGGAACATGGATGGATAAAATGGGTGAAAGTGAGAAAGCTGGTTCAGTTGGTGTCCCAGGTACGCCAAGAGATGGTGCTGCAGTGGAAATAAATGGTTTGTTGAAGAGTTGTTTGAGGTTTGTTGTTGAAATGAATAAACAAGGGAAATTTAAGTATACTGAGGTCATCAAATCTGATGGTAAGGCAATATCTTTTGTTGAATGGAACCAATTATTACAAGATAATTTTGAAAAGAAGTTTTATATTCCAAGAGATCCAGCAGATGATGATCACTATGATATTGTTCCTAATATTGTAAACAGAAGAGGTATTTATAAAGACCTTTACCAATCAGGAAAGCCATACGAAGATTATCAATTAAGACCTAATTTTTCAATTGCCATGACAGTTGCTCCGGAATTATTTACACCCGAGTACGCTTCATTTGCAATAAACTTAGCAGATGAAGTTTTGCGAGGCCCAATCGGTATGTGTACTTTGGATCCAAGCGATTATAATTACCGTCCTTACTACATCAATAGTGAAGACTCCACCGACTTTGCTACATCTAAGGGTAGAAATTACCACCAAGGCCCTGAATGGGTCTGGTGTTATGGTTATTTCCTACGTGCCTTCCATTATTTCAATTTCCATACGAATGAGCGTTGTCAAAATGCACCCAAGGATAAACCATCTTCATATCTTTACCAACAATTATATAATCGTCTAAGCCACCACAGGACATGGTTGGCAAACAGTAAATGGCGAGGCTTAACTGAGTTAACTAATAAAAATGGTGCTTTATGTGATGACTCTAGCCCAACACAAGCCTGGAGTTCAGGATGCATCCTGGATGTTTTCTACGATCTATGGAGTGCATACGAATAGAACACGTTTTCTTTCTTCAGTGTATACTAATAAGTCTAAAAAGTAAATAGGTTATGTCAATAATAAATATACCATCTTTTTTATTTTTTGTATTGTTCTTTCTCTTCTATCCTGTGGCGCCTTGAGCATCGTGCTCTGCTGAACGCCAAATTCATCGTTTGCGTAATAAAGGAAAGCGATCGCCAAAGAAAGAATATGTATTATCTGGCGCTCCACGATAGCAAAAAGGAATCTTTATACTCTAATACATAGTTGATTGTAACCCAGGGTTTAGTTCAACTAATTATCAATAGCCAAGTTGAAAACCGTTGGAAGATTCCGATAGTGCATCGATACTCAGTCGTTGCTGCGATACCATAAAACTGTGCGAATACAAAGCGATCTCATTCCAAAGACTGAAGGCACAATAACCGAGCTTTCTTTCACTACTTATATTATATTATTTTAAATCAGATAACTTTAATGACAAATATATAGAATGGTTTCTATTCTTTCCGATAAGGACGTTTTAAAATTAATCGACAAGTTCTTCATAAAAACAACATGTCTAATTTGCTCCTCGAATATAACTCAACAATCAACATTCCCCAAGATAAATAGGTTCAACGACGAATGGTTCAATTCTTTGGAAACAGAAAAGGAAACATTACCTCCAATCATGGACATGTGGCTTAATTATGACAGAGTTAATCCTTTACCCGCCCTAGTGATTGAAACCTTTTTAGATTTACGGCAACTTGCCCCTTCATATAGTGTTAGATTGAGAGATAAGGAGGAAAATTCATGGATTGTATGCAGAGGGGGAAAGAAAACTGAAATAGTTTTGGAACGTTGGCTGATTGAACTAGACAATACATCACCTACGTTTAAAGCATATAAGATATCAGAAGAAGAACAAAATAGTACGCAGAAACAACTTACTCTACTCTTAAGCTATTTGCATACCCTTTTACAATTGTTGCCATCGCATGACTTATCATTGAGCTTGACCAGACAAACAGCGGCAATCACAGCAACACCCATTGTAAACATAGGGGCAAGAATTTTAGATGGCTCCAAACCTATCCTTTCTAAAGGAAGAATAGGATTAAATAAAGCGATTATCAGTACCTATTCGAATATAGTCAATGAAACCAATATATCCCCACATTTGGAACAACGTAAAATCACTCCTGTCTGGACAAAATTTGGCTTGTTAAGAGTATCAGTTTCCTACCGACGCGATTGCAATTTTGAGATTAAAGATCCTGATGAGAATACGATTAACAAAACCCGTGTAGAAACTGCTCCCAAGGAATCAATGTCACTTTCACCACGTACTAAGGATCATCTAGGAATATCACCTTCTAGTCAACCTTCGCAACGAAGAAAAATATCGATATCTAAACCAATCCAACCCTTCAAGGTAGGATCGATTAGTAATGCAAATAGTAGAAATCCATCAAATTCTTCTATGCTGGGGATACCTCAAGTGCATAGACCAAGTATCAGTTCTGTAACTGGCATTCCACAAGGGCCGGCTACCTACATAGAGAGTACAAGTATTGAAAGTGGATCTAGGTTTTCTTCTTCATTCGGTAAAATACGTCGGCATTCCAGTCTGAAATCCAATGATATTCCTGTATTAAACACGGTTAAAAAGGAATCTGAAGCACCATCTGAGGAATTATTAGACTTTGTCAAGATGTTGGACCAGAAACCACAACTAAAAATTAAAAAGGTTAACAGTAATAACGAGAAAATATCTAATTCTTTGATAAAATTCCAAAATTTAAAACCTAGTAATGATATATTAAGCGAAGATTTATCAATAAGTTATTCAATGGAACCGAATCCGATCTGCCATAGGAGAAGGTCGGGATCATATTCTCCGAGAGCTTCTTTTTCTCCTGGACTACATGGCAAAGGATCACCCAGTTACACATTTTTCAAGGGAAGTTCCAGTGCAGTAAATAGCAGAAGAAATTCTGTGGAGAGAGGTAGACAACCTAGCGTTCTACCTCCAATTTATGGTGGTGAAAGTATGTCACGTCAAGATTTTTCCAACCGTACCGGATCTAGTGGAAGTAGTACTCCAAATCATGAGAGTCTTCAAGATGATGAACTATTAGCTAGCGCTGTGAAATCAAAGAATATATTACCGACATCCAGTTCCTATAAATATCCCACGTCAATATCACCTAGATCAATTGACAAGTTTAGCGGATCACATGCACGAAATAGATTACAGCTGGATCAAGCATATCACTATTCACAACCTATTATAGCCACTGCACCAGCTCATGCTACATTACACAAACCGAAGATTCACTCAACGGAGATGCTTAACAGAGAGAATAGAAGAATTGACGAGTTACAAGAAGATATACTGCATAACGTTTCACAGATTGCGGAGCATGAACCCCCACAGGATGAGGAAGAAGATGATCTTGTGTTCTTTATGAGTGATATGAATCTTTCCCATAATTAAAAAATAAATTAGAAATACTATTCAATTGAAGAAGACAAAAAAAATCTTTAAAGTTTTTGAGAAGTCAGTTTATATTCAATACTAGTTTCCAATGCCATCCTAATTAATATGTGCATATCTTAAAATTACAAAACAGCTTGCTTCATCCGTGAGAGGCAAGTCATAAAATAAATCGAGTAAAATGTAACCACTATTATAAATAATTTTAATAATATATATTATTTTTTTCTTCTTTTTACTATTATTATAGGAAAAAAAAAATACTTATATGATGTTTCTCAGTCCATCAGTTATTCAGTTTTCACATTTTCAGTTACAATTGAATGTACCTTCGAGTTTTTCCTACTATTACCGTTCTCTTTTTCTATTTTTTCTTCTAGTATTTTAAGTTTCAATTGATGAATTTTGTGTTTTTCAATATGTGTTTTATATCGTTCTTCCATCTTGAAAGTTCTTGAACAGTTCAAAAAGGGACAACGGAACTTCCTGCCTACTGTATTTAATAACAAGGTCATTCCTGATTTTCCCTCTTCAATATAATTATGAATGTTTATTTCTGATCTTAAAGTTTGCATATCATTTAGCTTCCTTTTTTTACTCCGTGTCATCATTTTATGACCTTGTTTAATGGGCAGTTGTTTCTTTCCGCTTTCAGTTTCATTGGTTTCTGATACATTATGATGCTTCAACAAATCATTAGGGATAGGGTAATTTGGGTGACACTCTTGATAATGTACTACTAGTTCTGATTTTTTTGGGAAGGATATCATTTTGTCTTTTTCTATGCAAGTATCACATTTCCAATTTTTAAGCACCAAATCTTCATTATGAATGTTCATATGCATTCTTAGCCCAGTTTCACCTACACATAATTTATTACAAACCTTACATTTCAATTTAGGATGGTCAGTTTTCAAATGTGATTGGTATGTGCTCCATGTCTTAAAACTTCTATGACAATTAGTGAAAGTACATTGATAAGGTGTCTCAACTTCTGGGTTGTGATGTTTAGCAATATGATTATTTAAACGATAAGGTCTTTGAAATTTCTTCTCACAGTGTTTACAAGTTAATTTTTCCAAATGGAAACTCAATATGTGAGATCGTAGCTGTGGATGTTTATAAAATGCTTCGTTACAATTCTCGTAAGGACACTTAAATGATTTTGTATGAGTAATTTCGTGTCTCCGTAGTTGCTGTTTCGTTGTGACACCTTTCCCACAACATGTGCAATGAAACGGTTTTTGGTCTGAATGTGATATGAGATGTCTCTCCAAATGTGTCTTTCTAGAAAACTGTTTGTCACATTGATCACATTTAAATGGTTTAACACCTTGATGGAACGTCAGTTGATGTTCTGAAAGCAACGATGGCCTAGTAAATGATTTATTACAACCATTATAATCGCAAAAATAGTTCTTAGGTCTTGATGATGATGTGGAGGTAGTAGAAATGGAACTTCTCGAAGAATGTACACTTGACACTGATGCTAAACTTTCAGATGTGTTTGTCCTTTCCAGTGGTATACCATCTAAATGATCCTTCCAAGAATCTAGAGGATTTTGCACTGTCATATCATCATCCTGACTCATTTTGCAGATCCAGTAAGTAAACTGGGTTTACTGTTCTTTATTTAAATATTTAGCTTTTCTATAACGAGGAAATATTTCATAGATAGGTTACAAATCGTAAATTGCCGTTCCATACGACAGAGAAATTTGTAAATAATTATTGAGTTTGTAACACTTCAAGAGTAGGTATAGGACTACGTATACGCTCTTCACATGTGACTAGATATATCATGCAGACAATAATGAGAGTCCACAAAATGTATTGTTAGAATGAGAAGAGGAAAAAGTACCCCATGTCTACATGCTGAACCTCTCGCTACAAATAACAGTTTCTAATATACACGTTAAAAATGGAGAAATCAGTCAAGCACAGAACACAAGCTTACTCAACCACCTTTAAAAGGTTACCCATTGGAATATCTCTCTTGAAAGTTGTTGATTGTTACTCAAAAATTGAAATGTTTCAAACATGCATGCTCTACATTACCCGGTTTGAACCTGAAAAATTTTCAAAACTTTAAAAGACTGTATATATGGTTAGTTGGATTAATTATACTGAAGGGAACCAATTGCCAGCAGAATTGAGACCAGTTTGATCTACTATAAAACATGTCCGATTACGAAGAAGCGTATGTATGAATTGGAATATTATTTGCTTTTGTTCTCTTTTTTTTTTTGTTTCGAAACTAACAGGAGGAAATCATTAATGAAAATGTGCAATGATAACCGCAGTTTTAATGAAGGTAATGAAAACTTTGATAACTTTGATGTAGAACACTTTTCTGACGAAGATAATTTTGAAACGAATAACTCCACGGAATTTAAGGACGGTCAAACTAAAGATGTTAACGGTAATACAATTATCGCCGGCGGTTTTGGACCACAAGCACACAAAGAAGAAATAATCCAAAGGAGAAAGACTTTGAAAGAGAAGGCAATTTCCAAGGAAGATAGAAGCACCACACCTTATATGACGAAGTATGAAAGGGCCAGAATTTTAGGTACCAGAGCTTTACAAATTTCCATGAACGCTCCTGTCTTTGTCGATTTGGAAGGTGAAACTGATCCTTTAAGAATTGCCATGAAGGAACTAGCTGAAAAGAAAATTCCCCTTGTTATTAGGAGGTATCTACCTGATGGCTCATTTGAAGATTGGAGTGTAGAGGAATTGATTGTCGATTTGTAATTAGCTGCATTGATGCCTATTTCTGTTTACTTCAGTTACGAAATCATCACTTGCATGTTGTATATTATTAGCTTGTTTTAAAAGGATAAACAAACAGAGAAAAAGAAACATCTAGAAAATTCATTTAGATGTAAGGGTATATCATTAAAGAACATGGTATACCTATCGAGTTATTTATTTTATCTAGAATGTTTCAAGGAAGGATGATTATATACCCCGTCTGGAAGAATATATGAAGTGGTTAGGTAATATTTGACCTTACTAATCTATCACAGTCTCTAAGAACTGCTTACCTTTAAAGAATTTGCCGCCAGTGGCTTGTTGACTAGCACTGAATGTGTTAAACAGTTTGGAAAACTCCTGTTTAGGGTTCTCAAAACCTGCATCTTTCAAGTAACTGATAAGATCATCAATGTTCACATCGAGTGTACTTTCACCCTCCTGTGAGCCATTGCCATTTAGTGCTTTTAAGCATTGTATCAATTCTGATTCCTCAGGAAATTCTCCCGTAGTGTTACACATTAAAGTTAAGAATTCAGGAAAGCTTATACCATCCTCTGTATTACCCATTCTCTTTAACATATCTGCTATCTCCTCACTAGACATTGATTTACCTATGCTTTGGTGAATCTTAGTCAGATCTTTTTTTGAAATTTCTCCGTTTCCATCATCATCAATCATTTGAAAAACATCTTTCAATCTTGCAATGTGGTCTTGACTCAATTGACTAAAGTTTAACGACTTACTATGCTCCATTGTACCTTGTGTTTCTTACTGATCTTTTGTTCTTCATGATGAATCTGTCCTTTAATAAAGGTTCTATATTTCCAGCTTTTGTTTACAAACAAAATTTCTGTCCCGGGTAATCAGTATATTTTAATTTTGAAATCTTCAATTTCTTTCAAGACGATACAAATACTTGATATAAGCACACCTTTCAAACCATCAGTTCGAAATAAACCAATTGAGTCATGTCAGGAGTGAAACAATTGCTTAAGGATGCAAAGAATGAGTTGTCTCGATCAGATTATGAAGAAGCCGCATCTATATCTGAACAAGTCCTCAAATTAGATTCAGAAAATTATTTTGCACATGTTTTCTTGGGTAAATCGTACTCCTGCATTGAAGGAAAGATGAAAGATGCAATTTCTCATTATATTCAAGCCACAAATTTACTTCCAAATAATGCTCTTGCATGGAAGGGTTTGTTTATGTTGTTGAAGACATTGGGCGTAGTACCAACTATTGTAACATTTGATCAATATTTTGACTTTTGTGCCACATATGCAGATGTTCTCATTCAGAATGAGTTACCACAAATTCAATTGCTGGATGACATAAGAGCCATGAAGAAGGAACACCCACAATGTCATGAATCCTTCTTCAGACACATGAGGCCTGGTACTCCTATGGCAGAAAGGTTAGGACGTCACCTAGTGACACCACAGAAAGCATTGGAGGAACTTATTAGAATAGTAAATAATAAAGAATTGGAAAGCATAGCTAAAGTTGTAAGTAGTCAAAGACTGAAATTAAGTTCTAAAGATCCTGATTATTCACTTAAGATTAACGCGTTAGCGTGGGATATATTCAATACTTCAGAATTAGATGATCTATACAGTCAACTGGTAAATATATTAGATGATGATGAAATCAGAGCAAGATACGAATCCGCTTGGTTAGAATATAGAATTAGAGTATTGAAATCAATGCCAATGGACATAAAGTTAAACTTCTTTTTCAAAGTGAAAAATATGGTGGATGATATGGTTCTTGTCGACCATGAATCATTACTAGCATGGAAATTGTATTTTGAATGGCAGGATTATGAAGATTTGGATAAAATGGATAAAGACTTGATATTGAAATTCTTCAAAAAATTCCCAACAGAACCGTTGGCTGTCATACTTTATGCTTGGATATGTTCAAGTTTTTCTAAATATGATATCAGTGAATATGACAATGATGAAAAATCTACACAAATTGATAACAAACCAATAGAGGAACCAAAATTGATAGCCGCTGATGAAAATGACGAAGAATTAAAGGAACTCACAGAGAATGAAGATGAATCGCAGAATTTAAGGGAAGATGATGTATTAATAGCATTAGATGATAATATTTCTAAGGCCCAGAATAATGCATTGGCACATCGTATCATATCTCAATATTATATATTTTCCAAAGAATATGATGAAGCTCTTCCTTACATAAAGAAAGGTATCTCATTAGTTTCTCATAAGATTAAAGATTTGGGTTGTCAACTGATCCATTCTAAGAGAGAATTTTCGTTAACATTAGCTACATGTTACACCTACGTCGACGCCCCCCAATACCATAACGCAGCAATGAGTCTTTTTGATAAGATACTGCATGAATTACCGGATAATTCACGTGCTAAGATGGGTAAAGGGATTATATACATTGAAAGAGAGAATTGGCCAGAGGCAAATAAATTGTTAGAAGAACTCATCAACCAATATCCTAACAACTTGGAAGTATGTTCGGAAGTTGCTTGGACCAAAGCTAATTTAAATAAATATGACGAAGCAATTAAAATGTTATCCTTTGTTTCCAAGACTATTACCGGCAATAACTTAAGAACCACAGAATTTAGAGCTTTAACAATGTGGAGACAGGCAAAGGCTTACATTTTTAAAGAGCTTGCTCAGCCTAATGATGGCTTCGAAAACATCAAAATGGCGTTCAAAATACTAGTTCAAACAATTAAAATCTTGGATACTTATGCACCAGCTTATTCTACGTTGGGAGGTATCTATGCCAAATATTACAAAGACAGTGCAAGAGCCTTCAAATGTTATTATAAAGCGTTTGAGCTAGATGCAGGTGATTTCGTGGCTGCTAAGTACATGACAGAGGTTTATACAAAATTAGGTAATTGGCAATCTGCTATCCAGATAGCTGAACGTTTGGTAAAGGCAGAAAAGGCAAGAAGGACATTACAAAAGATAAGTTGGCCTTATAGAGTGATTGGTATTGGTAACATTGAACAGCAACAAGAGGCTAGTTCGATTGAATGGTTCCAATCAGCTCTCCGCGTAGATCCTACTGATGTGGAATCCTGGGTTGGGTTAGGTCAAGCTTATCTAGCATGTGGACGTATCGAGGCCTCCTTCAAAGTGTTTGATAGGGCTACTGAATTAAATGAGTCTCATATTTATGCCAAATACTTTAAAAGTATTGCACTATCAGAAATGGGTGATTTTGCTGAAAGTATTCGAATTTTGAAAAACATTTGTAAGTCAAATCCAAATATTAATGCATTCCATGTGTCCTTGGTAACAATTTTGGTCAACTATGCCTATGATCTTTTCTATGAAGGGTATTTGATGAAGTCTATATCAACAATTCTGGATAGTATTAAAGTAACAAAACATGTCATAACCATTTTACACTGTTCAGTTCAAAATATATGGGTCTCTCTATCTAAAGCTTTGAAATTATTCATATTTGTTGAATCTAAAATTGACGCACTGCCTGTAGAAAATCTGGTGGATATATTTACATCAAAAAGTTTAGTAGGAACACATGAAATAGATTCCATTGATAGTATCACATTAGAGAATATAATGTCAATGGATAATGCTGATAATCTTAACATTGGTTGTCAATTTTTGATTCTAGCGGCAAAATATGCAATCCCGTCTAAAAATCTAAGAGAATATGCTGCTACAGTTAGATCTGCTCTCTGGTACAATATTGGTATTGCAGAACTAACTTCATTCCTTGTGCTGAAAGAAAACAAATTTAAAGACGCAGCCATTTTTTCTTTTAAAAAATCCATTCAATATCAGTCAAATACAACGGAGGCATGGATTGGTTTGGGTATTGCTACAATGGATGTAAATTACCGTGTCTCTCAACACTGCTTTATCAAAGCTATTGCCTTAGCTCCAAAGGACATAGGAATTTCATTTAATCTTGCCATGCTCGCCTTGAAAAATCAAGATCTTGACTTTGCTAAGCAAGTACTGATGAGGTCACAAAGTATTGCTCCTCAAGAGTCATCACCATGGTTGGGGCTTGCATTGATTTTGGAAAAAATTGGGAGTGATACTGATAGCAGTCGTCTTTTCGCACAATCATTTGTCTTATCAAAGGGTCAATCTAAGATGTCGCAACTATTGTATGCTAAAAGTGTGTTGAAGAAGCATATCGGCAAGGGTGATGATGAAAGAAACGTTGAAGCAGTTGAAGAGTTAACTACTATTATCAATGGTTTAGATCAATATTTCAAAAAGGAACCTGAGAATGCATTTGCCTTAGAATGTGCTTTACTTGCATTAGAAAGACTTCACAATTATAAATTTGCCAGTAATATATCGAGCAAACTAACTAAAATACTTGAAGACAGATTTGAAAAAACACAAGATGAAGGTCAATTGTTTAATTTTGCCATAATACGTGCTCAATTTGCGCGTATCCTATTAGGCCTTGGTGACTTTAAATTAGCAATTGAAAATGCCGATCTTTCAGCTGGTATTTTAGCCGATTTCGATAATGATAAAATATTGCCTACTAAAATTTCTAATCATATCTGTCTTGGATTAAGCTATTTTTTCTTAGATGAATTTGATGAAGCATTAACTCAATTCCAAAAACTATTGAATGTATCAAAAAATGCAAAGCACTTAGTTCTTTTAATTGTCAAAGTGTTATATGAGGTTGACGAGGAAGAAACCAAGCTGATAGCAATGCAAGAATTAACTGCTTATATTAAAAATGAAGATGCAGATCTACTAATAACATTAACAATTGCTGCAATGACTATTTTAGATAATAAGAAAGAAGATTTACGTAAAGTGTTGAACGAATTGAACAGCTTAAGTCTTAAAGACATGATTTCAGATACGTATAAGGATTCCTCTTTTCTAATTGGGCAAATTGTAAAAAGTATTTCAAAGGAAAAATCAAATGAGAAAGGTGCAACAAATTGGCAAAAAACTGCATTTTTCTTTCCTAATGATTATAAATCCTGGGGTACTTTAGATAATAGGATAGAGAGGCGTGTTGCAACTAACTCTGTTAATAAACTGACTGCTGAGAAAATGAGTACGATTTACTGTTCTTCGAAAAATATTAGAAATATTCAAAAGAGTTTGTTTTTGTGCCCTTGGAATGAAACAGCAGTTCTGGCCATGAATGAATGTTTTTAAATATACTTTAGATATTCTATGTAATTATTTTCAAGGGCCTTTTTTGCTGGAATTCCTATAATATCACATAGATTATCCTAATCGGACGAACGTCAAAAATGTGAAAGATCTGTGAAACACAAATGAAACAAAGTAAACATCATAAAATTGTATATTGGAACAAATTCAAAAGTATAGAAGATGATCAAATTTTGCAATGAGATCATCGAAATTTATTTTTGTTATCTTTCTTGTATATTATATTAAAAAGATATTGAAGTTTAAAACCCATAAGCTCACTATCAATATTGCAATCGTGTCTAATCAATCTCCTCTCTATATAAATTGCCAATATTTTGATATTACGTAAGATTAATTACGTGCTACAGATAATTTCCAATCTTTAACTTTGCAACTTATAAAGAAAACCCAGATTTTTTATCAACTCATTGGAGCCCTGTTTCTATATATTTTAATTTAGTATTTTTTGCAGAAATTATTATTTTAAAATAATCGAAAAGAGTTATTATCAACATCAACTTATAAAACAATTGTTTAACACACCTAGTAGCTGCATTACTATTACTCAAAATTGTTTCGGGAAAATAGTTTCTTTCTAAACTAATGCAATTTATTTATTTGGTTTGTAGAGAGATTAAATGCACTTTATTGAAAAATATTTCTAAATTAAGACATCTTGAACACTTCCCATAATGACAATAGCCTACACATACGACTAAAACTGTTGAGTTCCCTTTCATTAACCATCTTCAATTGATTCAATTCACTTGGTAACAATAAATCTTCTTCTCTACCCTTAACATCATCTCTGTTTGTCTTTGTTAGTAAAGTAATATTCTCAGCTCTTAGACATTCTTTTTTATATAATAGGTTAGCAATGTTCCAAGCCAAATTTTGTTTCATGAAACCATATGCCTGATTCTCATTTGTTCTAAACAGGAAGACAGCCCTAGCAGCAGCCCTATCTGCGGTTCTTGGAACTTCTTGAATTTCAACCACATTATATTTTACCAAGGAAGAAATTGTTGATCTTATATCCTTCTCCTTCATAAGTGCTTTTTGTGTTATTACTTTCTCAGAGAGTAACCCATTTGAAGAAATACAGCGACGAATACGCATGGCTGATGGGCCCAATGTAGATAGTATGATGTAATCATATACAGATGATTGAAAGATGGGAATCAGTTTACTATATGGAACATAATATACACCTGGTTTTGTTTCTTGCAAAAAAGGTGTCTTGGATGATGCTAATAATTTTAAATGTTTATTAATCAATGCAATCGAATGCGGATCATTATCGCCATCATCTAGATCCAAATCATCAGTTTCCTCATCTTCTTCTTCAATATGTGGTAAAGTGGGGATGACAAATCCGTCTTCAGTTTTTAATCTTTTGATTTTTGAATTTGATGAATCATTTTGCGAACGTTTATTTGTTAATTTTGTGGTTAAGGTGGCACGAAGATCTACCGTAGCAGGCAAATATTTTGCTACGTCTAATGCATTAAATGCAATTTCAGGAGTCTTTTCTTCTATCAACTCTGCTTCCTCGTTGATCGCAATGGATTCATCCAGTTCTTGCATTAGTCCAGTTTCCTTTAAGGGATCAAGTAACTCTGGTGATTTTTGTTCTGTCATTTTCAAAGCCGCTCTATAAACTTGTGCAGCATGTGAATTGATTCTTGCCTTGGCAAACTGTGCCAATTGTTTTGTTCTTCTTATTTTCATGAAACGATCAAGACTAATAGTTAATGGGACAGTCTTCACAAGAGTCTTCAGAGAAGTTCTAGGATCTAATGTAATAACCTTAGAGGGGTCTTTGTGCAACTGTAATAATCTATGAAATTCTACTTTGGCCTTGGCCTTTGCTTCTGCCCTTTTCTTCAAATCTGATAACGTCGACGTCCTTGGAATATTTTTATATTCTTTTTCGTATAAAAGGGTCCAAAGATCGTTCACTGGTGTGTAATTTAATTTTGTAATGGGGACCAAAAAACCTGACTCACATAAACTGACGAAGGTGTATATCACCTCATGTTTCAATGTGGTATCATGGATATTTTCCAAATAATCTTTTAAAGTGACGGAGCCAAGAGACAATACGTTTTGAATAATTTGAGCCGCCAAGGATAGACTAGCACCTAGATCTGTCTTGGAACGTTGTGGGAAATAATTGTTCAGATCCTCGATTATTAAACCTGAGTATAGGAATAAGATCAAACCATCTTCGTTATAATAGTAATATGTTGTTTTCTTCCCAGACAGAGATAGCTCTTCTAAATATTGAACACAACGTAATTGAATCAACGAGACTAAAGTAGCTTTAATCGTCTTAACATTCAATACGGGAATCCTGCTGGCAATTTCGTGCATGCTCAATCTACCCAATGAGAGTAGTAAATCAATAATTTTGGCTGCACGATCCCCCAAATGTGACTTTACTAATTGTGTGTATAAAAACCTTTCTGGAGTGAGAGTTCTCTGTGCCAATGAAGAGACGCTGACATCTTGACCTTGGTCAATACACTGATTTTCGTCTGTGTTTGTTGTTGGATCAGCATTTTGAATGGCACCTTCTACCAAGGTTGGAGCGACCGCTGAAACAGAGCTTAAAATAGAATCCATATCTCTCCGTGAATTGAAAATGCTTGTAGATATGAAACAATAATAATTTATCTAAGATCAAACCAGCTTGAAAGCCTTTAGATATCTACCCTATATATTTTGTTTAGATTTTTCAATCAAAATTCCATGAATGGAAAGTGAAAAATTTTGAGATTTAAAGAATCGTTTACGACGGCACCAATGAACAATTGTCTTAGGGGAGTACCGAAATTACCGCCATCTCGAAAAAAGATCAGTGTATTTAAACAAACAACAGATTCTGTTTCGTGGTTGATTGATCGCAAGCTGTGTCTCAATTACACCAGAATAAGAACAAAAAGAAGAGGAATTATGTTATCGTCAGCCACTAAATCTGTTACAAATAAGCAGCTGCTATATTTTCCTAAGAGATTGTATAATGTCATTGCATCTGAAGATGCAAGTAAGATCTCTACTTTGGCTGTTAGAGTCAACGCCGGGTCAAAATACGCTACTAAGGATGGTCTTTCGCACTTACTCTCACGATTTAACTATCAGGACACTAATGATAAATCGGCTCTAAGATTAGTGAGGGAGTCTGAATTGTTGAGCGGGAAACTGGAGTCTAACGTCTGTAGGAATTTTATTACTTTGAAAGCCACTTTTCTAAAAGAAAACTTACCATATTACGTTAATAGCTTGGCTGGTGTTCTTTATAAAACCACATTCAAGAAGCATGAATTGGCAGAATCCGTACTACCAGCAGCAGCTTATGATTTAGCTCGTTACGAACAGAATCCAATCAATGTATCCAATGAGTTGCTATACAATATTACGTTCAGATCTGGTCTCGGGAACCCATTATTATATGATGGTATTGAACCTGTTTCCATAGAAGATATCCAAAATTTTGCAGACGAGGTATACACCAAGGAGAATATTGACATCATTGCTAAAGGTGTAGATGAAAATGACTTATCAAAGTTCATCGATAATTCACTGTTCAACTTATTACCCATGGGAGCATCAAAAATTGTCCCCACAAAGGATACAACCCACATAGGTGAAGCTAGAGTAAGATACACTGGATCATCCGTCATTTCGTTGGGTATTCCATTTGATAAGTCCAAAACTCCTCAATTTTATGTATTATCTAAATATTTGACTTCAAGCTTATCGGAACTAGCTCCATTAATACACTCTAGTAGTGCTACTTTATCAGGAGAAAATGGTCTATTTGTGTTGAATGTTTTAGATTCAAATGCTATTGTAGTGAATAAAAATGTGAGAAACATTGTCAACACCTTAAGGAAAGGTGTCAACCTTTCCAAGGCTAAGGAGTACTCTAAGCTACAATTAGAATTGGAAAATCAATTGTCATTGGTACCAAGAAAGTTGAATTTTGATGTAGTAAAGGATTTCAAACTGGATAAGTTCAGTTTAGCCGCTATAGGCGATGTATCAAAACTTCCATTTGCTGATGAATTGTAAAGGTTATTATTCAATCCTATTTAATTTCTATTCCCTTTATTTTGGTCTAGCAAAAAAAGTAAATAACATTCCAACATATGTACTAACCTTCCACCTACTTATTTATCTCAAGATATTAGTAAGAAAATTCACCAAACTTTTGTATCATTTTATTTCTCTTTCCCGTACTGTATACATTCCATTCAAATGAATTAATCTCTTTAAATCCCAATATTTAACCCAACCAATTCCGGTGATATCTGATTGATTTTATGGACCTAGATAATCACAGTTTTCATCGTGATAATCCAGCGAGTCGCCATTTATGAAGTGAAACCTCAGTAAGCTGCCTGGCTGAGTTTGCTTGAAGTATCTAAGTACTGTACGACTCTGTTCGTATCTTCAAAGTTTTTATATTCAGAATCTAGATCAACCCTACCATCATTTTCTTATAGAAATTTACCAATTTTCAATTTGGCTTTTAAAGATGCCTTCATTTCTTCTCTTTCAAAAAAAAGACATGATGTTTCATATTTGATAATCGACAAACTCGAAATCGCATTTGGCAAATACAACATTCCAATCATTCAGTGCAGCAACAGCACCTAAACTGTACTTATAATCACTACACATTTCTAGTAACTTAAAACATGTTTCTCTTCTTGGAATATTGGGAAACCACAAGCTTCCAGGGGTGTATTTTTTAATAATTTCATCGTCTAGATAATTACACATTAAGTAACGTACAGAAATTGCTCTATAAATACAATAGTTCAGTGGTAAGTCAGAATGCTTCAACTTTAATGCAAAATAAAAAGTAAATCGAATGCCACTCACTATGTAATATGTCAAAACATGTGTCCCAGAAAGCATCTTGTTAGCCTCATAATACTTGTCTTTTTTAATTAACTCAAGTGGTCTGGAAGGATAGGAATCCTCTAAGTGTTTATCGAGATATGAATAATCTTTATTAGCTAACTCTTCAAGATCAAAGTTCGTTATAAAGTTATCAAAAACGTAGTGATATGCATCATAACATGCTATATAGTATTTCTCCTTGAGTTTATTCAAAATATCCAGTCAGATACGTAATTTACACAGACTTTAAAGATGGATCTGCTCTAGATAATGCAGCACCCAAACCTCTCACTAACAATTCTGCTGCCCAGCAGATTCCATGAACTCTCGGAGTTGCACCGAAGGAAAGAAGGAAAGAATGCGGGGGCGGACTCACTGAAATATGCGAAATCACATAATCAATCAATCTGTACTTGATTTGATATTTTTTATATTCTTATATGATTACGTAAGTATATATTTGTTTAAAGCGATCTCCATGAGAGTGAAAAATTATAATCGAAATTGAAAGCTCATCGAACAAATTGGAACTTCTATCATTCTTTTAATAAGCAGCAACAATACCCATGAATGAGTTTGATTGCGTTAACGAATATCCTGATGATTGGGGAATATGGTCTAGCGTATATAAAAGAATGTATGCCACAAAACAATGCGAAACCAATTGCATTTGTTCTGAGGAACAACAAGAAAAAAAACGAGAATCGTGTCGAGCCTTTGAAACTATTTGGAAATTCGATGATTATTACCAAGTTTTTGTTCTTGAGAATCCGATCATCTGTAAGGTATTTGAAGAATTTGCTAAGTATCCTATTCTGAAACCGTATAGAGCAAATCACGGAGACGACTGGGCATCAAAAGTAAATTATCAAGTGAAACAAGTCTTATTTATCCGTGGACCGTATCCTTGCGATAAGTTAATATTTGATGTTTTGACTGAGGTTGACAGCATGCAAATAAAGGATATTTTAGACAAATTTGGTGGTATAGAGACCATTGAAAAGTTAGTGAAAACCGAAATTACTGAACGCCATTTAGAGTGGGATTTAAAGCGCAGAAAGCCATTACCACGGTCTTTTAGAGATAAATATGAGCCAAGTGTCTTTTATGTAGAGAATTTCCATTTTAAGCTTATTGATTGGATTCCTCCCGCAATACTTTTTTCGAATTGCTACAAAGAGGATATTAGTTGTATTGCTTACGTGCTGAAAGATATCCTTTATACATTAAAGAAACTTGAAGCTTCAAATAATGCTTCGGTTACAAGAGATTACTTGAAGGGTTATTATTTGAAAGTGAAAAGTCATTTGAGCATATAGAGTTATATAGAGCCAGTCAAAAAATATGCGTTCCAAATTGTTTCTGATTATTATAATATTAACGATAGTAGCATCTCAAAAGGAGGGTTGCTAAAAGGACTTGCTAGTACTAATGCATTTGACTTAGCATGGGAACATATCCCATGCGGAGACTTTTTATACACAATACCGTATCCTAAGTACAACGAATTCGATAATGAAGAAAACACCGTAAAATCTAAAAAGTCTCCTGCAAATGAGGAATCACGAAACTTTGAGGGACCGAATAACTTGCTGACGTTCAATGACCGAATTGAAGATATGATGGGGTTTAGAAAATCAAATAAGATGAATGTTGCTTTGCGACAACGGAAAATCAGAATACCATTGTCATAGTCTTGTCATTATTTAAGCGTGAGTGTTAAGAACTATTATTTGACCGTTAATTTGTTTCCTTTGGATATCAAGTTTGTGTTCGACAGAAAAATAAAGACAAACAATTTTTAGTTACTAAAATGAGCAATTGAGTAAACTATGACTGAAATGGTTGGGATTGGAGAGATATTATGAAGATTTAGTATTGTCACTAAAGACGCTATTAAGTTACAAATTGGTATCAAATATGAAACAAGATAGACATGATATCTACATCTGTCAGAAAACACTTCACTGTCCTGATATACATCCAAAATTTACTGAGGAGGAATCCTTTTCACCAATGCATCTGTAGGTAGGTTCTGAATGATATCCTCAATTCATCTTGGGCTGAGGAAGAAGCGATAATTATTTATAAAATTGGAGTGAATTCCTTATTTGCGACAACTGTTACTTTAGATGATTCATTTTTGATACCACAGAAAAGCTACAAAGGACAACAATTCCAAAGTAATCAAAACAACCTAAGTTGGTTGACATTGAGAAGTTCCATAACAACGTCGAGGAAAGTAGTCTTGCCCAAGCTTTTTATGCTTGAGCATTTGGTGATTTGAGTGTTTCTCTTCTTAATATGGTTAGAAAAAAGGAGAATTTTTAGTGCCTAGTTTTCAATTAGGATGACCCATAAACAATAAGATCGGAGGGTTAGATGTATTTAACTGTCTAGAAAAACTTATTAAATGTTTAAATTGTTTTTTAAGATTGCAATGTTTACTTTTGGTCATGAAATATTGCATAGGAAGACCATTTTACGGACATTGGTGGACATGGCAGCACGGTAACAACATCTCATTCTGTTCCCTAAATGCAGCATATTACTACAATATGGTCAAGGAACTACCACTTAAGAATGTTTACAAAGGGTTTTTTGAAAGTCCTTTCCGGTTATGCAGATTTAACCAGGACGCTTAACTATTATTTTGTTAATGATAATTTTCCAACGTATAATAAAGGTGCGATTATTTCTAGAAGAGTCGATACTGTTAATGCTTTATATTTTGCAATAAAGAGTAATTTTGTTGTGGTTATTGAAGAAACTGATATGACAACACCATCGTATCCTAGATAAAGTAGAAAAAAAATCTACACCTCCACCTACTTTAAAAAGAACGTAACCTGGGAACCTACAGTAAAAAAGAATACACCTGGTTATTTATTACTAATAAAAACTATATACCAATGGCATTATTTTAACCTTTTGAAAATACGTGACGACTTCTATTTTTGAAGTGCTGGAATCTTTAGTACTCAGAAAGAATGAAATCTTTATTTTAGTAGATGATATGGTTACATTTTCCCATTATAGAAAGATATAATCTTTCGAAAATACGATGAGAATTCTTGGAAAAAATTTGTTAATAATAAAGAAAAAAAATATGAAAACTCATAATATATGCTGGAATTATTATAAAGATTAACAAGTTAGGTTAGTTCAACATTGTGATGAGACTGACAATATTTCTTTCTATCGAGAAAATTTTTCATATATAAAATATATTCCTGTCAATTACTCAAGTTCGGACTTTTTTCGTACTTATAACGTATATAACGATGACAAAAACCAAATAATCTCCGATTTTTAAGTGCCCAGGTTCCCCACTCGTTGGTAGGTGGCAGACTATATATACATAAGGGATATAACTTTGATATTAAAACGTTATAATTTCCTTCTCAAAAAAACTTATTTGATTTACCGAAACTGTAAAAGCAAGAAGTTGCAACTGCTTTTACTCAATAGTTACTCGATGGAATGATTATTTGTAGCTGAGTCAAATGGTCAACACTTGATAGTAGATTCACGAGGGCTTTCTACTCTAAACATCAAACTTCGTGAACAAAATACGCCAAAAATAGTATATGTTCAAAATACAGATCCCAACTTTATCAATGACATCGATACTACGGCATTGACTCCATGCGGGTTTCCGACAATTGAAAGTATCTTATTGAGCGACACTTCATTTTATATGTTGAATGAAAGCACATATTCAATTTACAAATTTGAAGTTAAAGCGCTCAAGAACCATCCCAAAACTATCTTTGTTGTTGTTGAGAAAGACAACATAATTTTTTGCGTGAATATTAATTTGGTGGACTTTGGACGTACTTTTAAACAATTATTAATTACACATAATAACACTGGTTGGTTTTTAGGCATGGTTATTGCAACTGTAATAAGAAAACAGCATGCACTTGTATCTGAACTAACTGTTGAAGGCATTCCGCTAAAAAGAAGAATTATTTCGATGGCGAACGAAAAGATCAATAATTTTAAAGAAGACCAAGTACAGCTCGAAAAAATTATTAATTCTGTGCGTAAGAGAAACGCCATCGATAAAAATTCAGCCGATGTCTTGGAAACGACGTGGATATATACAGAGGAGGCTATCTTAGCACATCGACGTATGCTAGAATAGTAGGATTGCATCTGCATCTGGTTCAAATACTTAGTTACTCGTGTTATCAGCTGCTGGAGTATGTGCAGCGACTTTGAGTGCAACTTTAGCCATCCAAAATTCCACAAAATTGGGAGCTCTTATTGTTGTTTATGTAGCAACAGCATCTTTTCGAGATTTCTGCATGGATATACTATCAAATTTATTAATATGTTCTGTTGTTTAACCATATACCTCTACATTTATCATATATTCCGTCAAATATATAATAATCTTTTTCTATAGTTTTATAACAACCTTATAAGTAAATTTCATATTAAACAATAGAAGGATCTGCTGCTTTGATTATTGGATTTCTGAACAATTATTCCAACTATAAATGGAAAACAAAAATAAAGTTTCTAGTCGCTCAGAAGTGAACATTCTTGAAATAGTTTCAATGGATACTATGATTTTAGGGTAAAAAAAGCCTTAATCTTTCCAACATCAATACCATGACTGAAATGCAGTCTTAACTGAACAATGATCTCCATTCCGGGTTCTTATTATTGTATTTGAAGATGTCAACATTTCCATAGATACATTTGACTCGTCAGAAGAATTCTCGGTTGTACCACTGAAAATATCTTCAATATCAGGCTCAGGTAGTTTTCCATATCTGTATGATTCCTCCAATACAGGAAACTTTACAGCTTCTTGAGTACCTTTGTACTCCAATTTTAAACAGATATTTAGGAAGGCTCCACATTGAATAAGATCACATTGTATAAATATTGAAATCCGCTAAAGCAAATCACTTCCATATAATACCGGTGATATTGCACCTGATATATCTGCTTGCTGATGCACTCAATCGTACGTTCTATTTCCAAGTGACCAACAAACATTGAGTCTGTCTCTCTCAGAACGTAACCCAATACATAGCCGTCAGAGAGGATTGGGTTTCGATATTTCAATACTCATATAGCCAATACCATAATAAGAGTTCCAAGAATCTCTGAGGAATAGTTTGTAAACAGCATTAAAGGCGGTGGCAAACAAGTCACTCTATGCGATATTGGCTCAACAGAAATGGGTTTCTTCTGTAGCGGAAATAGACTTGGTATGGCTTGTAATCTTGTCGGTTCAAAATCCCTATCTCATCAGTGTCTTTTCTTCTTGCAAATAGAATATTGAGTTGTCGGTGGCAATGGCAGCTTTCCTTTCCTTTTCAGCGGTTGGAGATGCGCGGCAATATTGCAATTCCTAAGACCGTCGCAATTAGCATATATATTGTTGTCCTTGTGAGATTGAATATCAAGAGCCAAATATTTCGACATCTAAAAGAAGTAAATTGATATTCTTGTTGTGAATATATCAACTAAGAGCTATATAGCCTGAACATCTTGTTATTTGTAAATATTATATTGATCGAGGAAGGCTAGTGATTGGACCATAGTAAGGAAGACTGGAAGGATTATTGCAATATGGGTTCCTTTCCAGATCATGGATCAGATTACATTGTCGAATACCGTAGCATTGGATATATACAATATCAATTGTTAGTGTGTTTGAACTTCATTACTTGAAAACACCTTGGTCAAGAGGCATTCTGCTTTTACCAAGTTTTTCTCTTTAATTTTAGTTAAACCCCTCCTCATAACTCCTTTTTAAAAATAAGTCAATGACGTTAGGTGATATTCTGTCTTCTCTCACCAGTTTAAAATCATTAAAGTTCTATGAATTGGATTCAGGGGAAGGCGGTATATACCCCAATGATGAAATTTGGGGACATGCCACTAGAAATGTTTCAGGTGATTATTTTATTGATATGTACTTGAATAAACTTCATGTTATACAATTTTATGCTATTCACGAGATCTGTTGCCGTAACTTCTCTTAACTTTTTCAAACATCCTGCTCCAACTAAAGGTTTTATAGATCCAATGCCCTAACTCAACAATTGTTGCAAGATCTGCTATTCCAACGGCTAAAATAACAGTGATTACTTTTACTTTTTTCATATTATCCCGCCTATCTGTTGCATTTGATATGCATCCGACCATAGAAGAAATGGATTTTATTAATCTTGTTACTTGAAAGAACCGTGACGTTTGTTTCTTTTCTCTTAAATCGTTCATCATTGATACAGTTAGATCATGAACCTTCGCCGAGAAAGTTCTATCCCTTAGTATACTATTCATAAAAACAACAGATAGGTCAATCATCTCCCTATTGGTGTTGATAAATTGTGTCACCATCGATGGCGCACGACTGTCCGGTTAGGGTAATTCTGTCAATTTATATATACTCGAAATTTCTATTAAATGAGATTTAATTCCTCCAATTTAAACTCTGGGAACAATAAAGAGTAGGAAAATCTAACAACTTTATAAAAGACGGTTAGAAAGTATAAAATGCCGGTACATAAGAAAAATGAAAAGAAATATCCTGCTTCTTGGGGTGTGAATAGTCGTTATCAGATGAAATTTAGAACTGAACAATGTAAGTCCAAATGTATTTGTTCTGAAAAAGAGAAGACGAAACAACAACACATTTGGCGTAACTTTCATCACCTTTTGCGATTAGATGATTATTTCCACCTCACCGTTGTTGAAAATCCGATCCTTAGTGAAATATTCAAACAGTTTGCCCGATATCCTCTTCGACTCGACGGTGGTTATGGAGATGATTGGGCTACTGAAACAAACTATCAAACTAAACAAGTAATAATTGTCTCTGGACCCTATGAAAATGATAAACCATTTTTTGGTCGCTGTACCGAAATAAACTATTCCGAAATTGATACAGTATTAAATAATCTAGTGTTAAAGTAGGTTAACACAATAGTATGGATTAGCCACAGTCAGCCACAGTCAATCAAAGTCAATCAAAATCAGCCACAACCAGCCACAGTTAGTCGTGGAATAGCTAGCAAGATAAACTTAGGATTATCTTGTCTACTTATCACTGACATGTAAAATATTATTATATAAAGGATAGGTTTTGGACTCAAAACTATTCTATTCCTATTTCTATTCCTATTTAAATATCATATATTAATTATTAAATAGGGCATCCAAAATAAAATATAAAATCATCTCTTCTAATAACTTTAATCTCAGCTCATTACGTCAACAAAAGAAATCCAAGAAATTGTTCTCTCCAAGATTTTTGCCATCACACCATGGATTTTTGAAGAAGTACGAGCTCTCTTCGGGGGCTTAGTTGTTCTGCTTCAAATTATTAATATCACCTCCCTGATATAAAAAGTTGATACCACCTGTGTTTCCATGCATGGGAAAAATTCTTTTGACTATCATTTTGATTTTGAAGCAT